>BLSH010559290.1:2516659-2549034 GCA_018402905.1 Glandirana rugosa
GAAATTAGGGGAACCGTATAGAAGTAGAAAATCTGTTAAAATAAGGTCTGACATGTTGGCAATGGTGTGTGTGTGTGTCTGGGGGGGGGGCAAATTATACAGTCTGGAATAAAATTGTCTAAAAGGTGAAGATATGCCAAGGGGATTAAAGGTCTTGGTTTGGTCAGGGTGGGTAATAAAGGGAATAGGGCGGCGTGGCTGTCACCCTCGCTAAGTGTGGGCCACACTTATTTGCCAATGAGTAGTGATGTTTGCGGGCTTTATCCCGAGCAATCAGTGAGTAGGAGTCAAGCAATTGCAAAAGGTCTCGGCATGCGTTCAATAATGCAATAAACATGGAGGGCTCTAAGTTTTGTTTGTGGAGCGACTCGAGATCCGCTATGGTAGAAAGTAGGTGACGTTTTTCGTCAGTACGTAACTGTTTGAGTTTAGCCTCATGTTGCATCAATACCCCTCGTACCACACATTTTAACGGCCTCTTCTTGCGTGAGTGGGGGGGGGGTAGTGTCAGAAGCGTGGTCTATTACAAAATTCTGAATGGTCTTCGTGATCTCAGACACACACACAGCGTCTCTGAGCAAATTGTCGTTAAGGCGCAAGGAGGCCCCCCTGGTTGGCGGTCTGGCTATAGTCAAGTGGATAGGAGCGTGTTCAGACCAGAGGATGTGATCCATATATGCGTGCAGTGGTGTGTCCAATAACGACTGAGACAAGCAAGTTGTCTAGTCTACTATACGACTCGTGGGCTACTGAGTAGTGTAGTGACTTATAGTCCCTCTCTGTGGGGTGTTGAACCCACCATATGTCGACTAAGTTGAGGGAATATAAGGTAGATTTAATGTGTGAGTGAGGAAGGGGGGACAGATGACTTGCCAGAGGACGTGTCCATGGATGGTGAGAGGGCCACGTTGAGATCGCCGCCCACGATAAAACAAGGACCCCCAAAGGAAGATAATCTGGTGAGAGTAGTAGTGAGAAAACAAGCTTGATCTTGATTGAGGGCATAGATGTTGGCCACTGTTAAAAGAAAATTGTTAAATTTTAGTTTCAGGAAAATATATCGCCCTAGTTCATCTATGACGGAGTCTAAGACCTTGGGGTGGAAAGATCTGTGGAACGCCACTGAGACCCCTTTAGATTTTGCTTGTGGGTTGGAGCTGTGGAACCAGGTATTATAATTGGGGTTATGGAGAGTAGGGTTTGAACCCGTGCGGAAATGCGTCTCCTGCAAAAGTATTGGAGCGCAGTTTGTGGAAATGGTACAATATCTGGCTCCGCTTCTCTGGGGTGTTGAATCCTCTGCAGCGAGGAGATATTCAGTGGATTGGCAGCCGCCATTTCTGAGAACGCGAGAGGAAGGACATATAATATGCATTGGGGGGGGGGACCCACCTCGGACCCAGAGAACCCAGTCACACAACGGGAAGGAGAAGGGAAAGGAAGAGAAAGAGGGAGAAGACAGACATGGGAGGCAAAGGGGAGGTGATGGACAGAAAAAACAAGGAGTGAGGTAAAGAGGAGGAGTGATGCACGCCTGCGTCCCCCCCTCCGAGCCTCCAGGTAGGCATAGGATTTAAGTAAGATGGATATTCCGGGGGTCTCCAAGACAGGGGCACCTGAATGCAATCAAAGCATATTTTCAAGGAAGCCACTAGGTGGCACCAGATGACCAATAATAGAGGATCGTAAAAAATGTAAAAGATAACACCGCAAAACAAAGGAAGATCAGTGCAGCAATGGGCACTAATGGGCCTAATGGGGGAAGAAGGGAGACGCACAGAGCAGCTCCCTGTTTCCCCACAACTCGCAGGGGCAATAATAAATATACATTATAAGGTGAGGTATAAGTTGCCGGGAAGGCATCAAAACAACCAGGGAAGCAGCAGGATCCTTCAGGACCCAATTGAGTTCTGTTCAAACCCATGTGGAATAGCATATCTGAGCCAAAGATCAACCATGACAGTGTAAAAGTGCGTAAAAATAGGTAAAATCTGGCAAAATCAGGACAACAAAAGTATTGTGAGGGTGTGGGACCAACATGTCCCTACCAGGGAACTCTGATCAGTTCAATAAAAAAAGCAAACCATATTGGGGGTCCTGGTTTTCAGTTCAGTCATTTGGGGATTTGGAAGTGGAAGCTGAAGCTCTGGATCTGTGTCTTTGACCTTGTTTCTGCCATTGCGGAGCGAAAGGCAAACCAGGGGTGGTCAAGGAAGATGGCCAGTCAGGGAGATTGACCATCGGGAGCTCCAAGGTACCCAAGAAATTAGGTAAGTCCCCCATAGTGCAAAACACTGCAGTCTTGCCTTCATGGTGGACTCGAAGGTGGAACAGGAAGCGCCACTGATATTTCATTTTGCGTTCCTGCAGGAGTTGGGTAAGAGGTTTGAGGGCCTTGCGCATTGCCAAAGTTTGGTGGGAGAGGTCCGGTAGAAGCATGACATGTCATTAAATAGGATGGTGTCTTCCACGCTGGCGGCCCGCATGATAGCTTCTTGTAGGTTTTGTAGAAATGCACCCTACAGAGGAGGGGTCAGGGTTCCGGGGACCTGAGGTCCTGTGCACACGGTCCAGCTCTATGAAGTCATCTTTAGGTTTGTACAGCAATTGATTAAAGATGGCGGTGACAGCAGCGGACAAGTCCTTCTGTCCTACCGTTTCAGGCAGGCCCAAATGCAGATGTTGTTCCACCAATTTCTATTTTCGATGTTGTCCTGTTGATAAGCAAGCTGCTGCATCATTACCGTGTGAGAGTTGAAAATTACTTCATGTGGCTGCACGGTGCTGCAGATCCCATCAGTGGTATTCTCGATGTCCTCTAGCCTTATTCCAATATCCCGTTTGAGTTCAGAAATCTCCTGCCTGTATGTCTTTTCTATTCTTTTGACACAGTGCTCAAAGTCCGTTTTAGTTGGCAGGGACCGTATGTAAGTGTGCAGGGACCTCAGCTGTGTCTCAATATCCCATCCGTCCCCAGAGCCCAGTGACACAGTGGAGCGGCTTCTAGAGTGTCTGGAGGGGCGATCCAGGTCCTCAGGGGACATGTGGCGGAACCGGGTGCTCACCTGAGAGTCTGAGTGGGACGGAGGCACCGGCGCCATCTTGGATTTCGGCTGCCGCTGAGCCGTGGCTGAGGATCGTATAAAGAACTGTCCTAGGTTGCCTACTGAGTGGTTCCCACTTGCTCTCCTCTGGTCCTTGGGCTGGTTCTTCTTCATGGGTCCAATTTTGAGGAGGATTCCTGGCAGATGTAAGCCCCGTAGAGCCGTGTGGAACGGGAGCTGAAGAAACACGCTGCTCACAGCTCCCTGCGCCAAGCCATGCCCCCCCTCAATCTTTTTTTGATCAAAAAGGATTTTATTGAAGAAAAAACTTGATAACAAGTCAGTCAGCTTTACAGGTTCCAGAAATTGTTTTCAAACATTTAGTATAACATGACAATACATCCCACCATAGAGAACAATGTTGCATACAGTGTAATGTATAACACACCCCCGCCCCCTAATCTCCTCCATGACCATGGGCCAGCTCCAAGTCCGACATGCAAGCAGTATCAACAATATTATGCCTAAATCAGGTAAGTATTCTGTCTAACACCAGATCGACTGGACTTAGGCCAGCAGTATCTAGCCACAGAGACCATAACACATTAAGTCTGCAGGCCTGAAAAAGTGCTCTACCAATCGCCTGTTTGTGGATATCCTCAATGGGAAGGTCATCAAGGATGCCCAACAGGCAAAGTCTTGGGTCCATTGGAATTACCACCTGGAACACCTTGGTGGTCACTACCCCCGCCCAGTAGAGATGGAGCTTGGGGCATCTCCAAAGTATATGAATGAGGTCTCTGTGATTTCTGAGGCACCTGGTGCACTCGTGGGTTGTCTCTCAGGCCTCTCCTGTGTAGTTTTTCAGGGGTATAGTGTACTCGCAAGACAATATATAGTTGGGAGAGGAGTTGCGCCACATTGAGGGAACAAAATTATATTGCCTTTTGGGCCTCTTCCAATTGGTCCTCCTCAAATGCCCCCACGTCCTTCTCCCACAGGGAGGCTACTTTGGAGGGAAAACCCCTTAGATGTGCATTTGACAACATGGCATCACATTGGAATATAAAACCTTTAAAGTGAAATACCACTGTCATATAGTGGAAAATAAAATTAAAAGTAGACACTGCGCTCACATGCTAGATTGGTCATACCCGGGACTAAAAATAAAAAGTGTATGTTTAGGGAATGGTTCTGCAGATGGTGTGTCGGACACTGATAACCATACACTAATTACATAATAAAAGTCCCATAAAGTCCAATGTTGAAGGTGGAGTGGGAGACAGGCAGCCAGCTGAACTGAGCAGGAAGGCACTCTGTAGTAATAAAAAGAAAAAACAGCAGCGCCTCTAAGTGTAATAAGCTAGTTTATTAGGCGCACACACACACACACACGGTGATATATGCACTCACAGAGGTAGATGAGGTACAGGCATCAAGGCAAAGGGATCATCCACAGGTCACCGGAGTATAGTCCGCTCAAGAGCCGCTTTCTGAGGCCAGGGGTGGGTACGCTGGTGGTATCCAGTGCAGCCACGAACTAAGCCTTCAGTGGGGTAGCGTGCTAGCATGGGACGAACGAACGTCACATCCGGGAAGCCGTGCGGGAGGTGCGTGCGTTCGGATCATCCGTGATCCTTCCTCAGGCTCAAGCTGATGCCTGTACTTCATCTACCTCTGTGAGTGCATATATCACCGTGTGTGTGTGTGCCTAATAAACTAGCTTTTTACACTTAGAGGCGCCGCTGTTTTTTCTTTTTTTTTTTTCTTTTTATATAGTGCAAAATAGGGGCTGGGGATTGTTCCCATGAGGCCTCTCGTGATTGTGTCCTGACGGCGTGGTGTAGTTGCATATAAGGAAAATACATGGATTGGGGTAAATTGAATTTGGGTTGCAGTGAGCTAAAGGAATTCAGTTTGCCCTCTGAAAAAATGTGTAATAAATGTGTGACCCTGTATTGCTGCCATCTACCGACGCATGGCAGGGATTGTAGTTCCCTGTCGTGTCTTTTCTCCACACATGTGGGAAACCGTTTATTAGATTTAGAGTAGACTAGTGCCTCTAATCCTGTGGCCACATCTCGGGTGTACGTGACATGTCGTAGCAGAGCCGTAGTTGGGGCTGTGTCCCCCTTCGCTAGTCGTTCCCTTGGGTAAAGCCCGAGCAGTGTGTTGCAACTGAGCTGCTACATAGTAGAGCCAGGGGTTATGTAGAGCCACACCCCCATTTTCCTTTGGTTTGTGTAATTGCTCAAGCTTGATCCTTGGTGACTTATCAAGCCAGATGAAGGAGCGGAACAATGAGTTTATGATTCAAAATGTTTGGAGTGGGACTACCATGGGCGTATTGTGCAGTATGTACAAGAGATGTGGCATGAATAAAATTTTTATGAGGGTTACCCGGCCCACTAGTGACATCTTAAGTTTTGGTTTTATCCCGTATGCGGCCTAGTAGTGGGGACAGATTTAAGGTCTCATAATCTCTGGGTTGTGAGGTGACATGTACCCCCGGATATTTAAAGGAGGGTGTTATTGGTATGTTTTGAAGTGTGGTGTCTTGACTGCTAGCCTGAGAGTCTAGTAACAGAATTGAAGATTTAGTCCAGTATATCACTAAACCCGTAAACCTTTTTGCTCTGCGGCGGCGTACTACAGCCAAAAAGTCGGGATAGAAAGAGATTCGGACGCCATTATGCTTTATGTTGCGACGCTCTATGGCCAGTAAAATAAGTACTATTTCTCCGCGCTTCAGGGGAAGATCTTCTCTGTAGTGGTGAGGAAGGGGGATGATCAATGTAATCAACCTAGGATAACTTGCTGGCCTGCTGCCACCTGATGGACTGGGTTCGTCCCAAACTGAAAAAACAAAGAGGCACAGAGGGGCGCACTGGCCTAGCGCATTATCCTTGATGATGTAGTTTATTTAAAAGCATAAAAACATACTCACAAACAGCTTGGTACAAAACGCAAAAACAGTAGGACAAAGGTTCCACCGTCAACTGTCTCCGACTGGTGGCCTGGTGCCTGGATAAGCAGTCAGTAGTATTTCTCTTGGTGAGCCATGTAGAGGCAGCTGAGCTGAACTGTATGAAGACCCCTTCAGCTTTCCAGAGACAAGGGGTGAGGATAGAAGAGAAGGAGTCCTCCACAGCCTGGATCTCACCCACTGCTGAACAAATGGCCCTATGGCCAGTCAGAGCACAATCTCCTTATCTGTAAAGTTGAGCAGCCTGGCTAGCATTGTGCGGGGTGGGTTGCCAGGAGGGAGAGGCCTAGGTGGGACCCTGTGAGCCCTTTCCACTGAGTATAGTGGGGTAAACGCCTCTTTCCCAAATGTGTTCAGTAGCCATTGTTCAACAAATTCACTGGGGTCCCTACCCTCCATCTTCTCCGGGAGCCCCACTATCCGTACGTTATTCAGTTTCAGTCGGTTTTCAATATCTTTCGTTTTTAGTTCGGTGGCTTTGGCAATGCGGGCTATGACTCATACATCTCGTGTCAGCGGTGGCCGCTTGTCCTCCAAATCACTTATGCTGCCTTCAGCTGCTGTGATGCGCTCTCTTATTTTTTGTATGTTGGCGAATAAGCCCCAATTTCTCTGAGCCCCCTGAACTGATCCTTAAGCATGTCCACCGAGGCGGTGCACTTATGAACAGCTCTGAGTATTTCAGCAAGTGTGGGCTGATCTGCTTCTTCATCCCCTTCTCCCTCCTCAGTGTCTGTCATGCTGTTCTGCAGAGCCGGATGGGGTCTGTATGTTCAGCCTGCTCTCTTGGTCAATGTGAAATAAAGCTGGGGTGGCTCCCAAATCCTCCTCCAAAGGCTGTTCTTCTGCTTCATTCAGTTTTTGGGTGTAATATAACATGTCCCTGTATTTTTATGGATTTTGGGTGGCTTACCCAGGTGCCTTCTGTGTCTCTGCTTGAGAGCGCTGTGAGGAGGATGCTGCAGTGCCATGTTGGGATTGCATGGCTTCTCCCTTCTGTTTGCAGGTCACCATACCTCTGGATCGGGTGTTCACAGTTGCCAGGGGTGTCCGCTGTGGTGGAGGACCGAGTATAACCAAAGGAACAGGTCAGTTTGATGGCTGGGAGCAGGATCTAGGAAGGATTACAGGAGAGAGCTCTGCGAAACACAGCCATTCACATGCCGCTCTTGGCCACGCCCCAGTCCTCTTAATCTTTATTCATAGCTGAGATTATCCATGTCCTATTTTTTTAGTTGCCCTTCTCTGACTGGATACCTTCAAATGTAGAACAATGAATATGAAAAGTGTGAGTTGCAACATGCAATAGCAACGAAAACTAAAACTGATCGGCATGATATATAGTTACAGTGTTAGCTAGTCAGGTGGAGAATAAAGACCAGTCCATCCAGTTCAAACCAAAAAAACACACACAAATAGGAAACCTCCATAATATATCCCTGTGTGGCAAATTAAATATAACAAATATTTTTTTAATAAATAGTGTGGGATGACTAAAACATTTTAAATTGGTATTGCATTGTAATGGATCAGAACGGACAAGTCAGGTTACTGCAGGAATGTTTTATCAAGAGCTATTGTGGCTGTGTGTACATTTGTAGGATGATGCAGACTGCTGGTTTATATGAGAATACTTCTGAATGAATGTGATGAGGATATTGACCAGTTTAATGCAACATGCAAGTTTTTTTTTTTTTATTTAAATAATGTTTTCAGCACTTTTTATAGTGCGGTTGCCTATATGCTGGACACTTTTGTGAATAGTATATATTTTATAATTGATTTGTGCAGAAATATCTTTGAGCGTATAGCTAATACACATTTATAGACCATTTATGTTAACAAATATGTGAAGTAGGCAGTGTACACTATGTCATACAGCTAAATACATCTACTGTGTGAAATAAAGAAATAGTCCACGTCTATACATTCTTTTGTCAATTAAAAAAAAAGTAAATCACTTTCCAAATGTATAGTACTCCATATTCAAATGTGTAATTCCACCAATGTGTGGAATGGAAAATATAACCACCAGTAAAGCTGAATGAAGTTAAAACATGTTTTTTGATATCATCTGCATTGTGTCAGTCACCCTCTCATAAGTAGGAATTGACTCAGCATACAAAGGGTCTGCCCTGGTAGGGCCACATGTCCTCCTACCAGTATAAACAAATACACCCCCTCATAACATAAAGGCATCCAGCATTATTGAATAATAAAAGTTGTGTATAAAGCTCCAATCTACTTTAAAAAAGCAGCATCATACAATCCCAGTACCAGCAATTTCATGTCAGACATGCATCCACCTGTCTCCAATCCCACTGACATGTTTTCTTGCCTGGACTTCGTCAGGGGCAGCTGAGACATCTGGTGCTGGCAGTGTGGCACTGCTTGTTTTTAAGTACAACAGAGCTTGTGCGCCACTTAGAAGGAAAGACTGATATGGTACAGAGGATATAACAGGCAGTTTTTGCTTTATTGGTGGTCATATTCATGTGGAGAGTTACATTATACAAGGTGGTAATATCACAAGTTTGAACAACGAGTGGCCTAGGAACTGATTAGTCATTTTGCAGTTGAAGAAAAAGCACATGGGTACTATTTACTATTTCACACAGTTGATATATTGTATGACCTAGTGTGCACTGCCTAGATTTATATGTTTATTATGTTATCTGTGTTATTTTTTAGGTTGTGCTGCATAAACTAGTATACTAGTTTATGGAATACACAGTAGTGCAGTGTTTTTAAAATATATTTGTGCAAAATCTTTTTAAAATGGGGTCATGGCAGGTTAGCATAAATGATGATCTAATGTCAGATGCTATTCATAATAGTTTTGTTTACTCTGTGTTTTTCAGCTGAATATGGATTTTCTGAAAGAGACCTTGAAAGCACAAGAAGCAATTTATTATGTATGGATAGTACAAGAGCCTTAAAAGAAACTGCTGCTAAAAAGAGGCCCTCAGAAGCCCATGGTGGTTTAATTTTGGATGTTGACCTGGCAGATAGGAAAGCTGAACAAAGCTTCCTTAGCTACCTTGATGGGAACACGGGGCATTTTGAGCACAATGATCAAGCGGGATCCACCAGTCAATCAAAGAAGCATGTTCATGATGAAAGCCAAATTTTAAAAACTACTTTTGATAATCAGTACGATAAAGATGACTCTGTCCTTGAGGAGATGGCTAGTACTCAGAGCAGTCCAAGATGCATGCTAAATGCAGTCCCTAGAAAACGACTAAAGAGAAGTATTCAAAGAGTAAATGAGTGGCTTAAGAAGACCTCAGAGTTTTTGAATGCTACACCATGGGATGAAGAATTGCTTTCTGAAGTTTTTCCTGAATTAGATGAAGATGTATCTGACAAAGGTTCCTGTATGTCTGGTGAGACTGAAATTATGACAGCATTCTGCAACAGTAATGTGTTAGATGCTGTAGATAATACGGTCAACGTTCAAGACAAGATATTTGGCAAGGTATACAGGAGAGAGAAAAAGGCAAACACTGTGTCCAAAATTACTGTCTTTGCCAGTGTCCATGTTGATGGTGTTGCTAATTCTCGAAAGAAAAATGAGATTCCAAAAAGGTCAACAAGTGGTCTCCAACCAGAAGACTTCATTAAGAGGGTTGAAACAACTGAGGAGAGTTCTTACACTAATGATGGAGATACAGTGGCTTTAAAGGGCATTTTAATAAATACTGACAAAAATGAATCAAATCAGGATTTTAAATATCTGAACAATGATAAATCAAACGCACAGGAAACAAAATTAAAGACTCAAAATAAGTCTCGAAAAAGAAAGTCTGAAAGTTCCCTGATATTAGTTAAAAGTAAAGATCTTGGCATGGACAATCAACATAGTCCTTCTCACTTCTCAGAAATAAATATTAATACCTATCCCAGCAGCAATGAATCAGGGCATGAGGATAACCAAAGAAATGTGAGACGAAGTAGGAGACTTAATGTGTTGTCAAAAAGTGTTGTACCCTCTCCGAAACAAAAACCAGCAAAAGCCAGTGGCAAGGCAATTAAAGAAAATGAGCCAGCCCGTGGCCATCCTGTTACTGAAACAGTTTTTCAAGCGAAACAAATGTGCACTACTTTTAATGAGTCAGAAGACCAAATAACTAATATTTTAACACCTTATGGGAAAGTAGTCCCATTTGTGACCGATGTTGAAATTCACCCTGCTCACCCAGAATGTGAAACTTCTGATGTCAGCATTAAAGAGTGCTGTAATATGCAAGCTGAGGCTGTGAGAAATGTTTTAAGTGTTGAGGATATTGACTCAGATGCTGACACTCAGCACCTGATGAAAGCCTTCAAAAGTGCTAAAAGAATGTCCTTCAAACTAGATTCAATTACTGAAAATGACAATAAAGAACCTTTTAATCCTGTAAACCTATCTGACACCAAAGGCAACTTACCAAATCAGGCTGGAATTGCATTAACAGTGTGTAAGAAACAGGAACAAGTGATTCACTCCAATGATCCTATCTTTTCAAATGGCAATAGCCTTGGTAAATTTAATGTTGGTGGAGACGCAATTCAGCAGGATGGTCATGTCCAGAATTTGCCTGCAAATCTGAGATTTGAAAACAAAAGTTCTGTGGAGAGCACACACATGCCTGAAAAGAAAAGTATGTTAAGTGCCGGACAGCTGGATGTTTTTAACCCAGTTAATGAAACTGCACTCAGCAAAGAAAGCAACCGGAAAATAAACTCTGTTGCAAGAAAAAGTGAGGCACTTGTGTTGTGTTCAGAGAAGGATACACCTACTCTGTACCCTATAATTGCTCATCAAAGTCCTTCAGTGAGGCGAGAAGACACTAGAAGCGCGACTGCTCGAGGAGAAAATGAACAAGTAAAAGATTATTGGGAGCAAAATTTTCATGAAGAGCAAATAAATCAAATGACTTCTGATAACGGATCTCAAAGTTCAGTGACAGAGAAACTGCTACAGCATTCAGTGTCTCATCACAGTAGCCCTCTTAATAGTCCTGAGGCTAACTCCGATACACCCGATGGAATATTGTGCATTACAGACAGGCCTGGAGAACAGCATAATTTTTGTGCTGAAGCAGAAAAATCCTTTGTTTTTGCTAAAGAGCAAAAGGTTGGAGTTTCTTATAGTTCTAAGTCTCCAATCAATGAATCACAGCTCATTAAGAAGAAGAAACAAAGAGCCCAGAAGTTGGAGTCCTCTGAAGAAGAATCAAGTGAAGATGAAGAGTTGCCATGCTTTAATAATTTTATGCTTGGCAATGCTTTAAACTCAGCTGCTCAGAAAAATGTCTCTTCTGATTCCTCACCAAAGCAGCAAGGAGGTGGGGTTTTGGCCATGTTTAGTAGTTACAGTACAAGTGGTAAAACTCAGACAAGTTTGAACTTCCCTAGAGAAACATTTTTAGGAAGTCAGGAGTCTGTGAATTTGTTCTCTTCCCAATCAAATACATCTGATCATTCCACAAATGTAACTACTGACCAGGAGCTCAAGCACAACCAGTCTGAGTGCCATGAGAAAAATCCCAAAAGAAATGGTGATACAATCTACAGTAATGGACAAGGGCAGAAGGACTATGAGATAGCAGATCATTTTTATGAAGACACATGCAAAGAGCAAAACTTAGGTATTGTATAACCTTCAATCTTAAAAGTTTTTTTTTTTTTTTTAAATAGAATTTTTAGTTTTTTGATGCTTGTAGTTTGCTCATCTGGCTCAAAATTTGGTCCGTATTCAGCCAACTTTATGCGTGCCTAAATAAATAAGATCTTGCCAATCACTACCGTGGAAATTTGCAAGATAACCTCCAATTTTATTTGCCACGCTTCAAATGAAAGACCAAGGTGTGATTAAACCTGGCCATATATCGATTTAAATCTCTGCTGAACCAGACAAATTTCGGTCCAAGTGTGGACGCTCCTGCTCATGTTGGAAAATGTATGTGTGTGTGTATATACATCAGAAAAAAAAGTATTTGATCCCCTGCTGATTTTGTACATTTGCCCACTGACAAAGAAATGATCAGTCTATAATTTTAATGGTATGTTTATTTTAACAGTGAGAGACAGAATAACAACAAAAATATCCAGAAAAACACACTTCAAAAAGGTTATAAATTGATTTGCATTTTAATGAGTGAAATAAGTATTTGATCCTCCATCGATTAGCAAGATTTCTGGCTCCCGGATGTCTTCTATACAGATAACAAGCTGAGATTAGGAGCGCTCTCTTAATGGGAGTGCTCCTAATCTCAGCTTGTTACCTGTATAAAAGTCACATGTCCACAGAAACAATCAATCAGATTCCTATCTCTTCACCATGGCCAAGACCAAAGAGCTGTCCAAGGATGTTAGGGACAAGATTGTAGCTCTACACAAGGCTGGAATGGGCTACCAGACCATCGCCAAGCAGCTTGGTGAGAGGGTGACAAAAGTCGATGCGATTATTCGCAAATGGAAGAAACACAAAATAATGGTCAATCTCCCCTGGTCTCTGGCTCCGTGCAAGATCTCACCTCGTGGAGGTTCAATTATCATGAGAACGGTGAGGAATCAGCCCAGAGCTACACGTGAGAATCTTGTCAATGATCTCAAGGCAGCTGGGACCATAGTCACCAAGAAAACATTTGGTAACACACTACGCCGTGAAGGACTTAAATCTCTGCAGCACCCGCAAGGTCCCCCTGCTCAAGAGAGCACATGTACAGGCCCGTCTGAAGTTTTCTAATGAACATCTGAATGATTCAGAGGAGAACAGGGTGAAAGTGTTGTCAGATGAGACCAAAATCAAGCTCTTTGCCATCAACTCAACTCGCCGCATTTGGAGCAGGAATGCTGCCTATGACCTCAAGAACACCATTCCCACCATCAAACATGGAGGTGGAAACATTATGCTTTGTGGATGTTTTTCTGCTAAGGGGGCAGGACAACGTCACTGCATCAAAGGAATGACGCACAGGGCCATGTGCCATCAAATCTTGGGTGAAAACCTCCTTCCCACAGCCAGGGCATTGAAAATGGGTTGTTGATGGGTATTCCAGCATGACATTGAGCCAAAACACATGGCCAAGGCAACAAAGTAGAGGCTCAAGAAGAAGCACATTACGGTTCTGGAGTGACCTAGCCAGTCTCCAGACCTTAATCCCATAGAAAATATGTGGAGGGAGCTGAAGGTTCGAGTTACCAAACGTCAGCCTCGAAACCTTAAAGACTTGGAGAGGATCTGCAGAGGAGTGGGACAAAAACCCTCCTGAGATTTGTGCAAACCTGGTGGCCAACTACAAGAAACAGCTAACCTCTGTGATTGCCAACAAGGGTTTTGCCACCAAGTACTAACTCATGTTTTGTGAAGGGATCAAATACTTATTTCACTCATTAAAATGCAAATCAATTTATAACTTTTTTGAAATGCATTTTTCTGGATATTTTCGTTGTTCTTCTGTCTCTCACTGTTATAATAACCCTACCATTAAAATTATAGACTGATCATTTTTTTGTCAGTGGGCAAACGCACAAAATCAGGGGATCAAATACTCTTTTCCATCACTGTATATGTGTGTGTGTATATATATATATATATATATATATATATATATATATATATAATCAGCCTTAATCCTGTTTCAGTGTTTTTATCAAGGATTTAAATGATAAAAGGCAGCACAGAAAGCTTTTGAGGACTAGTTGAGGTGAAATCCTGCAATGTAGGCCAGACAAAATAAAGATATAATGAAAGTGGTTGCAGGGAGTAAAGTAATTGGCATAGAACAAAATATACTGCTACATTTCAATCAAAATGGTTAAATAGAAAACCAAGGAGCAAGTATTCCAGAACAATGAATAAAGATAAGGAGACTAGAGTTAATTACCTGTTTTATTTAATAATATATTTCATACAATATAACTCATGATTGAGGAGAGATCATCATACCAGCAAGAGAGAGAAGGAACAAGAAAACAAGAAAAAAGCTACAGCCTGTCCAAGCGCCAAACCCAACAGAAAATGATTAAAAAGGGTATTGTATATAGTATGTCCAGGGGCTCCAGATCCTCTCAAACTTAGAACTATCATGTAAAATGCTAACCATCTCTTCATTAGTCATTATCCATGTTCGCTTTCGCTTCATCACCACTAAGTCCACTACTGGGCTCTTCCATGCGGTCTTGATAGCAATTTTAACCCGCCAAAAACATAAGATATATCAGGGTCTGAGTAGATCTTGGAACCTCTTTAATGGGTTCCCTGAGTAGCACAGACCTGGGTTTTTTTTTACTTAAAATTGATCATGGTCAGCCTTAGTCAGTCTTATGTAGTGAGTGAGCAGGCCATTTTTAAGGAAACCCGTCATGGGAGAAGCATGTAAACTTGTCATTGATAGTTGTCTGACTGTCTTCTTTATCCTCCTGCTTCAATACTTTAATGCCCTAGATCAGGGGTCTCCAAACCCTGGGCCGTGGACCAGTGCCAGTCTGGGGCCTGCGGGTTGGCGGTGGGCAGAGGGAGCCAGCACAACCTGCACTGCTACCCTCCCCCTTCTCCTAGCACCTCTCTGTGGTCGGGCCAGGGACAGGGTCTTATGGAGCACTGGTGAGACCCAGGCTGCACCCTACCCCCCAACCCCAAAAAGTGACAGGCTGCACCCCCAACACCATAACTTCACAACCCGCCCCCCCCCTCAGGTGACAAGCTGCACCCTCAACCCCGGGGGGAATACAGTATTTCACAAAAGTGAGTACACCCCTCACATTTTTGTAAATATTTTATTATAGATTTTCATGTGACAACACTGAAGAAATGACACTTTTCTCCAATGTAAAGTGGTGAGTGTAGCTTGTATAACAATGTAAATTTGCGCTCCCCCCTCAAAATAACTAAATACACAGCCGTTCATGTCTAAACTGCTGGCAACAAAAGTGAGTACACCCCTAAATAAAAATGTCCAAATTGGGCCCAAAGTGTCAATATTTTGTGTGGCCACCATTATTTTCCAGCACTGCCTTAAACCTCTTGGGCATGGAGTTCATCAGAGCTTCACAGGTTGCCACTGGGGTCCTCTTCCACTCCTCCATGATGACATCACTGAGCTGATGGATCTAACAGACCTTGCGCTCCTCCACCTTCTGTTTGAGGATGCCCCACAGATGCTCAATAGGATTTAGGTCTGGAGACATGCTTGGCCAGTCCATTAACCTTTACCCTCAGCTTCTTTAGCAAGGCAGTGGTCATCTTGGAGGTGGGTTTGGGGTTGTTATCTTGGAATACTGCCCTGCGGTCCAGTCTCCGAAGGGAGGGGATTATGCTCTGCTTCAGTATGTCGCAGTACATGTTGGCATTAATGGTTGCCTCAATGAACTGTAGCTCCCCAGTGCTGGCAGCACTCATGCAGGCCAAGACCATGACACTCCCACCACCATGCTTGACTGTAGGCAAGACACACTTGTCTTTGTTCTCCTCACCTCGTTGCCACCACATACGCTTGACACCATCTGAACCAAATATGTTTATTTTGGTCTCATCAGACCACAGGACATGATTCCAGTAATCCACGTCCTTAGTTTGCTTGTCTTCAGCAAACTGCGGACATTCTTGTGCATCATCTATCAAGAGGCTTCCTTCTGGGACGACAGCCATGCAGACCAATTTGATGCAGTGCGTGGCTTATGGTCTGAGCACTGACAGGCTGACCCCTCTCCCCTTCAACTTCTACAGCAATGCTGGCAGCACTCATACATCTATTTCCAAAAGACAACCTCTGGATATGACGCTGAGCACGTGTACTCAACTTCTTTGGTCGACCAGGTCGAGGCTTGTTCTGAGTGAAACCTGCCCTGTTAAACTGCTGTATGGTCTTGGCCACCGTGCTGCAGCTCAGTTTCAGAGTCATGGCAATCTTCTTATAGCCTAGGCCATTTTTTTTTCTCAGAGATCCTCAGAGTTCTTTGCCATGAGGTGCCATTTTAAACTTCCAGTGACCAGTATGAGAGAGTGAGAGTGATAACCAAATTTAACACACCTACTCCCCATTCACACCTGAGACCTTGTAACACTAACAAGTCACATGACTCCGGGGAGGGAAAAAATGGCCCATTGGGCCCAATTTGGACATTTTCACTTAGGGTGTACTCACTTTTGTTGCCAGTGGTGTAGACATTACTGGCTGTGTGTTGCGTTATTTTGAAGGAACAGCAAATTTACACTGTCATACAAGCTGTACACTCACTATGAATTGTAGCAAAGTGTAATTTCTTCTGTGTTGTCACATGAAAAGATATAATAAAATATATACACAAATGTGAGGGGTTGGACTCACTTTTGTGAGATACTGTATATGTGGTGGTAGCAAAAGTGATTGAAGGCAATAGCCCTCAGATAGTGACAAACAGGCACTGTCAGCACATGTGGGGAATCCAAAACATGAGAGAGCTGATATATGAAGACCCCCTGAAAAATTGGAAGCAGTAGCCCTCAGTGACAGGAGGTGTTAAAAAAAACAAAAACAAAAAACGCAATGCTGAAAGCACTATCAATACATATGGGGAGAATGCAGCATATAGGGAAAGGAAAAGTGAGTGGGGTCCCAAATGTGGGGTGACTTGTGAAAAGAGTTTAAGGAATGTCAGTGATAAAAAAACAAACAAACAAAAAAAACAAAAAACATTTGAATATATGTACCTGTGCATGGTGCAGAAGAGGATGGAAGCATAGCAGCCAGGCAACAGCATTTTCGGTAGGTCAACAATGACAAGCCCCATGACAGGTATACTTTAAGTTGGAAATTGTGGTCTCGCATCTAACAGATAAATTATTGTTTAAAGTAGTCCAGATACAGTGCCTTGAAAAAGTATTCATACCCCATTGAAATTTCTCTTTCATTCATTGACAGACACAGCATTCCATTTTTCTTGACAAGTGGGTTATATCGCCGTTTACAGGAGTAGGACTAGGCAGAAAAAGAAAAAGGACTTGACCAGGCCTTTGGGCAGTCCTGGGTGATATACAACCCCCTCTCTGCTATAGGCCTTCAGTTTTTTTTTCTGCCTAGTCAGGAGTAAGGACGTAGCTCCCTGCTGGGATCTCTAGTCCTGGCAAAAAAATTTTGTTTGCCATTTTCTTTTTCCCTGGATTTTTTTTCTGATGAGATCTACAATCAACTGCCAGGCTGGGTGGAGGACTGGGTCTCCCCAGTCTTGCCAGCGAATGCGGGCAGACCGCAGCTCCGCGCTAGGTCGGCCGCGACATAGACTCACTGGACAGGGGCTGGCCCTGCGAGTTGAACGTCTCGCGAGGTCTCATACGAACGAGTCTAGGCCTGAGTCGCAGCATTCCTCATGGCTGACAGCCCCCCCCACTGAGGGGTGAGGAGGATCTGTCTGGGAGCATACCCACATGGCTTTCGCTGAATCGGTGAGTGGGGTGCGGGTACTCCCTGGGGTGGTCGGTCCCTCCAGGGTTCACCTCCCCCCCCCTGTTTCCAGGTGAGGCCAGGCTTCTGACCTATGTGCCTGTTTGGGCTCTTTTCCCAACCTGGGGGTTGTTGCGGGGGATTGGGTACCTCCTGGACCCATCTGCTGCCCTAGTTGGGCCTGGGTGACCAGAAGACCACGATTGTGGCTGCCTTCGGCGGCCCTCTGGTAATTTAGGCCACAGTTTTGCGGCTTACCGACCGAGGGCCAAGTGGGGGGGGCTCTGGGGCCGACAGCGGGGGCCGTCGCTTCCTGTTTTGGCTCGTCCAGCCTCTGTTCCGCAACTCCGAACGGTCCGGTCCACCCGCGGGCCGCACACTCGAGGCACACTTCTGGCAGAGGGGCGACCCCCTTCTGGGGGGTCCTTTGGGTGAGCCCCCCGTGGATGTCTCACATGCGGGGCCCGGCTCAGCTTCCGCTGTGCGGACCCTTGGGCGGTGCCCTAAGGGGCCTCAGTGGCATTCCCTGTGCTGAACCCTCAGTTGCGTCCCGTGCGGGACCTCAGTGGCGTCCCCTGTATGGGACCTCAGTTGTGTCCACTGTGTGGGACTACAGTGGGGTCCCCTATGCGGGACGTTGGTTGCCTCTCCTGTGTGGGACCTCAGTGGCGTCCCCTGTGCGGGACCTCAGTTGCGTCCCCTGTGCGGGACCTCAGTTGCGTCCCCTGTGCGGGACCTTGGTTGCGTCCCCTATGCGGGACCTTGGTTGCGTCCCCTGTGCGGGACCTTGGTTGCGTCCCCTGTGCGGGACCTTGGTTGCGTCCCCTGTGCGGGACCTTGGTTGCGTCCCCTGTGCGGGACCTTGGTTGCGTCCCCTGTGCGGGACCTTGGTTGCGTCCCCTGTGAGGGACCTCAGTTGCGTCCCGTGTGAGGGACCTCAGTTGCGTCCCGTGTGAGGGACCTCAGTGGTGTCCCCTGTGCACGACCCCAGGGGCGTCCCCCTGTGTGGGACACCTCAGGGGCGTCCCCCTGTGCGCGACCTCAGGGGCGTCCCCCTGTGCGCGACCTCAGGGGCGTCCCCCTGTGCGCGACCTCAGGGGCGTCCCCCTGTGCGCGACCTCAGGGGCGTCCCCCTGTGCGCGACCTCAGGGGCGTCCCCCTGTGCGCGACGTCATTTGCGTCCCCCTGTGCGCGACGTCATTTGCGTCCCCTGTGCGGGACGTCATTTGCGTCCCCTGTGCGGGACGTCATTTGCGTCCCCTGTGCGGGATGTCATTTGCGTCCCCTGTGCGGGACCTTGGTGGTGTCCCCTGTGCGGGACCTTGGTGGTGTCCCATGGGCGGGACCTCTGTTGCGTCCCCTGGCGGGGCCTCAGCCAATGCTCCCTGAGAGGGGCTTCGGTGGTGGGCCCTATGTGGGACCTCAGTTTGCGTTCCCTGTACGGGACTTCAATAGGCGTCCCCTGTGGCTGATGCCCCCTGTGAGGGGCCTCAGCCTGTGCCCCCCTGTGAGGGGCCTTAGGGGTGCCACCTGTGTGGAGGCCTGACTCTGAGAGGGGCCTTGGCCTGTGTCCCCTGTGCGGGGCCTAGGCCAGTGTGGGGGTCCCTTTGCGGGACCTCGAACAATCTGGCCACCTTACGGTTTGATGCACATGCTTCCTGTCCGGTCACGTAGCAAGGATGTTTCCTCCACAACTGAAGTGGTGGACATGGCCCTCTGGCACGGCAAAAGCATTCCCTTCTCCCTCCTATCTGGCAACATTTGCCCAGGAAGCATGGGAGGGTTTACAGTGCCCCTTTGTGATCCAAAGAGGCTTGTGGTGGGATACTCCTTGGGGGGGCCCTCCTTAGGAAGTGGACTGTTTCCACCAGTGGTGGTTTCCCCTGTCTCTTAAAGTCATGAGACAACCATGATGCCGGTAGGGAAATCCCCGGTTTTACAGATCCGGCGGACAGGACTGGAGCTGAATTTCCCTGCCTGTTCTAATTGGCAGATCTGTTGATCTAGGGACTCGCGGTTGGTCTGCTATGCCTCTTGACCGTAGCCCCCCCTGGTTACTGAGCTCTCTGTTTGACAGTGGTGCTTTGACCTGTATGTGGACTGAGTGTTGGTATGTGGACTGTCCATTGTCACTTTGGGGCAACCCTGGATGACATTGTTACGTGTCTCACGAATGGGGAAGGTACACTTCTTCCTCAGTGTAAAATAAAAAAGGAGCTTCTTCACAGATGCGGTCCTCCTTTCGAGGCACACAGTTCTTTCATTCTTCAGGGTCCACTTCAGGGTTTCGAAACTTTTTAAACCCTCCTCAGGAGGTTCCAGATGGACTGGTCTGGCAAACCGAGAGCGGGTTTTTTTGATCCACGGACAAGACCTCTTTGCTGTGTGAGGAGAGCATTACCGTCTTGTGGTGTTGCCTTTTGGTCTCGCCATCATTTCCCTGGTTATGTCAGCGGGGGGTTGTGGTCCTGGGCTACCTGGTTGATTTTTTTTTTTGCAAGCTGAAAGGCGCATAGCTCATATACTCACCCTGACAGAATCCAGTTGGCTTCTTTACTACCGGGAGGCCATTCTGGCTCTTTCCGGAACACTGGGTTATCTGGGCCTGGCTTGGACCCCAGTTCTGGCCAGAGTGTTTTCGATATCTGGACAAAGCTCCAGGAGTTGCTTGCCGCATTTCGTCTACTGTGTCAG
Source organism: Glandirana rugosa (assembly GCA_018402905.1). Taxonomy (NCBI): domain Eukaryota; kingdom Metazoa; phylum Chordata; class Amphibia; order Anura; family Ranidae; genus Glandirana; species Glandirana rugosa. The sequence goes on from BLSH010559290.1 coordinate 2,536,792, forward strand.
GCAGGTGGAGCTCCTTGCGGACCTGCATGTGGTTGTTGGGTCTAATGGTATCTGCTTTTGAGGCTTTTCCATTGCACAGTCCGTGCAAACTCCCTTTAAGGGAGTTCCTGGCATAATGGGACTAGTGCCTGAGGTCTTTGGGTGATCAGGCTGGATCAGGAAGCCATAGGTTTCCTGGTCTGTTGGCTTCGTTCTTCGGTTCTTTGACAGAGTAAATCCTTTCTCTCCGTGTATGGATGGCAAGGGCTGGGACTTTGTCTGGATCGTGAGCGGATCGTCTTCGGGGTTTCCCGGTGCAGACCTCTCCTACGTACGGTTCCCGGGACTGAAATACTGGCAGGCGGAAGCCCCCTTGCGGCTAGCGTGGGACCCCTGGTGGGTTCTTCGCTGAGCCGTGTTTCCTCAGATAGGTTTCCGATGCGCACTTTGTGCGTACCGGCTCAACAGAAAGGGACCGCAAGCTTGGGCTCGGTCACGGGATCTTCTGGTGGGCTTTTCACATGTTCTGGTGGCCTGTGGGGCCGGTATCGTTTGATCTAGGCTTCTCTTCACCAGCTTCGGCAGTGACCTTTGCACAGGATCATGGCCGCAGGGATTCTGGTTACTCTGTTGTTTCCGGATGATACTGTCGGTCTGAGTAAGCTGACCTGGTATGCCTGATCATCAGCGTTCCTTGGGGACTACCTTTCGAGGAGGATCTGCAGTCCCTAGGGCCATTCTTCTGTCTTGCTTACAGTCAGTGGTTTTGTTTTGATGACCTGGCTGTGATAGCCAGGGGCTGTTGTTCTGGCACTGCTGAAGACTGAGGAGTCTCCCTCTAGGGAAAGCTATCACTGGATGTGACACTTTCGTCCTTCTCGGTGGTTCCAATTCTGTCCTTCCTTCATGGGGGATTGAGCAGACATGGGCTTGAGTACCTTCAAGTACTAGGTGTCAGCCTTGACAGTTTTCTTCGGCGTCCCCTGGTTTTACATTCTCTGGTGCATACCTTTTGTTCAGGGGCTTGACGTCTGTCTCCACTGGTGCGGTCTTTTCTACAGCCCTGGGGGCTGGACTTGGTGTTTTTCTTTTGAATAAGGACATGGTATTCCTCTCTCTGTCCCTTGTCAACATATCCTACGGGATTTGTGGTGATCGGGTGTATTTGGCAGCCCTTGAGTCTTGTCAGAGGTTAGACTCATGGTTTTTGATGCGGTCGGACCAAGTATGGGGCTGTCTGCTTCGCTTGTGACCATTTCTGGATGGCTCAGACGGATGATGACTGACTTATTCTGTCGGGTTCCTCTTTTTTCCCTGTTATGGCGCACTCTACTCGGTTGCTTAGCGTTTCTTGGGTCTTCTGTCATCAGGCGTCGGTTGCGCAATTTGACTGATGGCCTCCTGGTCGTAAGCGCACACTTTCACAACATTCTACGAAGTGAATGTGCTGGCATCTGCGGATGCTGTTTTTGGCTGCAGGTTTTGCAGACTGCGGTTTGGAGGGTCTATCCCCTCTTGAGGGCGTATTGTTCAGGTGGCCTCCAGTTGTTTCTGTTACCTAGTTGGCTGTTGTGTTAGCTTGGGTTTTTTTTTCTTCCCGGTATCCCACTCCTCATGTTTGACACTGTTTTGGGATGTCTCACTGGTTAAGAAAAATGGAACGCGGTGTCTGTCAATGAACGAAAGAGAAAATAGGATTTTTTGACTTACTGCAAAATCCTTTTCTCTGAGTTCATTGACAGACACAGCACCCACCCCTCTTAGGAGTTTTGATGCTTCTGATACTGCTTGTTACTAAACTGAAGGCCTATAGCAGAGGGGGGGGGGGTGTGTATCAACTATGACTGCCCATAGGCATAGTCAAGTCTTTTTTCTTTTTCTGCCTAGTTCTACTCCTGTAGAGGGCGATATAACCCACTGGTCAAGAAAAATGGAACGCTGTGTCTGTCAATGAACTCCGAGACAAGAATTTTACGGTAAGTCAAAAAATCCTATTCCTCCACATTTTGTCATTACAACCAAAAACATATTTTATTGGGATTTTATGTGATAGACCAACACAAAGTGGCACATAATTGTGAAGTAGAAGGAAAATGATGAATGATTTTCAACATTTTTTACAAATAAATATCTGAAAATTGTGGCATGTATTTGTATTCAGCCCCCTCTGAGTCCATACTTGCAGAACCACCTTTCCCTGCAATTACAGCTGCAAGTCTTTTTGGGTATGTCTCTACCAGCTTTGCGCATCTAGAGAGTAAAATTTTTGCCCATTCTTCAAAATAGCTCAAGATCTGTCAGATTGGATGGAGAGCATCTGTGAACAGCAATTTTCAAGTCTTGCCACAGATTCTCAGTTGGATTTGGGTCTGGACTTTGAGCCATTCTAACACATGAATATGCTTTGATCTGAACCATGGGTGTCAAACTGACGGCCCTCCAGCTGTTGCAGAACTACAAGTTCCATCATCCCTCTGCCCATGGGAGTCTTTCTTGTACTGTCAGCCCTGCAATGCCACATGGGACTTGTAGTTCCGCAACAGCTGGAGGGCCGCCAGTTTGAAACCTGTGATAACCATTCCATTGTAACTGGCTGTATGTTTAGGGTCGTTGTCCTGCTGGAAGGTGAACCTCTGCCCCACTCTCAAGTCTTTTGCAGACTAAGATTTGTTTGTTTGGCTCCATCCATCTTCTCATCAACTCTGACCAGCTTGTCTGTCCCTGTTGAAGAAAATAATCCCCACAACATGATGCTGCCACCACCATGTTTCACGGTGGAGATTGGTGTGTTCAAGGTGATGTGCAGTGTTAGTTTTCCGCCACGCATAGCATTTGGTTTTTAGACCAAAAAGTTCAATTTTGGTCTCATCTGACCAGAGCGCCTACTTCCACATGTTTGCTGTGTTCCCCACATGGCTTCTCACAAACTGCATACAGGACTTCTTATGGCTTTCTTTTTGCCACTCTTCCATAAAAGCCAGGTTTGTTGAGTGCACGATTAATAGTTTTCCTGTGGACTGATTTGACCACCTGAGCTGTGGATCTCTGCAGATCCTCCAAAGTTACCATGGGCCTCTTAGCTCCTTCTCTGATTAATGCTCTCTTTGCCTGGCCTGTCAGTTTAAGGTGGACGGCCATGTCTTGGTAGGTTTGCAGTTGCGCCATACTCTTTCCATTTACAGGTGATAGATTGAACAGTGCTTCATGAGATGTTCAAAGCTTGGGATATTTTTTTTATAACCTAACCCTGCTTTAAACTTCTCCACACCTTTATCCCTGACCTGTTGGATGTGTTCCTTGGCCTTCATGATGCTGTTTGTTCACTAAGGTTCTCTAATAAACCTCTGGGGGCTTCACAGAACCACTGTACTTTATACTGAGATTAAATTACACACAGGTGGACTCTATTTACTAATTAGGGGACTTCTGAAGGCAATTGGTTCCACTAGATTTTAGTAAGGAGTATCAGAGTAAGGCCCCTTTCACACATATGGACCCTTTGTCCGTTTTTCATCCATCCGTTGGTGGATGAAAAACGGACATCAATGCAACTCTATGGAAAAACGGATGACAACTGATGATCATTTGCATCCGTTTTCATCCGCTTCCGTCAGCATCTGTTATTTTTCATCTGTCAAAAAAAAACAGATTGGACGAAAAACTGATGTAAACGGACAAACGGTCAGTTTTTCATCCGTTTTTTGCATTGGTAGTGGATGTAAAAAAAAACTTATGACCACGGATGAAAAAACGGATGAACTGATAAATGGTCTGTGTGTGTGTGAAAGAACCCTAAAGGGGGCTGAATACAAATGCATGCCACACATTTCAGATATTTGTAAAAAATGTTGAAAACCATTTATCATTTTCCTTCCACTTCACAGTTATGTGCCACTTTGTGTTGGTCTATCACACAAAATCTCAATAAATTTACATTTTTGGTTGTAACATGACAAAATGTGGAAAATTTCAAGGTGTATGAATACTTTTTCAAGGCATGTATATCTAAATATAGAATGCATTAAGATAAAAAATAATCTGCCTTTACAACTCCTTTAATAGAATTTTGTTTGAAAATGTTTGATTTCCGAAAATTCATTCAATGTTCTAATGGTTAGTGGGGTCATATCAGTGTTTGTTTTTAACTGTAGTGATGAGAAAATCCAAAGGGGCAGGATGGTAAATTACTCTTGAACAAAATTGTAAAGGTCCTTTTTACAAGGGTGTTCAGTCCCTATCCATATGTTTTTCAGACAGATCCCAACTGAACTACAATGTCTATGGGTGGTGGATGTTTTTGTTTATACTTTTGTCACCTATGATTGGTTTCTGTAGCAGCTACAAAAATTTTATACAAAAACAGATGTAACACAGCAACTAATAGACCCCTTTCACACTGAGGGCTTTTTCAGGCACTTTTGCGCTAAAAATAGCACATGTAAAGCACCTGAAAAACTCATCCCAATGCACCCTAGTGTTAAAGACCAAGTGGTTTCACACTAGGGTGGTGCTTTTGCAGGACGTTAAGAAAGGTCCTGCTAGCAGCATCTTTGGGGCGGTGTGGTGAGCGGTATATACACCGCTCCACCACCGCCTTTGCCATTGAAATCAATTGGGGATGCTTCCAATGCTGGGGGGGTTAAAAGCGCCCGCCTGCATGGTGCTGCTATAACAGCCACGGAAAAGCACCTCTTTAACTAGCGGCACTTTACCGCTGCCGCCCCCCACTCCGGTATGAAAGTGCTCATAATGTAGACAGGCCTTGAAGCCCACACCTCAGGGATCATTTACAAACACACTATCCAACACTTCCAGAGCCCAAAGCAGAAAACTACTACTGGAAGTCACTCTTATAAAGATTCCTACTTTGTATGGTTACCGTGGAAGTTGAAATACATTGAAAAATAGCATGCCTGTAATTTCTCTAGTTCATATACTAGCAGCACTTGTGATATGTTTGTCTTCACAGATGAAGTTTCTGAATGTGAGAGTGAAGCCAGCCACACTGGGGACTCCTCAGGTCTGTCTTCTCAATGTGATATATTCAATACACAGGTATGGACACAAGATTATTTCCTTTTTTTTTAATGCTGTTTAGACCTATTATTAAAACAATATTTTGCAGACATTGCTAAAAGGTTGAGTTGAAGGGAAATAGACTGAAAAGGGAGTAATTACTTTAGAGCACTTCCGAGCTGCACATTGTTTTTAGGTGTGCAGACACAAGGCCTATCCACTTGGTGGCAGTGTTGCTTCAGTTTATTATTCAGTGGATGATTGCATACAAACAGCTCCTTCAATCAACCTACTCTATCATTGTCATAAATGCATTCTGTCCTTTTTTGATTCAGGAAATTATGTACATTGAATTGAGTATGTTTGAAAGCATTTTGTAAACTTTTGTTGATGTTGTAAAAGCCATTTCCTGTAGAGCTTATTTTTTTATTTGTTGAGTACAATATTCAAATAGGAGACTAACACAAGGTCCAAGTAATTTGTAGATGACATTACATTGAAGAATAATTACTTGATTTTGCATCATGTTGCTTGGACAAATGGAAATATTCTCATAGTTATTTTGGGTGCGCTGTTTTTGAGTGCTATTGCTAATTCCACAGCCTGCCTAAGAATTGCATGTCTTGTTTTATCATAGATGAAAGAGATTGAAATAGACTTGTTTACATAGCTAGGTGTGTGTGTGTGTATATGTATATATTGTGGCATTATGAAAGGTGGGGTGATCTATGGACATTATGGTTCACCTCGCATGCGTTCATTTGCAGGAAACTTGGGTGCAGTCCGGTCCGGGTTTTACCAGCCATCTTGGCAGGGTTGGTTCCGGACCAGATTTTGCGGTCCACTTGTGTCTACCAACTAATTGGTGGTATAAAGGAAGCAGGTCTGGATCAGAAGATTGCTCTTGACCTGGACTCCGGAAGCTAAAGCCTGAGAGAGCTGCTGAACTGAACTTTGTTTTGTGACTGAAACAAAAGGTTTGCATTATCTTTGTTTTGTGGGTGAGCAGGAAAAGCCCTTCAGTTAGGGTTAGGAGTTAGGAAAACTGGATATGTTTAATTAGTGCCTGGATGGCAAGCATTTATTTTCTGCTTTATTTATTTGATTTTGCATGCAGCCTTGTTAATAAACCTTGCTACAGGTCAGATTTTAAGAAATCCTGCCGTTTGGACTACTTTTTTCCAGGGAAGGTGATCCCCATTGAGCTTAATCCCCCACATATGGTGGACTTTCGGTGGGCATCTTCCTAAACAAGTGGAAAGATAGAGGATGTGTTAAAAGCCCTGCTGCAGGCCACAGCAACCCTGCAAGAAACCAATTGCCAGGTCACACAGGCCACTGCAGCGCAGCAGAAAACCAACCACCAAGTCTCAGAGGCAGCGGCAGCCTAGCTGGAAGCAAATCTCCAGCAGCTGGAGGTGATTCACCAGGCCATTGCACCCCAGCAGGAGACGAATCGCCAGTTTGCGGAGGCCCTGGTGGAGTTAAAGAAGGGGTCCGCAGGTCCCTTGCCGGTGAAACAGAAAATGGTACGTGCCAGCTATTACTTGCAGAAGATGACACCTGCAGATGATGTGGAAGCTTACCTCATTACTTTTGAAAGAGTCGCTGTTCAGGATAGATGGCAAAAAGAGCAATGGGCGGGACTGTTAGCGCATTTTCTAATAGGAGAACTCCAGAAGGCTCATGACCTGGAACCAGATGCTGCCCAGGATTATGAGACACTGCAAGCTGAGATGTTTGCATGCCTGGGTGTCACCAAAGCAGTCTGGGCTCAATGAGTGCATCGGTGGTCATACAGTACTGACAAACCACCCCGCTCCCAAATGTTTGACTTAATACACCTCACCAAGAAGTGGCTGCAGCCAGAGACTTTGCCAGGCCCTAAGATTGTGGAGCGTGTGGTGAGGAAGTGGGTCAGCCATGGGGACCTTAAGACTGCAAACCAGCTGGTGGATCTGGAGAAGAAAGATATACTGCTGCCGAGGACTTGTTGAACCCATCCGTACCCCACTCCAATGTCTCTAGGGGTGAAAAAGGGGCCCGGAGGATTTAGTAAGACTGTTCCAGGGTTCAAGGATGTGGGGGAAAATTACAAGACTGTTGCCGCAGATAATGAGACTATGTGCTCAGGACCTGGAGCCTGGCCAAATAGGTCAGGAAGGTCTCTGAGTCAGTTTAGAGGACTGGGTACAGAACACATAAAATGTTATCGCTGCCATGCGTTCGATCATTTTGCTGCTAACTGTTCCCTAAATGATGAACCAATGCAATGTGATAATGCTTACTTGAAAAAAACACATGTCTCCTTTTGCACAGGTAGCATGTACTGCATCATGTCAGGAGTACATAGAAAAACAAGTGTGTGTAATTTCATTTGCTGGAAAGCCAGTCAAAGGTGATTGTGTAAATTCTGCAAAGTTACACCCTAGCACTTTTGAGGTTATTTGCATACATGGTGACACACACGACTACCAGACTGCTGTGGTTGAGATTGATGCCCCTTGGGGGATGCTGACACATTCAGTGGAAGTGGTACCCTCACTGTTTATGGGAAAACAGGAGTCAGGGTGACAGAGCTCCCCCTGTTTTGGAAACACTGGAGCTCACACCAGACCCTTTTGATTGCAGAATTGAAAGGGAAACTGTTGGCGTTTCCGAGGAAGGAGAAGATCCTTTTCCTTTTTCTGTAATGGCTGGGGAGCAGGAGGAACATGGGAGAAATTGAGATTTTTTTTGCTGCCATACCTCATGTTTGCCATACGAGAGATACCTCCGGCATCTACAGGCTACTTCCCTTTTGAACTACTGTATGGTAGACATCCCAGGGGATTGCTAGATGTTGCAAAAGAAACTTGGGAGGGAGCGACCAAGCCTTATAGAAGCGTCATCGAGCATATCTCACCGATGCAAGATAGAATGGCTGCTGTCATGCCGCTTGTACGGGAACATATGGAGCAAGCCCAGGAGGTTGAGAAGGGTTTATAATCAAGGTGCCAAGACCCGGGTCTTCAGCCCTGGCAATAGAGTGCTGATACTAGTCCCCACAGTTGAGCGTAAATTCCTAGCATAGTGGCAAGGTCCCTTTGAAATTATGGAAAGAGTAGGGGAGGTAAACTACAAAGTTTACCAGCCAGGGAAAAGGAAAGCCAGAGCAAATCTATCACATTCATCTCTTGAAACCTTGGAAGGACACAGAGACTTTACTGGCAATGCCAACCTCCCAAAAGGACATGTCCCCTGTGACTCCTGAAGTACCCATAACTGAGACCTTGTCAGTGGCCCAACAGAAGGACGTTAGAGAATTTGTGAGTAAGAATAGAGACTTTTTCTCTCACCTGCCCAGACTGACCACAGTTTTACAGCATGACATAATTACGGAACCAGGTGTCTGTGTAAATGTAAAGCCCTATAGAATACCCGAGGCTAGGCGGGAAGCAGTTGCAAATGAAATAAAGAACATGTTAGAGCTGGACGTGATAGAGGAGTCCCACAGTGACTGGTTAAGTCCCATAGCGTTGGTCCCAAAACCAGATGGAACTATAAGGTTTTGTAATGATTTCAGGAAGTTGAACAGCGTGTTCAAATTCGATGCGCACCCAGTGCCTCGGGTCGACAAGCTTGTTGACAGATTGGGTAGTGCCCAGTACATAACCACTTTAGATCTGACTAAAGGTTATTGGCAGATACCCCTAACAGAGTCTGCGAAATAGAAAACTGCGTTTTCTACCCCCGAGGGGTCCTTCTAGTGCAAGCAGATGCATTTTGTTTTGCTTGGTAATCCTGCCTCGTTCCAGATGATAGATAAGACCTTAAGACCGGATCGCCAATATGCAGCCACCTATTTGGACGATGTAGTCATCCACAGCCCAGATTGGGAATCTCATTTGCCCCGGGTGCAGACAGTAGTAGATTACCTTAGAAAGGCAGGACTCATTGCCAACCCCAGAAAGTGTGCCATAGGCTTGGAGGAGGTCAAATACCTTGGCTACATTATTGGTTGGGGGGTGATCAAGCCTCAGATCAATAAGATTGAGGCAGTTCAAAAGTGGCCCCCAACCTATAAATAAAAAGCAAGTTTGTGCATTTCTTGGGATCACAGGGTACTGCAAGCGTTTTATAACCATTGTAGCCCCACTGACAGATCTGATGAAGTGTAGAGGGTCGGTCATGAGTAAGTGGAATCTTGAGGCAGAGAAGGCATTTCAAATGTTGTAGCAAGCCCTTTGTGCACAACCTGTTCTCCTGACCCCAGATTTCACAAAGGTTTGTGGTGCAGACAGACGCCTTTGATGTTGGGACTGGGTGCTGTACTGTCCCAAGTCAGAGACGAGGAGGAGCACCCAGAGGTAGAAAGCTCAACAGACATGAGAAAAACGATGCCATTGTTGAGAAGGAATGTTTAGCTATCAAATGGGCCTTAGATGCCCTGAAATATTACCTGTTGGTTAGATCATTCAAACTAGTGCCTAATCATGCCCCTCTTAAATGGATGTGTGATAACAAGGAGAAAAACAGTTGTGTAACAAAATGGTTCCTTGCTCTTCAAGCATCTAAGTTCACAGTGGAACTTAGAGCTGGAAAACTCCAAAATAATGCAGATACCCTTTCCCGTATCCATTGTTTGGTTGGGACAGTTGATCAGCCGCAGGGGCTTGAGCAAAAGGGGGGGGGGGGGATATGTGGCATTATGAAAGGCACGGTGATCGATGGATGTTATGTTTCACCTCACATGCATTCATTTGCAGGAAACTAGGGTGGAGTCTGGTCCGGGTTTTACCAGCCACCTTGGCAGGGATGGTTCCGGACCAGATTTTGCAGTTCACCAACAGGTGGTATAAAGGAAGCAGGTCTGGACCAGAAGATTGCTCTTGACCTGGACTCAGGAAGCCAAAGCCCGAGAGAGCTGCTGAACTGAACTTTGCTTTGTGACTGAAACAAAAGGTTTGCATTATCTTTGTTTTGTGGGTGCCTGGGAGAAGCCCCTCACTTCTGAGTTTGGAAAATTGGATATGTTTAGTTAGTGCCTGGCAAGGATTTAATTTCTGTTTTGTTTGTTTAATTTCACATGCAACACTGTAAATAAACCTGGCTACAAGTCAGATTTCAAGAAAACCTGCCTTTTGGACCACCTTTTTCCAGGGAAGGTGATCCCCATTGAGCTAAACCCCCCATAATAAATATATATATATATATATATATATATATGTATATATATATCAACACAGTTTGTTCTTTTCATTTTATAAAGCGAATCCTCAAAAACAATACGAATTTACATGCAACAGATCTTTTTTTTTTTTTTTTTATTCCCCTGTGCCACAGTGCCTGTGGGGGTGGTCCTGAAAAGGAAGTTTCCTAAAATGAGATCTTTGCCTGGTTCAAGTACACCATCCAGTAAGAACTGTAGCCAGGAATGTTAGCAGTTGTGTAGCAAGAAAATAACTAAGAGACCTCCAAGTGAAACCTTACTTTTTAGATGTACAGTTTGGAAGACTAGAACTACTTTATACAGTTAGGGGCCAAACCCAACTATAAACAACAAGAAATGCCTGTGCTCATAAAGGGCAAAAAGTGATAAACAAAAATATATTAAGCAGTCCATATTATATAACTTGTCTTCAATAAAATGACTCTGTGCAGAGAGTTGTACTGTAAACACCATCCAGTGCACCTTCTTCCGTGACATGGTAGAAAAGTTGCATGTCTTTTTTCTACCATTGATATTATAAATATATAGACCAATATAGACATGCAACTTTTCTTCTACTACCACAGGAAAAGTATACCCCATTAAACATTTTTATCACATGTAACACCAAAAATGTCGTTTATCTTATCACGTGCCTGTGCGGAAAACAATATGTGGGACGAACGTTCAGGCCTTTTTCCATACGAGCTATTTAACTTATTAACAATATTAAGAAAATTAGGAAAGATAATAAGGAACATACTGTTCCTAAACATTTTGCGAGATGCCGCAATAGGGACCCCACGGGGATCTCCTTTGTAGCAATTGATAAATATATACCACTTTGGTGGAGGGAGTCTATGAAAACAGCGGTCTCACAATTGGAAGTCAAGTGGATTTATGAATTAAAATCCTTTGCTTCTTTTGGTATCAACAGACTGGGATATTTAATTGCTTTATCACTAATGCCTGATAAACATTTTAATTTATTTGTCTGTTTTTACCAGTTTTGCATTTAAATGTAACATTTTAAGAGAGACACTTTGGTATTTTCATTTTTGTCCATTTGTAATCCCATACGGAAAGAGGACAGAGATTCTCAAATCTTTTTGTGTTTTTCCGTGTTTTTAATAACATTTTTTTTTGTGTCACGTTTGCGTATTCTTTGTGTAGTGGTCACTATGCAAGTTCCGGTCTTGAAGAGAGGCTTGGTTTCCTCTTCACACGCCCTGTAGTATTTCAGTAAGGTGTGGTTAATGCTGGATGTGCGTTATGCAGGCTCCCATGTTACCGCTCTGTTTTGTCTACTTCCTGGTATTCAAAACGAGGCTTGGCCATCTGTATTAATACACAGCGACCATTTCCAGTAGTTCATTTTTAGAATGAAGCTTGACCCACATAAACGCGGAACAGCCTATCTTTTCAATAAGGCAGAGACTGACTGCAGTCTATTGGCGGTTGAAATGAATTGTGATTATGTTATAGAAACAGCTGTGTCCTTTCCGTGTGGCTTTAGACACAGACTCCACACCCCCGATGACGTCATTTGTGACAAAACTAGTAAGGTGGAGTTTGTGTACAACTCACCACGCTGAATTGTTTGGATCTGCAGACTCTTATGTCTTTAACCACTTCAGCCCCGGAAGAATTTCCCACTTTAGGACCAGAGCACTTTTTGTGATTCGGCGCTGCGTTGCTTTAACTGACAATTGCGCGGTCGTGCGACGTTGTACCCAAACAAAATTTGCGTCCTTTTTTTCCCACAAATAGAGCTTTCTTTTGGTGGTATTTGATTGCCTCTGCGTCATTTCTTATCGCCGCTATAAACAAAAGAAGAGCGACCATTTTGCAAAAAAACCCAAATTTCTTACTTTTTGCTAAAATTCAAATCCAAAAAAAAAAATATAAAAAAACATTTTTTTCACAGTTTTTGGCCGATTTATATAATTCCTCATATTTGCGATAAAAAAAATTGCAATTGGCGTTTATTGATTGGTTTGCGCAAAAGTGGCCGCGTTTACGGATGATGAGAATTCATTTCTGGGGTTTTTTTTTTT
>BLSH010559290.1:2552988-2575466 GCA_018402905.1 Glandirana rugosa
TCTGTCCATATAGTTGGTGAACTGTTGACCCGTGAATTTGGGGGAATTGTTGGTCTGGTTAAAAGTCGTATAACTTTCACAAAGACCAAATAATATCCACTAATTTGTTTTTTTTTTTACCAAAAATAGGTAGCAGTATAAATTTTGGCCAAAATTTATGAAGAAAAATTACTAATTTGTAAAATTTTATAACAGAAACAAAGAAAAATTCATTTTTTTACAAAATTTTCGGTCTTTTTTTAATTATAGCGCAAAAAATAAAAAACCCAGCGATGATTAAATACCACCAAAAGAAAGCTCTATTTGTGTGAAAAAAAGGACGCAAATTTCATATGGGTACAGTGTTGCATGACTGAGTAATTGTCATTCAAAGTGTGAGAGTGCTGAAAGCTGAAAATTGGTCTGGTTGTTAAGGGGGTTTAAGTGCCCAGTTGTCAAGTGGTTGATATACACACAGCACCCCATATTGACAGAAAAACACAGAATGGTTGACATTTTTGCAGATTTATTAAAATAGAAAAACTGAAATATCACATGGTCCTAAGTATTCAGACCCTTTGCTCAGTATTTAGTAGAAGCACCCTTTTGATCTAATACAGCCATGAGTCTTTTTGGGAAAGATGCAACAAGTTTTTCACACCTGGATTTGGGGACCCTCTGCCATTCCTCCTTGCAGATCCTCTCCAGTCCTGTCAGGTTGGATGGTGAACGTTGGTGGACAGCCATTTTTAGGTCTCTCCAGAGATGCTCAATTGGGTTCAAGTCAGGGCTCTGGCTGGGCCATTCAAAAACAGTCACGGAGTTGTTGTGAAGCCACTCCTTCTTTATTTTAGCTGTGTGCTTAGGGTCATTGTCTTGTTGGAAGGTAAACCTTCGGCCCAGTCTGAGGTCTTGAGCACTCTGGAGAAGGTTTTCGTCCAGGATATCCCTGTACTTGGCCGCATTCATCTTTCCCTCAATTGCAACCAGTCGTCCTGTCCCTGCAGCTGAAAAACACCCCCACAGCATGATGCTGCCACCACCATGCTTCACTGTTGGGACTGTATTGGACAGGGGATGAGCAGTGCCTGGTTTTCTCTACAAATACCGCTTAGAATTAAGGCCAAAAAGTTCTATCTTGATCTCATCGGACCAGAGAATCTTATTTCTCACCATCTTGGAGTCCTTCAAGTGTTCTTTTAGCAAACTCCATGCGGGCTTTCATGTGTCTTGCACTGAGGAGAGGCTTCCGTCGGGCCACTCTGCCATAAAGCCCCGACTGGTGGAGGGCTGCAGTGATGGTTGACGTTCTACAACTTTCTTACATCTCCCGACTGCATCTCTGGAGCTCAGCCACAGTGATCTTTGGGTTCTTCTTTACCTCTCTCACCAAGGCTCTTCTCCCCCGATAGCTCAGTTTGGCCGGACGACCAGCTCTAGGAAGGGTTCTGGTCATCCCAAACGTCTTCCATTTAAGGATTATGGAGGCCACTGTGCTCTTAGGAATCTTAAGTGCAGCAGACATTTTTTTGTAACCTTGGCCAGATCTGTGCTTTGCCACAATTCTGTCTCTGAGTTCTTCAGGCAGTTCCATTGACCTCATGATTCTCATTTGCTCTGACATGCACTGTGAGCTGTAAGGTCTTATATAGACAGGTGTGTGGCTTTCCTAATCAAGTCCAATCCGTATAATCAAACACAGCTGGACTCAAATGAAGGTGTAGAACCATCTCAAGGATGATCAGAGGAAATGGACAGCACCTGAGTTAAATATATGAGTGTCACAGCAAAGGGTCTGAATACTTAGGACCATGTGATATTTCAGTTTTTCTTTTTTAATAAATCTGCAAAAATGTTAACAATTCTGTGTTTTTCTGTCAATGTGGGGTTCTGTGTGTACATTAATGAGGAAAATAAATGAACTTAAATGATTTTAGCAAATGGCTGCAATATAACAAAGAGTGAAAACTTTAAGGGGGTCTGAACACTTTCCGTACCCACTGTAATATGGGCACTTTATGGACTGCTTAATATATTTTTGTTTATCACTTTTTGCACTTTATGAGCGCATACATTTCTTGTTTACATTTTTTTACACAAGTGTTATATTGTGTAATGCCAGCTGCAACATTTTTTCATTATTTTAATTTTTTTCATTATCACTAAGTTTTCTTCCATCTGCACAATAATTATCTTTCTTTACAAACCCAACTATAACAGCATCCTTCGTCTATAGCTTGTGGAGACACCTTGCCCATTGTGCACACTAAAGACCCCATACATTCCCACAAATGGAGTGATTATGTATATACATCTACACAAAATTAATCTGTTTGTCCTTAATTTTCAAAAGAGTAATACTAAGCAGCAATAACCTGATTAAACACATTTTATTCTAACTAGACTCTCCTCCTTATTTTTGATTCACATTAGTTACATGTCTCATTTGTGTAATTTGCCCTATATTTAAGAGCTTCAGGCATATCCATAAATTGAGTGAGCTCAAAATTCACTCATCACATCAGATGAGAGAAGTTTACATTTCATGTTTTTTTTCCTGTGCCACACTTACTTTAATTATAATGAAAATGAATAATAAAATCAAATTGTGAATTAATTAGTTATTTCCAATGTATTTATAGTATAAATAACATATCCACAGTTATGTGGACAAAGCCCTGAAATCTACTGCTTACAAACTGCAATTGGTTTTTGAGTTTTTGCCAAACACCCCTGTGAACTTTTTATCTAGGCTTTTTCTAAAGAAATAACATTCACATAATATGGGACAGATACAAGACTACCTAGCCAGGTTCACGTTGAACTCCAGGCAAATGGCTAAATACAGAATAGAGGAAATGTGTATATATGGGAACTGTTTTACCTGCCAAAGGATTTGGATTTCTGACCTTACATTTTAGTGTGGGGGTGTCTCCTCCAAATACATACCAGACCTCCATTTGCGCAGTTACGCTACACTGATCCCAAATTACATTTTTAGCATTTTTTTCCACACGAATAGAGCTTTCTTTTGGTGGTATTTAATCACTGCTAGGTTTTTTATTTTTTGCTAAAAATGTAGACAAAAAACCAATTTTTTCCTTCATTGATGAGCGCTGATGAGGCGGCACTTATGGGTGGCACTGATGAGGCGGCACTTATGGGTGGCACTGATGAGGCGGCACTGATGGGTTGCACTGTTGGGCACTAATGAGGCGGCACTGATAGGTGGCACTAATAGACAGCAGTGATAGGGGACACTGATGATGAGGCACTGGTTGGCAGCACTGAGAGGCACTGATAGGTGGCACTGGCAGGTGGCACTGGAGGGCACTGCATAGCAGCAGTACCTCTCCCTGTTCGGGACCAATGTCACTCTGTCAGAAGCCGGTGATCGGCTTTTTTTTTTTTTTATATAGCGTTAAGGGGGGAAAAAAAGCTGATTACCGATCTTCTGTTTAAATCACGTTTTTAGCTGTCATTGTCATTGGTTGACAGTTGATCACATGGTAAGGGGTCGGGATCGGCCCCTTACTCCGATCTGTGATCAGCCGAATCTCATTGACTTGCTGATCACAGAGCGCGCCATGCGCTCCCTGCAGGGGGCACGCATGCAACTCATGCATGGGAGGACGTCTATTGACACACTCCCGGCAATTGAGGCCCGCACTGTAGCCGTCATTCAGCGTCCCGGCCCACTCCTTAGCAACCAGCTATATACAGTGAATTTAAAGCCAAAAAAACCCCACAAATTGCAAAATGCAAATCATTGTAAAAATGCAGTACTTTTGGATGCAGGTCCATTGAAGTCTATTACATGCAAAACACTGCATGCTGCGGGAAAAAAAGTCGCTGACCCTTTTCAAAAACACAGAGGCATAAAAATGCATTGCTGTGAACATGTTCCATAGGAACCCTTGGTAAAAATAATGCCCTGTGTTTCTGCAAAAAGCATGAAAAAAAAACCACATTAGTGTGAATGGAGCCTTAACCACTTCAGCCCCGGAAGGATTTTCCCCATTAGGACCAGAGCACTTTTTGCGATTCGGCACTGCGTCGCTTTAACTGACAATTGCGCAGTTGTGCGACGTTGTACTCAAACGAAATTGACATCCTTTTTTCCCCCCACAAATAGAGCTTTCTTTTGGTGGTATTTGATCACCTCTGCGTCACTTCTGATCACCGATATTAACCAAAACATAGCAACGATTTTGGAAAAAAAATATTTATCAGTTTTGGTCGATATATATACTTCTACATATTTGTGGTAAAAAAAAAAATCACAATCGGCATTTATTGATTGGTTTGCGCAAAGGTTGCCGCATTTACAAATCATGAGAATTCCTTTATGGCGTTTTTTACTTTTTTTTTTTTTACTGGTAATGGCGGCCATCTGCGATTTTTATTGGGGCTGCGACATTGCGGCGGACATGTCCCACATTTTTGACACTTTTTTGGGATCATTGACATTTGTACAGCGATCAGAAATTCAAATATCCCCTGATTACTGTGTAAATATCACTGGCAAGGAAGGGGTTAACCTGCAGGGGGGCAATCTAAGGGTTAACTGTGTTCACAAGGGCGTGTTCTAACTGTGTGGGGGCTGGGCTGCCAGATTCATGAGACATGTAACTGATCCGGAGTACAGGGACCAGTAGATCTCTGTCATGCCGCTTGACAGAGCGATGAACCGACTGTTTATAGCGGCGGTTCCCCGCTTTTCTGCTGTATCAGACGATCGCGGGTCACCAGCGGACAACCAGCCCACCCGACCCGCGGCCCCGCTCAGGGAGTATGCGGCGAGCATGAGAGCCACTCTGCAGAAGTAAATGTACGTGTCTCGATCTTTAACCGGTTAAGGAGTAAGATACGTTTTAGTACACCACCCTGCTCATGTCTTATTCAACACCATGTTGAAGCACAGATTTTGCTTTCAATTGTTCAGAAGATTTCGACCTCTATAGGAGTGGTTGGTGATCAATAAAATCAGTGTAAATATAGCATGACTTGTTAATGACCAGTATTTCATTGCCATGACCAGGACACTAGGATGGAGCCAGGGGAATAGCACAGCAATTCTACCAGAACCCCATTCATGTTGAAGAGGGGGGGTGATATATACGTGATATAGTACAGATCAGGTAAGAATCCACCAAATAGTCAAACACCCATATTTGATATCAGAAACAAGATGTAAATTGTCCACACCTGTTGCGGGAGTAGCGGCCACTTGACCTTTATAGAGGGGACTGTGTGTACTTGGTGGGAACTCCAGACACAGACAGGCCACTGTGACCTTGTCCAACGTTTGGTTAACCACTTCAACCCCGGAAGGATTTCCCACTGTAGGACCAGAACACTTTTTGTGATTCGGTACTGCGTCGTGTTAACTGACAATTGCGCAGTCATGCGACGTTGTACCCAAACGAAATTTGTGTCTTTTCAAATAGAGATTTCTTTTGGTGGTATTTGATCACCTCTGTGTCAGTTCTGATCACCGCTATAAACAAAAAAGAGCGACACTTTTGCAAAAAAACAATATTTCTTACTTTTTGCTAAAATACAAATCCAAAAAAATATAAAAAAAAAACAAATTTATTCATCGGTTTTAGCCGATTTATATTATTCTTGGTAAAAAAAAATCGCAATCGGCGTTTGATTGGTTTGCGCTAAAGTTGCCACGTTTACAAACCATGAGAATTAATTTCTGCCATTTTTACATTTTTTTTTTTTTAGTAATGGCGGTGATCTGCGATTTTTATTGGGACTTTGATATTGGGGCGGACATGTCGGACATTTTTGACACTTTTTTGGGACCAATTACATTTATACAACGATAAGAAATTTAACTATCCACTGATTACTGTATAAATGTCATTGGCAGGGAAGGGGTTAACTGTGTTCCCTAGCCGTGTTCTAACTGTGAGGGGACTGGGCTGCTATGGGCATAAGAGATCTAACTAATCCCAGTGACAGGGATCAGTAGATCTCTTATATGCCACCTGTCAGAATGGGGAACCGCTGTGTTTACATCGGCGGTTCCCTGTTCTTTGCCTCTGGCAGCTCATCGCAACTCTCTGGCGGACATCGGGTCTGCCCGAGCCGTGGGCACACTCCTCCAGAGTGCGCCAGGCACGAGAGCGGGCCGGCGGCGCTCTCTCGCCCGCTAGCTGCGCATGCGCGAATCGTCGCCTATTTGTGGCGATTCGCGAGATGCGGCCACACTGTCGCCGTAAATAGACAGTGCGCGGTTGGGAACCGGTTAATTTATATCCTGTTCTAATATAGGGACATGACTATGTGGTTGAAATCTTACCTGAACTGTATATATTCCATTTTAGGGCTGAAACAACTAGTCCTTATAATCAATTATGAAAATAGTCAACTATTTTCATAATCGATTAGTTGGTCAGCCGATTAGTTGGCCTGCATACAGAATGCAATTATTCGTTTACATGTCAGGAAATACAGTGCAGCACAGCACATCATCCATACATGTCAGTATACACAGTGCATCACGCATACACTTCAGTGTACATGTCAATGTGAGGAGCAATGCATCATGGGACATGTAGTCCTGGGCAGGAGAAGGAAGAGTCAGTGATTCTAATGCCGCGTACACACGGTGCAACGGTCGTACGACCGCACGTTCAACTTTTGCCCAAAATCGGCTGTTGTGTCTAGCGTACTGACATGAGTCAAGCAATCGTTCAACAAAGCTTCAACAAAGCCGAACGTAGTGACGTGTTAAGAGCGTATAAAGAGGAAGTTCAGGTGAATGCGATTTGTGAATTAGGAACATAGGTTTACATGAACAGACACTTCCGGGCATTCCTGACTTCTGAGCATGCTTGTTTTGCACGTACAACTTTGTTGGCCCAACTTCTCTGTACACAAGAGTCAATAGTTGTATGACACTTTGTACAAGAAAAGTTTTCTAGTCTGCTCAGCCAACTTCTGTTGTATGACTGTTCAACGTCGGCTGTTGTGATTGCGCGTACTAACGGTCGGATTATCGTATAACAAGCTGTTGTAAGACCGTTGTTGTTCAACCGTCGCACTGTGTGTATGGGCCTTAAGGGGGCACCTGCTATAGGGGCACTCTAAACTATACTTCGTGGCTTGCTATGGGGCACTCTGAGGGCAGAAGTGCTGGCGGAGGACCCCAGAGGAGGATCATCAGGACTGCTCTATGCAAAACCATTACACAGGGTAGGCAAGTATGACAAGTTTGTTGTTTAAAAAAAAAAAAAAAAAAAAAAAAAAAAATCCAATGTTTACAATAATTCTAAGGGCTCTGTGGGGGAAGGTCAGCTTCTGAACCCAGAGAAATTGGAGGCTGGTAGACTGGAGGTAATATAAGGCATTACAATTACATTTAAAGTAAATGTTTACCAGTATTGTGCATTATATTTAAAATGATTATATCCATGAAAAAAAGTCTCAGCCTTTAGTACTATAATGCAAAAGATTTATATTCTCCCTCCCCCCTTTATATAGCTTCATATATATAGATATACAAAATTATAATACAAGTTATATATGTATATTAATACTTTCACTGTTTCACAGTATAAATTAACCGCTTACTGTATGATTATCTGTGGTTTTTGTACTATAAAGTGCTATTTTTTTTTTTTAACCCCATCATGACAGATGATTAAAAAAAAGCATGCGGTTTGCCAGTTCACATACATGCGATGCGGGAACCAGCGCAATTCCATTGCAGGTTCCCACATCGCGTGTCACCTGCTGGTGGTTCACACTGACATCTGCGAACCGATGCGGGTGCCAATGCAAAGTTAATGACACCCCCAGATTGATTCGCAGATCGCAATGCGAAACTGTCAGATGGTGCAGGAATCAGATAACATAGGTGTGAACACCCATGTGATCCCATTCCAGTGCGAACCAAAAAAAGGGTCCTGCACCATTTTGGTGCGAATGCGATGCAAATTCAGCCATACAATCTGTATGGCTGAAGTCACATCGCACAGACATCGCATGCGATCTGCTCAGCATCGCACAAGTGTGAACCCAGCCTAAATGTCTTATGTTGGCCATACACAATTTTTGGCTGAGAATATTTGTACAAAAGTTATTTGTACATTCGATGAATAGACAAATGTTTGAAAATTTCACTTGCTTTTAACATGCAGTTTTAAAATTGTCATTTCTGAACGGATGCTGTCCGAAAATGAATTAGATCGAGAAAATTTTTCTGTTCTGCTCCTTCGAATTTTCCTGTCACTTTGGTCAAAAACGAGTGTCGATTTGACCCCACTAACGATAAGAAAATTGAACAAACGTTCTTAAAATGAACATCTTTGAAGGAAAAATTTGTTTGTGTATGGTCAGCATAAGTGACAGCAGGAGCAGGTGGCTTGTATCACCCTACCTGCCTATGACAAGGGAGTCTGTCATGCATAATATTACATTACAGTCCTTTCTGAAAACCAGCAAAACAGTCTTTTATGGCTTTTTACATCTTTTTTTTTTTTATTTTTTTGATAAAAATTTTGATTTCTGAGTCTGATGTACCAGATTCAACCTCCAATACCATATATATATCTCGTGTGCATTAGATATTTTGTTCCCTAACCATATAGCTGGTTATTTATATTTACCACTGCATATAAATGTTCAATAATAAATTCTTTTTTTTAACTTTACATATTAACTAAATTATACACCAAATTTTTTTTAAAGTTTTTTATCCAATTAATCGATTAATCTAAACAATAATCGGCCAACTAATCGCTTATGAAAATAATTGTTAGTTGCAGCCCTTTTCCATTTACATATACACATTCAGTCCATGTTGTAAAGTACAACTTATCAATAAATATAGTCCGTAATATAAAGTGTGATTAATCCACAGTTCATCCACTATGTGACGGTTTCCTAAAAAACTCCTAAATGTGGTCCAAGTGTTCTGCTTCAAGCATCACACAGCTCTGTCAGTGCTTTAATCTTCCTTCTCCCCACTGTGGTTAAACAGACTCACCAGATGCAGGGGTGGCCCGTCCATTAGGACACACGAGCGCTGCCCCCTCTCTCCAGCCACCCCCTCTATGCTAATGCATAGATTCATGCATAGCATGAATCTGTTCTTGGCCGCCCACAACAACCCCCTATTCATGACTCATCTGGTCATGCTGTATTCCCCTCTTGTCACTCTGTATTCCCTCCTCTGGTCATTCTGTATACCCCTCTGGTCATGCTGTATACCCCTCTGGTCATCTTTATACCCCTCTGGTCATCTTTATACTTCTCTGGTCATGCTGTATACTCTGGTCATTCTGTATACTCGTCTGGTCATTCTGTATACCCCTGTGGTCATGCTGTATACCCCTGTGGTCATGTTGTATACCCCTGTGGTCATGTTGTATACCCCTGTGGTCATGTTGTATACCCCTGTGGTCATTCTGTATACCCCTCTGGTCATTCTGTATACCCCTCTGGTCATTCTGTATACCCCTCTGGTCATTCTGTATACCCCTCTGGTCATGCTGTATACCCCTCTGGTCATGCTGTATACCCCTCTGGTCATGCTGTATACCCCTCTGGTCATGCTGTATACTCCTCTGGTCATGCTGTATACCCCTCTGGTCATGCTGCATACACCACCTGGCGATGCGGTATACCCCTCTGGTCATGCTGGGCTGTATACTCCTCACACAATGGGTATAATCTATAAGGGGTGAGGCTTATGAGAAGTGAGAGGGGTCAAAAAGGAAGGGCGGGGTCTGGCGCCCCCCATCCTAAAATTTCACCAGCCGCCACTGACCAGATGTTAATGACCTCTTTTCACAAAGCAGGTATATTGTTCTTATCAATATGCTTTATACTGTATGCGTGAATATTTGCTACCCAATGCATGTATCAGATAGGAAAGGGAAAAACCCAGAGAAGAGGAAGCCAACATGGCATAAAACCATGAAATGACAGTTACAACACTGAGGAAAAACATGGCCAACATGTAGGAGGTGCCATATCATCAACCTCCATGCTGTGGCTGCCCCTCCAAATGTAATGTCACAGTGCAGAGACCCATCCGACTTGCATTTCATCAGTCCTGACATATTCAGGAGCAGTCTCTGCGCTGTGATCTTGCAGCAATCTGCATACATCCATTAACCCACGTGTCAAACACAAATCCGGCACCCAGGCCTTCACACCTGTCCTGCAGCGGCGGCACCCCCCTCGTCTCCTCCTCCACCTCGTTTCAGCAGTAGTCAGCAGAGAGTTGGACAGAACTCTTCTGGCAGACACTTTCTGCTTCCCAGCTCTGCCCTCTGCTTCTTCCCGGCAGCATCAGAAGATAAGGGGGTGCACTGTGATGTATGGGAGGGCGGGGGGACTCTTGACTTCTGATGGTTGGGGGGGCTCTTGACCTCTGATGTAAAGAGGGGTGGGGTGCTCTGGACATCTAGTCTTAGAGATACAACCAACCTTTTCATTTCAAGATAGGACTTTCTTTCAACAATGCATTAAGAGATGTGAAAAGGTCCGAGGCTGTTGTGTGTAAGTTTATAATATGTCACTTAACCGCTTGCCGACCAGCCGCCATTGTTATACGGCGGCATGCAGGCTCTCCTTTGTGAATCGCCCTTAGCTATACGGCGACTTGCACAGTTGCGGGCGGGAGCGCGCCCACGGGTCGGGTGGACTCTGTCCACTGGCGACCTGTAATCGCCTTCTACAGAGGCAGCACAGGGATCTGCCAATGTAAACACGGCAGATCCCCATTCTGTCAGGGGACATGATAGTGATCTACTATTCCCTGTAGTCGGGAACAGAGAGATCTGTCATGTCCCTGCCAGCCCAGCCTCCACACAGTTAGAACACATCTAGGGAACACCGTTAACCCCTTGATCGCCCCCTAGAGTTTAACCCCTTTCCTGCCAGTGACATTTATACAGTAATCAGTGGCAATTTTTAGCTCTGATCGCTGTATAAATGTCATTGATCCCAAAAAAGTGTCAAAGGTGTCCACCGCAATGTCACAGTCCTGATAAAAATCGCAGATCGCCGTCATTACTGATAAAAAAAAAAGAATGCCATAAATCTATCCCCTATTTTGTAGACGTGATAGCTTTTGAGCAAATCAAATCAATATACGCCTATTGCGATTTTATTTACCAAAGATATGTAGAAGAATATATATCGGCCTAAACTCATGAATAAATTATTTTTTAAATATTTTTTTTGGATATGTATTATAGCAAAAGGTTAAACAGTTTCCCCCCCCCCCCCAAATTGTCGCTCTTTGTTTATAGCGCTAAAAATAGAAACCACAGAGGTTATCAAATACCACCAAAAGAATTGTGGGGAAAAAACGTCGCACAACCATGCAATTGTCAGTTAAAGCGACGCAGTGCCGTATCGCAAAAGATGGCCTTGTCATTAAGGGGGCAAATCCTTCCGGGGCTGAAGTGGTTAAAGTTGCCGACCAAGAAATGAAGAAAGTCAAATTGTTTATAAAATGCAAGAAACACTTATGCATAATTTTGTTTGGAACAAAAAAAAATGAAAATTTGTCCAGAATCTATAATAGGTTACTGTTGGAGATGTACTGTATCTAAAATTGTCGCGCTACCATAAGTGACAAAACCAACTCAGTGCAATTCATAATAATACGAACAATACATACATGACAAGGATGATAAATCCAAAAGCACACATATGTGAACAGTGCATACAGATTCTGTGCAGAGTCCAAGAAAAATTAGTTAGATAAATAGAACCCCAATATTGAATATAAGTTCATATATTAATAAAAATCTTTAAAGATCCACCACCGAACACCGTGCTCCACCTCAAGTGCAAGGCAGCAGGTTGGGTACTCTTACCAGATCGTCGGGACCCCCTATCTATAGTGAGGTCACACGAACAAGCAGATCAAACCCTCTGCTAGGTATATGGAGCAATCTGTCCGTCCGGTCATTCAGTGGTAATGGGTCTCCTAAAATGGTCACTCTCTTCCCCGGGCAGCCCCCAACATAAATAAAGAAAGGAAGGGGACCCAAATCGTGTAATTCCGTAAAGCAGGTTTATTAAAAGATTAAAAAGGTACTCACAAACATCTATAGTAATCACGCATCAATACAGCACATTATTCTAAGAAATCTTGGATGAATCTTTCGCCTGTCCTTCCGGGATCATGTGAGCGTGGTCGCGTCAGTGTGTAGCTCCGCCCTACATGTTTCGTCATAGATGACGTCTTCCCGGGGCACGGGCGACATGCTGACTTGCCACACCTATATACCCTTATTTGATGTCCAAGCCTCACTATCATTCCGCTGCCATTTTAGATTGAACCAGGCCTTGTTTTCGAATGAAAGCACCGAGTGTTTGCAACCCTCCAAATAAGAAACCAGCCTTTTTTCGTAATCTGATTGGATTCCATGAATGCAAAAAGTGTGCAGTCTGCTCAAATAATGCAATCAAAGAAAGGAAAACGAGTGGCTTTAGTTCAAACCATACGGTCCAGAACTTCTCTATCAAATCCTTTATCACATACAACACATCCAATGTGGTATATATAATTACTTGCCCTTGCGGGTTACAGTATTTCGGCAGGACAATCAGACCATTACAAGTCCGACTAAAGGAACATATAGGGAATATAAAGAGAGGTTATAAAAACCATCCCCTGTCCCGACATTACCGAGAGAAACATAACAGAGACCCGAGGGGCACTTCCTTTTTAGGGATAGATATGCTTAAATTACACTGGAGGGAGGGGTCTAAAAAAACTAGAAATTTCCAAACTCAAGATGAGTTGGATCTATAAGATTGGATGTTTGAGACCTTTAAGCCTGAACGCTGATGTTGAACTTAATGCCTTTATAGATAATTCATGAGGTGTCTCCAATTTTAATTTCAATTTATTTTATTTGTGGTATTGTTTTTTGTTAACCTTGGTCTGTTGAAGTGTGAATAGATCACCTATAATTCTTATGGTGCCCTTATTACACCAGTTTGAGTGGCATCTATAAAGGTTTGCCCCTTAACCTGTAATTAAGGAGTGCAATTTTAAGCTTCAATAGTAGAGGGCAAATGTAGGAGGTGGACCTTGGCATACTGTTTCCACCGGCCCTTTCGGCAGAATTTAATATCTAACTTCAATGTGATCCCTTCTAAAATAGAGGGTTGTATACTTTTTATATTTTTTTAATATATTGATTATTTATATTTTCACCTATTTTTAATTTAGCATAATATGGTATGAGACATGAGAGGTTCATTTAAACATAAGCTTAAATTTTGGCACCTGTCTGATGGTGGCCGAATGAAAATGGGGTATCGACCTCCAAAGAATATCAATGTTTTTCCTTTTCCCAAATTACATTGTCCATACAGTGGAATTTGAATGAACCTCGGACCTCCGACCACTAGGTGGCGTGTATCAATAAGGCCCTATAGATAGACATTTTAATGGTTTTATTTGTATCAGGAACCTCGGGGAATCAATAGGTCCGAACCTGTATTTGCCATGATATTAATTATAACAACAGTGTGTTTTCATTGTGTTGGTGATGCATTGAACCAACTCAAGCCTAAGCACTATGTTGCGGACGTAACTGTCCACCCGGTTTCGAAAACGAGGCCTGGTTCGATCTAAAATTGCCACAGAATGTGAGGCTTGGACCTCAAATAAGAGTATATAGGTGTGGCGAGTCAGCGTGTCGCCCGTGCCCCAGGAAGACGTCATCTTTGACGAAACATGTAGGGCGGAGCTACATGCTGACACGACCACGATCACATGATCCTGGAAGGACAGGCAAAAGATTCATCTGAGATTTCTTAGAATAATGTGCTGTATTGATGCATGATTACTACAGATGTTTGTGAGTATCTTTTTAATCTTTTAATAAACCTGCTTTACGGAATTACACGATTTGGGTCCCCTTCCTTCCTTTTATTTATGTTGGTGCCTGCGGGCTGCCCGGGGAAGAGAGTGACCGTTTTAGGAGACCCATTACCACTGAATGACCGGATGGACAGATTGCTCCATATACCTAGCAGAGGGTTTGATCTGGTAAGAGTACCCAACCTGTTGCCTTGCACTGGAGGTGGAGCACGGTGTTCGGTGGTGGATCTTTGAAGATTTTTATTAATATATGGACTTATATTCAATATTGGGGTTCTATTTAACTAAAATTTCTTGGACTCTGCACAGAATCTTTATGCACTGTTCACATATATGTGCTTTTGAATTTATCATTTGTCATGTATGTATTGTTAGTATTATTATGAATTGCACTGAGTTGGTTTTGTCACTTATGTATATATGCATGAAATGGGGGGAAAAGTGTTTTAATTCACAGAGCTAATTACCGTATTTTCCGGGGTATAATACGACTGGGCGTATAAGACGACCCCCCCCCCCCCTAATTTTCCAGTTAAATCATAGGGTTTGCCCTATACTCGCCGTATAAGACTACCCCCCTTCTGAGTCAACACCATTTAATAACATCAGCCCACTGGATGTGCCCTAATACAGTACTGAAGCCTCAGCTACATACAGAACTTCCCTATTATTAATATTTTAGCCCGCTGGATGTGTAATACAGTACCAGTACTGTAGCTTTGGCTACTTACAGAGCGTCCATATTAAATGTTTTAGCCTGCTGGATGTGCCCTAATACAGTAATGTAGCTTCAGCTACATACAGAACGTCCATATTAAATGTTTTAGCCCCCTGGATGTGTAATACTGTAGCTTCGGCTACTTACAGAACGTTCCTCTGCTGTAATACTGCATGTACCGCACTGAGCCAATCACGACAAGTGGTGCATTCTATTAATGCATACAAAGCCTGCTCGGATTGCCTGAGTCAGAGAGGCGGGCTTATACAACCTTTGCCAAGCCGAGCAGGCTTTGTATGCATTAATAGAATACACCGCTTGCCGTGATTGGCTCAGTGCGGTTCATGCAGTGCTACAGCAGAGGAACATTCTGTAAGTAGCCGAAGCTACAGTATTACACATCCAGGGGGCTAAATATTTTATATGGACCTTCTGTATGTAGCCAAAGCTACAGTACCTGGCGTATAAGACGACCCCCGATTTTTGGGATATGTTTTTTAGTATAAAAAGTAGTCTTATACGCCAGAAAATATGGTATATTAAGCTTCTAACAAATATGCAACCAAAAATATATGGTATATGCAATAAAAACTATATGATATGAGCCATAGTAAAATTAAATATAATGGTAAGTGCCTTCGATGTCATGAAATTAGGGGGTCCGAGATTTCTGATGGCAGTCCCAGAGTTTTTGATTTTTAACTTTCATTGCGCAAGTACTGCTGTGCCTTAAAATAAAAAAAGTACCTATAACCTTACATGTGATGGTTTAGCAATCATTTTTATGCTGAAATGATATACAGCATCTTCTCATGCATTATGTTTATAGTATCCAGAGTGCAATATCGATTCTGCATGTCAATTATGTCTAGATCAGAGGTTCTCAGACATTTCAAACCAAAGGACAGTTCACTGGCCTTCAAACTTTTGGAGCCAGACTGTAACCAGTGCGCACTGGTGGTTTAAAACTACCCCGTGATTAGTAAGAATAAGGAATGCCCTATTGTCAGTCAGAGGATTAAGTGTTCCATCTTTGGTGTCAGTGGGAGCAAACAATACCCAGGTTAGTGGTCAGTAATAGTGAGATTTGCCTTAACCTCAGTGGTCAATGAGCAAAAAAAAAGGTCAGTGAGAGGAATTCTTACCCTTACCAAGTAGTAGGCCAAGATTTGAGGACTGCTGGTCCTAATATTTTCTGAGCCCTTGCTATATGATATTAAGTGTATTTCTCCTTTGTATTAATATATTGAGGACAAAATAAGTATGTGGTATTGCTGTTTTTTTGACTCAGTATGTGTAGCCAGGAGTCCAGAAATATTCCTCTGGCATACAGACAATTGTGCCCATTGTCTAACATGGAGGATTCCCTCTAGTGTTCATTTGTGGAACAAGACTGGAATTGCAATGAAAATGAAGTATTGTGGGATTTGTAGTGTGGTAACAAGAAACAGTCAGCAGACTCTGGTATGAAGGACTTCATTTCCCATCGGACTGTGCTGCATTGGATGCTTCTGGAAGGTGCAATGCTTTGTGGGAAGAACTTATGTAAGTGGGAGGAGGAGCTGGCTCCAGTTTCTTGGGACGGCGTGATCTATCAGTGAGGAACCCTGTGCGCTTCTGTGACTGGAGCTAGGCCCACAGCCTACTTAGCGTTCCAGCCGACTGAATTCTCTACAGGTGACCCAGCTAACTGACGCTCTCCAGCAACACAGTGAGCGATCAGCGGAGCCATCCCATCCTCATCTGAGTCCAGATTGAAGTTGCATCTGTCGATCCAGGAGAACTGCAAGGAGTGCAGTGCAAGCTGTTTACCTCTCAGGAGCAAGCCATCTGTGTGAACGGTCCCAACATTACTATCATCCTCATCTGAGTGCCGGATCGTTTGTCTACATCCAGTCCTTTGGTATTGGTGAGCGGGCTCAGGCCTACATATAAGAGTACTTATACTGTCTATTCAGCATCCTATTATTACATTTTGGAATGCAGTTTCTATACAATGGATTGCCATTTGTGACCAGTTTATTCAAGAAGTCAGTGATCACTAAAAGGCTATTTAGTTTAGTGGAATTTAACCTCTTTGTGTCTCATCTCAAGGATTAGGACACAGTGTTCTTAGGTACCTAACTCTAATAGCCGGCAGAAGATTGCTTGAACTTTGCAAGATAGGATTGCTGCAAATATATCTACTCCTCCTGTCCCCAGTCATATAGGCAGGGCTATTTGCACGGTATTACTTCATCTCCTAAGAACTCTCTAAGCTAGAACAGGATAATTTAAATAGAAATTCAGAGTTATCTAGTGTGATTATACAACACTAGTTTAACTGCTAGCTGGTTATAGTACTATGTGCATTTCATAGAAATTATTACTTGCGTTACAATCCATTGAGTGGTACCCGTTTACCCTTCTGGACATCCTATTTTTGTTTAAGGCCTTACTTTATTTTTCTCCTGATTTTTGGTAAGCATTATTAAATCACTTTGTTCTTAGTGAACGCTTGGGTATTGTTTAAGCTCAATTGGAGGAATTATATCTTGCTACTATTATTGCTGTTGGAGAATACAGGGAGTGGCGGAAGTTATCACATTGACTACTCCTTTTTGTTCGCCAGAATTATGAGGTTAACTTGTGAATGTGAAGGATTGTGATACTTAAGTCAACAATTTCTATTAAGCAATAATTCTTACAGTCATGGCTTATATGTTGTTACTTAACCACTACCCGGCCAGCTACCACATTTTTACTGTGGCAATGTGAAGTTGTCTCGCAAATCGCCATATGTAAACAGTGATTCGCGGATGTGCAGCTAGGGGGCGAGAGCGCGCCAGCGGCGGTGCGCTCTTGTGCCTGCCGCACTCTGGAGGAGTGTGCCCGTGGCTCGGGCGCACCTGATGTCCGCCAGTGAGCCGCGATGACCTGCCAGAGGGAAGAACGGGGAACCGCCGAAGTAAACACTGCGGTTCCCAGTTTTGACAGGCGGCATGTAAGAGATCTACTGATCCCTCTCACTGGGATCAGTTAGATCTCTTATGCCCCGGACAGCCCAGCCCCCTCACAGTTAGAACACACCTAGGGAACACAGTTAAACCCTTGATCCCCCCCCTGCAGGTTAACCCCTTCACTACCCAGGGCCGGCGCCACCATAAGGCAGGCCAAGCAGCTCACTTATGGCACCAGGGGAGGGGGGGGCGCCAAATCCAGAGGTTCACAAGACATCTTATTGTGGCACTGGTGCTGCTATCACTCAGCTCTCAGTGGCAGACACAGCGTGTAAGGTGACATGGGCAGCACAGCCCCGAGAGCTGTGAATTTCAGCTGCTGCCTCCACACCTCCATCTGCTCTCCAGCCCCTCCTCATCATCCCTTCTGTTAGATGCAATGGCCCTTTGTTTCCTTTACACTCCCTTCACTCTCTCCAGCCCGCACTATGAGCAATCCCCTCCCACCTCCAGTCAAACCAGGGGGCGGGTCCAGCAGGCACAGGATCTGGCATGGCATGGATGAGGATCCTCAGTGGAAGGTAGGACATTGCTAATGGCTTTGGCATCTCATCCTCGCTGTTCTGATTGTAGAACCTGCTGCATGTACATCAAGGGGACCCTGCAGAGGTGAACAGAGATGTGCCCTGATGTATGTGTTCCATGTGCCCCATATGCCCTGATGTGTGCTCCCTGGTGTGTCCAATGTGCCCTGATGGATGTGCCCTGATACACGCTGTACCCTGATGTTCCCTGTGCCCTGATACGCGCTGTACCCTGATGTTCCCTGTGCCCTGATACGCGCTGTACTCTGATGTTCCCTGTGCCCTGATACGCGCTGTGCCCTGATACGCGCTGTGCCCTGATACGCGCTGTGCCCTGATACGCGCTGTGCCCTAATGTGCGCTGTGCCCTGATACGCGCTGTGCCCTCATGTGCGCTGTGCCCTCATGTGCGCTGTGCCCTCGTGTGCGCTGTGCCCTGATACGCGCTGTGCCCTGATACGCGCTGTGCCCTGATACGCGCTGTGCCCTGATACGCGCTGTGCCCTGATACGCGCTGTGCCCTGGTGTGCGCTGTACCCTGGGCCGGTCTGGATGGTTACAAAAGCTACATGAAGACAGAGCAATGGAGATGGCACAAAACAGAAGACAGCAGCAATAAGGCCCCTTTCACACAGGGTGGGCTTTGCTCAGGGAGGAATATGTTGGCTGATCCCCTGCTGAGTGCAAGTGAGTGACAGGTCCATGTCTGCTCAGTTTATACAGAGCGGACACAGTCGCATCCCGATCTCCTCTATGGGGAGTCAGATGTAAACAGACTCCACTGTCCATTTACATCCAACTACCCTTTAATTCGATCCACCTAGACAGAGGGGAACAAATCCGTTTGTTTTAAGTGGACCGGGTCCGTTTACATCAGGTGCGGCATAGAGGAGAATAGAGGGTCAGCTTGGGTCCGCCTGACAAACAGGTTGACCCAATTAGACTGCTTGTGTGAAAGTGCTTAAAGTGCAATGTGATAGATATCAAGAACAATTTATTTATCTATATAAATAAATATGTATATAGTCCAAAGTGCCTTATTTCATACAAAAAGTGCAATAAAATAAATGTGCAGATCCACTGCAAGCTGTTTGCAGCAATTTCATTGTGCTTATCAAGAAATTTTGACCTTTTAAACTTTTGCACTATAGTGTGCTTTGCTTATACGGGGTTGCCTGTGGTCTGTACTGGACCGGACAGTGTGGTGAAAGGCTGCTCTTGGGAGAAAGCTACTTCACCTGTATTGTCGCTTTTGGAGTGAAGTGGCTGCAAATATCTGGCAGATGACAAGCGAATGTGACCTCATAAATTTAAGAGGTCAATTTTTTTGATAAGCAGATAATGTGTGCTCTGTCTTGGTGATGGCACGCTGAAGTTGGTGCAAACAGCTTGCAGCGGATCTGCACGTTTGTCATGGCACAATATTATTGGACTTTTTGTATGAAATGTTTTATGCATATAGTTTACTGTACTAACACTTTGGAATGTACATACAGCATATTCATTATTCTTGATGCCACATTGCACATTATCATGGTTCACACTTAAATGATGGATGTTTTTTCTTTGTTTATTAAAGGTGCTTTTCTCCTGTCCATAAATGTCCTTGAACAAGAGAAGAGTGCCCATACATTTTGTAGCTTCTCCCCAGTTCTGTTTTGTGCATGCACAGTTCCAGAACCAGCGGATTATTAGTTGAGCCTGGCCTAAATCGGGCAGCAGGGTGGGTACGGGAGGGTGTGAATGACGTCATTGTGCTTGGTGCTTGTTTCTAGTAGTTTGAAGACAGGAGGGAGGGTGAGGAAGGACCACCCACAGCCCATCAGCAGTGACCTAAAGCTCGCCCACAGTGCCCTATTGACTACATATGCATGCAATGGACAATGATGTAAATGGGAAGTGCAACTGGGAATCCTAAGGCAAGAGGAGAGGGAGGAGGACACTGATATAAGGGGGAACTCTGTGGATTCTGATGAAAGAGCTAATTTAGACAGATGCTGTGTCCTGTCTTCCATGCGGAGCTGCTGTCTGCTGTTGTTGGGAGGACGGTGGGGGGGGGGGCACCAAAATGCACCTTCGCCTGTGTACACAAAAATCCTTGCACCGGCCCTGTCACTACCAATAACATTTATACAGTAATCGGTGGATATTTAAATTTCTGATCGCTGTATAAATGTCATTGGTTCCAAAAAAAGTCTCAAAAATGTCCGAAATGTCTGCCCCAATATCAAAGTCCGTTAAAAATCGCAGATCGCAGCCATTACTAGTAAAAAAAAAAAATGTAAAAACATCAGAAATGAATTCTCATGGTTTGTAAACGTGGCAACTTTTGCACAAACCAATTAATAAATGCCGATTGTAATTTTTTTTTTTTTTTTTACCAAAAATAAGAATATAAATCGGCCAAAACCAAGGAACCGATGAATACATTTTGTTTTATATATATATATATATATATTTTTTTTTTTTTAAATTGTATTTTAGCAAAAAGTAAGAAATATTATTATTTTTTTTTTTTTTGCAAAATTGACGCTTTTTTGTTTATAGCTGCGATCAGAAATGACGCAGAGGTGACCAAATACTCTATTTGTGGGGGAAAGAAAGACGCAAATATTGTTTGGGTACAACGGCGCACGACCGCGCAATTGTCAGTTAAAACGACACGGTGCCGAATTCGCAAAAAGTGCTCTGGTCCGACAGTGGGAAATCCTTCTGGGGATGAAGTGGTTAAATGTTGTAATTTCTTGCAGAAATAGAGTTAAATAAACATTTCTAACTCTGTGTTGTGGTTTCCATTACTGAACATAACAACACAGAAACCCGCTGCTGTCTTGTATCCTGAGCAAGGGTCCTTCAGACACGATAGTCTGGATGTAATTAGTGTAAAAAGCATTGGGCAGTAACTCACAGCAAGCAGTCAGATCATCTTCTATTAGCTTAACTTTGTATACTGTATACTGCATGTACTGCAATACCATCAAATTGTTGCATTTTTCAGTATTATTAAATGAAAAAAAGGCCTAATTCTTACTATGACAATAATACATTGTAGTGAAGTATTTAATAGGCAGCCCTGTTCCCAAAATCCTGATGTGGGATTTTAAAACGGCAATTTATCCTAGACATTTGAACAGGGGAACATTAATTTGGCTAAAAGCTTTTTAGGCGATGTGTATGTAACGCTCAAAAATATATTGATCAGGTTCCTAAAGTCACTTTCATGCTATCCTTCATGAAGCAAATTAAGCAGCTATATTAATTCTCACTTGTCTTGTTGACAAAAGTGTAAAGTTTTGGATCTTTTGAAGCAAAGTGTGAAAAAAGATGGGCATTATCTTAAGTTTTTCTTTTTGTAAGCTCCCCAGTTGCAGGGGAATAACACACTTTTAGACATTTTGTGGCAAAATATGCATGTACTCTGTGTACAGAGTATATATAGTGTGAAAAAAAGCGTGTGTGTGTGTGTATATGTATGGGTGTGTGTATGTAATATATATATATATATATATATATGTGTGTGTGTGTGTATATTACAGGTTCATGACAATCGAGGCAATTTAAAAGTGGCCCCAACCAGTGAATAAAAACCAGGTTCGTGCCTTCCTGGGGATTACAGACGGTTCATCCCCGACTTTGCCACCATTGCCGTCCCTCTGACCGATCTGACGAAGGGTATAGGGTCGGGCATGGTTAAGTGGAATGCCGAAGCTGAGGAGGAATCCCATAAGTTGAAGCAAGCCCTTTGTGTACAACCGGTGCTCATGACCCCGAACTACACAAAGGAGTTTGTTGTGCAACCTGACGCCTCTGAGGTCGGACTAGGTGCTGTTCTGTCCCAGATCAGAGACAGTGAGGAGCACCTGGTCGTCTACTTAACCACTTCCCGACCGCGCTATAGACAAAAGACGTCCACAGCGCGGTCGGGTTATTCTGAATGGACGTCCATGGACGTCCTCCAGAATCTCGCTTCCCGCGCGCCCCCTGGGGCGCGCACACGGGAAGATCTGTGACCGTCGGGTCCGGGGGACCCGACTGATCACGGATCGCGGTGAATGGCCGCTGTGAGCGGCCTTTCACCACGTGATCGCGCCGTCCAATGACGGCGCGATCACATGTCAACAAGCCGGCGCTTCCGCCGGCTTTCCTCTCTCCTCTCCGCACCGATCGGTGCAGTGTGAGAGGAGAGAGGGGGGAGGAAAGCTGTGTGCAGTGCTGTGGGCAATGTGTAATGCCCACAGCACTGCTAAATGACAGTATGCACCCCCACCATCCATCAAACACCCACCCAGCCATCCACCCCATCCATCCACACCCCCCACCCCCACACCTACCTACCCCACCTACCGACCCACCCACAAACTACCTACCACCCCCACGTA
>BLSH010559290.1:2576774-2592480 GCA_018402905.1 Glandirana rugosa
GTAGGTGAAGTCCCCCCGTACCAGCCACTGGTCGGATTTACTAGAAGGATTCTCCATCATGAAGTCGTGGAGATTCCGGGTGAACTTTCGGTCCGTGAGAAAGAGGCGTTACCGTATCAAGGAAAGTACGGATAATTCGAAAGACGAATTGGTGAACTGGTGACCCGTGAATTTGGGGGAAGGATTGGTCTGGTTAAAAGTCGAAAGTCACGAGAGTGTAAAACTTACTGTTAATGAGTCAGTACGTTGTAACGTGGGTATACTTTAAACGCAGGAAAAAAAGTGTGTTTATCTCGAAAGAAAACCACCATAAATTAGTGGCAACCCAAAAAATAAAAAACGCGATATAAATGCAGTATAAATTTTGGCCAACATTTATGAAGAAAAATTACTAATTTGCAAAATTTTATAACAGAAACAAAGAAAAATTATTTTTTTTACAAAATTTTCGTTCTTTTTTTAAATATAGCGCAAAAAATAAAAAACCCAACGGTGATTAAATACCACCAAAAGAAAGCTCTATTTGTGTGAAAAAAAGGACGCAAATTTCATATGGGTGCAATGTTGCATGACTGAGTAATTGTCATTCAAAATGTGAGAGCACTGAAAGCTGAAAATTGGTCTGGTTAGGAAGGGGGTTTAAGTGCCCAGTGGTCAAGTGGTTAAGCAGAAAGCTTAATAGGCATGAAAGGAACTATGCCATTGCGGAGAAAGAGTGCCTGGCTTTCAAGTGGGCCTTAGAGGTGCTGAAGTACTACCTCTTAGGAAGATCATTTAGGCTGGTCACCGACCATGCCCCCCTGAAGTGGATGTATGACAACAGGGAGAAATTTAGATGACTAGATGGTTCTTGGTCCTACAGCCATTTAAGTTCACAGTGGACTACCGGGCGGGAAGACTGCAGAACAATGCGGATGCCCGCTCCCTGGTCTACTGTATGGTTGGGACAGTTGCGTAGCCGCAGGGGCTTGAGCAGAGGGGGAGATAATGTGACAGTATGCGAGGCGAAGTGGAGGACAGACGCTACTTGTCACCTCATATGTGTTAATGTGGCCTAGATTAAATAGTCCAGTACGGATTTTGCCAGCCACCATGGCAGGGCTGGTTCCGGTCCAGAGTTTGTGGTCCACTGGAGTCCACCAGCAGGTGGCTTAAATGATCAGGAAGAAATCTCATTAGAGCTCTGACCTGGAACTCAGAGAGGGATCTGAGGGAGCTTTAAAAGACAAGGTTTGCACTGTGGCTTATGTTTTGTGGGTGTCGGGGGCCAGCCCCACACCGTATAGTGAGGAAACTATAATGTTTAGTTTAGCGCCAGACAGCAAGGATTTATTTTCTGTTTTTTAAAATATGCAAATCTTTTACCAATAAATCTGGCAAGCCACCAGATTTTAAGGAAAGTTGCCTGCACGCTGACTATTTTTCCTCAGGAAGATTGATCCCCACAAGCTAATCTCCCACTATATATATATATATATATATATATATATATATATATATATATATATATATATATATATATACACAGTATCTCACAATTTTTTTAAAAAAAAATATACACCCCTCACATTTTTGTAAATATTTTATTATATCTTTTCATGTGACAACACTGAAGGAATGACACTTTGCTACAATGTAAAGTAGTGAGCGTACAGCTTGTATAACAGTGTAAATTTGCTGTCCCCTCAAAATAACTCAACACACAGCCATTGATGTCTAAACCGCTGGCAACAAAAGTGAGTATTGAAAATATCCAAATTGGGCCCAATTAGCCATTTTTTCTACTACTTTACATTGTAGAAAAGTGTCATTTCTTCAGTGTTGTCACCTGAAAACATACAATAAAATATTTACAAAAATGTGAGGGGTATACTCTTGTGAGATACTGTATACACTCAGTACCTAGGCACTTGTGAAAAAAAATTCTGTAGTGTTAGAATGCTTTCAAAAATAAAATCTTTTCTTTACATTGTCAGTTAAAGCGGAGTTTCACCCAGAATTTTTTTTTTTTTTACATCATTCAAGTCCTTTGCCTATATAGACTTACCTTTGAAGGAAAAACATTCGCTTGTTGTTAGGTGGTCCTTGTATTCTGCCCCCTTTTGGTCCTAGGCTCTTCCTCACTTCCTGCTTTGCCTGGCTTCCTGGGAGATGTAACTCATTGTTTTCCAGGAGTCAGTGGGCTTCCCTGTAGTGCAAACTCGTGTCATTTCCAGACAGCAAATTACGCGATTTAAGGCGGACCGAGATCGAGGAGTGCATGATGGTTACCCACCATGCACTTCTTTCTAGAAGAGATGCCAGGAGACTACGGATGGGCTTCAGTTGCCCTCACCTAAAATGGAAATGTCCGACAGTGAGAGAAACGAAATTGTGAGTAAAAAATACATGTAGTTACTAGGTGGTTTGAAAGTAAGGAGACAAAAGGTTACATCTATTTAGAGTGGATGCCAAAAAGCTACAAAGATATTAAAAGATGTATCAAATCCAGAGTGTCTACCTTTTGTCTTTAAAAAAATGAGTGTACCAGGGTCCCACTGGTTTTTGCGCTGAGCTGATGGTGTGACTGGGCATTTCAAAGGGAAGTCAGCAAGATATGTCTTTAATTTCCTGCCACCTAAGTTTCATTGGCTGATCACAGGGTTTTTGGACCCCAATGTTAAGTTTTTTTGTGATGGAAGAGAGCTAGTGCTCTGGAAATATCTGGTCCTCCTTGACATTTTTCACTGAGCGGCCTTTTTGAAGCAGCAAGACACCCGGGGGCGAGGGGGATATCCTTCATAAAAGGTGTCTTGGCCACCCTTTATAATTCGGTCATGCTGCTTTACCAAATTTGTTCCCACTCTGAGTACCGATGTACACCAACTCTGAGCTAGTCTTAAATACCAAATTTCCCAATCTGTAAACTGTTGGTAATTCTTTCAGAATCACTGCCATAGCAACTATTTCATAAAGTGGCAGTAGTTAGAACTACCTGAATTTGACACCTTTGTTGATAAGATTACAGAAACTGTTGCAAAGGCTTGCTTCAGTCAGGCACAAGTTCTAAAGACCAACTCAGGCAGGCGTTCTATTTGTCTTTTTTTTATTTTATTCATCCACTTTCAGTTGGAAAATGGACTGCAGTTCCTTCTTTTGAGCTGGCAGATGTAAACAGATTATCATCCATTTCCATATTCCTACATTCCTGTTCATTCAGGTCCATTTTATTTTAAATGGAACACAGCTAAAGACAAATGTTGCAAACTAATTTAACTGAATTGAACTGAAGACGGATGTGCAAATTGATGTGGATTGAACTGAACTGAAGATTGACGTAACCTGAATATGAATTTATTTTTTTCTTGGCAAAAGCATGACTGAACTGATATAAGCAAATGCTGCTCCAGGTTGGTCCACTTTCATGCACACCTCAGACACACTGGGTACCGGCCCAGTTCTCAAACCTGTGCATATGATCAAGCAGAAAAAGACTTGATGGCCACACTCCGAAAGCTGCAATCCACCTTTATTTCCACAAAACAAATCAAAGCAGTATATCCGGACTTTCTCTCCATGATCATATGAGTGAACTGATGACACCTATATGAAAGGTTCCTAAAAATTAAACTGCCATAAATGTGTTGGTAATGTTTCCCCGGTCTGTGTCTTGCTGTGTTCAATCTTGCAACTGTGTAAGATTTTTAGTGTCTTCAGCAAAAAGTAACTTCACTTTTGTTGAGGGAAAAAACATTCCCCCTCTGGGTAAATGTTTACCTATGAAACATACATATAGGGAATGGGTGTACATAGCAAGGATTTTAGCAAATTCTGTTGCAGATTCCTACATTTTGTTATTCTGAAGAAATAATAGCAGGTTGTCTGTGTCCATGGGCAAAGTGAATGTAAAAGGGCGTGCCTTTATAATTATCAGTCAGGGCTCTAATGAGGAAAGAGGCAGGGTCTGCATATCTTTCAACGTGATTGCCATTTGGGAGTATTGCTGCAAAAATTAAATTTTTGATGTAGAGGATGCCCAAAATCTGACTTGTATCCTAGTGCTGACTTCTGGGGAAGTCATTAAGCTACAAGCAGCAAATTACTTTCTGTGAGGGGTGTTCCGTACACGACCTTCGTACAGATTTGCCAGGTTGCCATATCGAAGTTGAATTTTACAGTGCTGCAGGTTGAAAAGGAAAGGGAACTTTTAATAACAATATTACTTGTGTAGCAATTGTATAAGCTATATTAAATATATGTTTTTTTGTAATGTTTTTTCCCCCTGAAAGTAGAGTTACCCTTTAACTTGTTAGTAGAGAATGGCTTTTCCTTATCCAATTTTATTCATCCTCTGCAAATTATCCTATTTGATTAAATGATTGTAATTTAGTCTACATCTTGTTAATCATTATCACCTGTTAATAGCATCAACTGATAAATAAAAATGATTCATTTTTTTTAAACATCTTTACTTTATTTCACAAAAGCCTAAAATCTTTGCATAGTAGCATATGTGTGTATATATGTATAAAATATAGCATTTTTTGATGGCGATTTTTATAGGTTCAAGTTGTGATTGACCAATATACAGGCGGTCCCGGGTTACAAACAAGATGGGGTCTGTAGGTTTGTTCTTAAGTTGAATTTGTTTGTAAGTCAGAACAGGACCATTTTTTAAGTGTAGCTCCAGCCAAAACAATAATTTTTAAGGTTTTTGGATAACGTAGGGAAGGGGTAACACCCCTGTAAGGTTTGTTTTGCTGTCTGTGCTTCTGTTTGGAAGATTTTACATCACTTTCTGTCCCTATAAAAATCTAATTTTGAAAATTTTGAGTTGTTGTGGAAACAAGGACAGGTGATAAAGCTCTGGTGGAAACACGTTTTTCCCATGATAACCCTTACAGGAGTGAATTTCCCTTTCTAGGGGTAGATTTCCTCTCACTTCCTGTTGTCTCCCTCCATTTGTAAGTAGGTGTCGTTTGTAAGTTGGATGTTGGTAACTAGGGGACCACCTGTATAGGGAAAAATATTTTGAGCCAAGTAATGCAATGACACTTTTGTTACATTAGAGCAGGATTCAGTGGAGTGAGCCTAAATATTTGTAGGAGTAAGTGATGAGGGTTTTATTATGAGCATTTAACTTATCAATACTGATGTACATTGCACTGGAGCTGAAAGGACATGATGGCTTATTTGAGCTGAATAAGAATTGTATTGTTCATAATTGGTATGCACAGATGGAAAGGAGACTCTAGCAATGTGAAAATGGTCTATAGATATTCATTAAATATGGAATTTCCTTTGAAATATTATTCATGATAAAGATATTTTCCAGAAAATAATTAAACTCTGAGAGATTTTTACATTGATGTATTGCTCTGCACTGTTTGCTTGGAGGAATCTTTGTTTCTTTAGTTCAGCCTTAATGCCCAGCTTTTCTCTTTAGGTGTCTTTTGGTAGTTTTTGAATTTTATAGACCACAACTCTGACAGTGTCATCTTTTTAAAAAGAAAACCCCCCACCTTTCATACTATGTTTCATGTTACTCCCATATTTAATATAAAATGCAGTCAACATGCACAGTCCCCCACCCCCAACTGCCCCCCACTTACATGATTGTTGGGTTCTTATCTTTGCTTGCCGGACTTCTGTCATACTGTAGATGAAGTCAGCATGGATGTGGATAGCTCCACCTGCACAGGTGCATTATTCATTCACAGGAATCTGAATGAAATAAAAAATAAAAAAGCACAAGAGAAGGGATTGTAGTTCTCAATGGAGCACAAGTGTGATGGCCAGTTCATGCTTTGTAGCGAACAGTCTGTACCTCTGTATGGACCAGGGGCAGGAGTAAAAGTCTGCAGGAGTAAGAGCTTTGTACCTGTAATCCACTAATTCGATGCTCAAATTCAACTTTGCAAATTTCAAATTTGGTGCATGTATTAATTAATTAATTTATTGTAAAAGGTGGGATTCTTCTTTAAGCACTGGGTGCACTATAGGTCTTTTAGGTAGCACACACACACACACACACACAGAGT
Source organism: Glandirana rugosa (assembly GCA_018402905.1). NCBI lineage: Eukaryota > Metazoa > Chordata > Amphibia > Anura > Ranidae > Glandirana > Glandirana rugosa. Next base: position 2,582,795 of record BLSH010559290.1, read on the forward strand.
GTCAGCTGGGCAGATGCCACATACAGAGTAAACCTATACTTAAAAAAATGTATTCGCAATTCCAAACAAGATCTAAAATCACCGCCCTTCACTATAAGACCTTCACACCGCGCCACAGATAAGAAATTAAAATGTCCAAAACTTCACAGTTTAACCAGCTGCTGCTTATAATGTCTTAGATCACTAATTACAAGGCTGTAAATCCAATATTGAAGCTTCAGCAGCGCTGCATCTCATCCAACATAGTTACATATAAATATGCAAATCCATATCGTTCATCAATCAGAATGTGTAGTGAATCTTCATAATATTATTCCACCAGTGCAGGTCATTAGTTCTTAAGTGATTCTCTCCACCATAGGGAACATGCAAAAAAATCCACCACCCATATGAAATTGCACTCACCAGACGGTATTGCCTTGCATTCTCATGCTTGGCAACAATCGCTTGCATAAATCCCACACACGCACCGATCGTGTTCCACCGATGCTTCGGTCACTTTTCTCAAGGAAAGAACGACTCCTTACTCCGCCGGTTCTCAGAATGGAATGGAGGAGATAAACGAAACTTCAATCCAGAGCTTTTCCCCACATTACTACCCTCAGCTTGTGACTAAGGGTATTAACAGGTGATAATAAATGGTTCATTCCATTCTGAGAACCGGCGGAGTAAGGAGTCGTTTTTTCCTTGAGAAAAGTGACAGAAGCATCGGTGGAAGACGACCGGTGTGTGTGTGGGATTTATGCAAGTGATTGTTGCCAAGCATGAGAATGCAAGGCAATACGGTCTGGTGAGTGCAATTTCATATGGGTGGCAGATTTTTTGCATGTTCCCTATGGTGGAGAGAATCACTTAAGAACTAATGACCTGCACTAGTGGAATAATATTATGAAGATTCACTACACATTCTGATTGATGAATGATATGGATTTGCATATTTATATGTAACTATGTTGGATGAGATGCAGCGCTGCTGAAGCTTCAATATTGGATTTGCAGCCTTGTAATTAGTAAAAAAATGTATTCACACTAAAGCACCTAACTATAACCTGGAGCACTTCATGAGGCTTGGCTGCATATTTACAGGAATATTGTGACTGTTCTAATGGGTTAAAAATGTGTCTTTTTTTTGTATAAAATTGTGACTTTTTTAATGTACAGTAAAAAGTATTAGAGTAGCTGTGTTGTTTGCAGCATTGGATTCATTTTAATATAAAATGTAGGTTTGTAGAAAATGCTGACTATTGCGTTGCTTCCGTCCTTTTCACCCAGCTTTAAAAAACTATGTGTTGTTAATTACACTTGACATATCCTATTTCCCCACTTATTCAAGTGACATTAAACTTGTGGGGTGCCTTCTCTTACAGCAGCGGGATGCTTTGCGGAACAATTTAGAAAAAATTCAAGAGGAAATGGCTGCTCTGGAAGCTGTACTGGAACAGCACAATACACCAAGCCCTTCATCTGAGAAGGAGCAAACATCCACAGCTGAGCTTAACACAATAAGACTGCAGGAGGCATGCCAGAAACAAACAGACCATGGTAAATATGCATACATCAAAGCTGCTGTTTATATAATGACTTACTGCTCACTGCATATCCTCCAGCTTCACACAGAGCCAGCATGCTGGTTAAAATTACTGTGCATTTCTGTTTTTTCCCATATGTGGCATATCAACTTAGCTAAGTGTTTAACTTAAGCAGGTATCTACAACAGTGAAGGTAATCTGACTCTTGTGAGTAAGAGTGTTCAAGTATATAGAAATAAATAAAATTGACTACAGAGTGTATATAGTAGATGAATGCATGTTTTTGGTATTGATAAACAGCCAGTTTTAGAAGAACGCATAATCACAAATCGCAGTTGTACCGCAAGTTGATACTGATCCTGCTCAAGCTGAATCAAAACTGGTTATTTGTAATTATCTGAATCTCCATTGTTACAAATCTGAAACTGTACCAATCAGGGATTGCTTTTTGTTCTGTTGTATACCTGTGTTCTCCTTTTCTCCATGTGAGTCTGTAAGCTCCCACTTTATCCCATGTAAGTATTTAAATCAGGAATGGTTGACCTGTCTGTTAACTAAGCCTTTAGTGTTTAGGCCAAGCTTTCTCAAACAGGATTCTTTGGAATCTTGTGCTTCCTCAAGAGCTTGGTAGCAACTAGTCTATTTTGTAACCACAAGGGAGCTTGGATGTTCCCATGTGGGCTAGAAGACACCAAATACTGATAAGCTTTCAACGACAGGCAAGTGCATCCAGGTCAGTCCCTCAGTGTGAAGGTAGCAAAATCTAAAATTAACCAAAGGAGCACCTCTAAGAGTAGATGCTAGAATGAATGGAATGGTAAAGGGAGAAATCTTCTCTCCTGCTTGGATGGCTCTTGCAACACAAGGAAAAAGCAATGCAGTGATCAATGCCAATTAGGGTTGTAAGTCCAAGTCTTAAGTGTGGCTCTCCTTCATGCACCCCCCCCCCCCTTCCTAGGGAAGCCTTGCCTATAGCAGCCTCGTTGCTCAAGTAGCTAGCCACCAGCTTCAGTACACATTCACCTCGGGTATTCCTGCTGGTTCTAGGTTCTTGGGCTTACAATCCTCATTGACATCCATGCTTGCATTGTTTTTGCTTTTCATGTTTTTCCGCACATTGTGTTGAAACAGCCATCCTTTTACTTTTCTGTTTGTTCTAGAAGCTACAGTTAGAGGTGCTCCCTTTCTTTGATTTAAGAGATTGCTAGGGGTTCCTTGACTAGTACACCATACTGGATTGATCTCCTGACTGATGGTGCCTTTAGTTCTAGCACAAACGTCACTCGGCAGAGCCAGCATAAGACAGCGCTTAGCCTCTCCTCTTGTCTCCCAAGTAGCTAACCACTGTCATTGATTACCTAACCATCACATTCTTTATTCTTTCACTCTTTATAACTACAACTAACTGATCAAGTTAACGTACCTTGAACTGTAGATATAACAATTTTTAGTAAAGGTTACCCGACACGTGAACATTATTTTCAGAAGTTTCTCCTCGACACAAGGGTTGAGAGGGGCTAATTTAGGTAATCTTAAAAGCAGTTTTATTTTTTATTTTTTTCATGTCTTTTACTATTCATGACCTAAAAGTACAACTTGGGATGAAGGGTGGTTTATAGCTGACCCTTATATCCCTTATATGAAATGTTGTAACAATGCAGAAAAATAGAAAAATTACAATAAATAAAGCTTGTTGGTAAAATATTTCCAAATTCCAGTCATGGATTTTGTTTTGTTAAAGTTTACTTTTTTTTTTATCAATACATCAATTATCAGCTTTATTGAACATATACAATTCCTAGTGCGTGGTCAGAAACGTGTTGCGAATTGACCTCTTTGGGCAGAAAAAAGCCCTTTATCACGTGTTTACTAATAATATGAAAATCTACTGATCCTGCCCAACATTTTTCTTTTAGGAGCAAACAAATCACCTGATTGTGTTCCAGAGACTGATGTGCAACCTATGAGGAGTGTTCAGCAGCCACTTCACTTTGGGATAGGGTAAGATTCTCAGGACACTTGAGTATAAGTTAAATGGTCCTACACATACATGCTCAAATAGACTCCCTATACTTCAATACCATATTACATTACAAACTTTGTTTACCCTACCATCAAATTATATGCTAATGTCTTAACAAATGTACATAAGGAGTTGGTAGTCTTTGAGTTGGACTTTTTACTACACATGAGCTTTAAAGAAAATGGCACCCAGTCTGCAAGGTTACATTATACAGCAATGCCTAGTATGCAGGATGAAAAAATTGGACGAAAAATATTGTTTTTGGAGCGACCGTCCGATAATCTGATCATTAATATACAGCTTTTGAGAGCCAATTATGACTGTTCATGCAAAATTATCCGAAGGGACAAGCACAAAAATGTTTCTTGTGCTATAACGAGCAATTTTGTTTAATCAGTACAGTATTGATCTGTAAAAAAAATTGAGTAACCAAGACTGCACATGCTTGGAAACAATAGAATACATTACATTACAATACAATACATTACATTCATCACAGGAAATTGTATTTTGTCTTACGAGAATCTTCATATTTTTGTTTTCTTTTACTCAAATTTTATTGAAAGTTTTCAATATAACGAGAGGTAAGTGCAGGTTCACACAGGGGCGGCTTCAAAGTCGCCCAATTCTTGTCCGGCTTTGAAGCCACCCCGTACAGCGCGACTTCAGCGTGGCCTGCAAACGATTTCTCTATAGAAGTCAATGCAAGTCGCTCCGAAGTCGCCCCAAAGTAGTACAGGGACCTTTTTCTAAGTCAGAGTGACTTGAGTCACTCCTGGTAGGATGGTTCCATTGTACTGCATGGAGTGTGACTTGTCAGGCTCCCCAAATATAAAATGAGAGCAGCAACAATCTCATGCCGTAATAGATCGTGGAAAAGGTAAGGTTTACAGACCATCAATTAATAAGTAATTTAAGCATCCAAGACATACGGATCTGTCACGTAGCTGGTGGTAGAGTCTGGCTTATGCGGGGGCAACCTCTCTTGTAGCCCTGGTTCAAGAACCCCTGGTAGTGTGGACAGGGGGGCACGAGGGCTGGAGACTCTTAGATGGTAAGCAGAAGTCCGCTGAAGCTCGTGCAAGTTTAAGGGTAGTGGTACAGTCCGGGTCGGCAACTGGCAGGCGGTGCGGTACAGCGGGATCATGCAAACAGATGGTCGGGTACAGGCAGGGTCGGCAACGTGCTAGCAGCAGAAGTACAAAGGGAGCAGGCAAGAGGATAGTCCTAAACAGGCCATGATCAAGGGCAGGCAGATATCAGCAAGGTCCACAGGAGTAGCCGGGGTCACAGAGGCAGGAAGTCACTTCGTAGTAATCACGGGGGGTCACAGGTGCAGGGAACACTGTAGAACGGACAGCATCTGCTGCAGGGTGCTGTCTGGCTAAATAGTCAGTTTTGGTGCCTTTGGCACAGGCGATTCCCAGGCATATTTTTGCTTTTCTTTACAGGATCATTTATTCAAAATGACAATATCAAGGCAATCAAATCAACATCATGCAATCTAAACTACAGATGTCCTAGCATAAGGATATGAGCGGAAAGCCTGGCACAGAAGAAAAAAAAAAGGGGGGGGGGGGGCTGGAATAAGGGTAAAACTAAACAGCCATGGCCTTTGCTGTTAACCTGGAGCCTAAAAAAGCTCAACAGAGAGGGGAGGAAGTATGTAAAAGCAAGCAGCAGGAAGAAAAGAGAAAAGGGGGAGAGAGAGAAAGTGAAGGGAAATAAGGTGGGGGAGGGATTTGGGCACCACATTACAGTTCTAAGAATCGGGAGGTCATTTGAGAAGGTGGGAAATGGTCTATCCAGGGCTGCCATGTCCATTGGAATTTGTCATACTTCAAGGATCGCTGCCCGTCTTTTGTTAATGAGCGTACCGTGATTCCTGTTTTTAACCTATTCAAAGCTGAGAGGTGGCTTCCATGACCGCACTATAGTTTGCTTCGTCACCATAAAAATGTGAGTAATTAAGGTGCGTTCCCGGGTGGTCACATCTGTTATAGGTTTATGTAAAAGTGCTTCCCATGGGTCTTTCCGTAAATTGACATGAAGAACCGTATTGACCAATGAATATACCCTAATCCTGTTCCTCCTGACCTTGTGACAGGTCTACCATATATGTTTCATATCGCCCAAATCTGGGCATCCTTGGAAGCAGACTGGTATGATGGTAGACATTTTGCGATCCTAGCTAGGGTAAAATACCAACGAGACATAACTTTGAAAGAATTTTCAAGGGCCAGGACATTACAAGAAGACTTAAACAGGGCCTCCCACATTTTATGCCAGTCGCCTAGTTGTGGAGCAGAACCAAGTTCTGCTGTCCATTTATCACAATACATAGGGATTTGTGGTCCAGTATTGTTCAGGATAGAGGAGTACAACAAAGAGATCAGGCCCTGAGTAGTGGGGCTGGTTCGACATCTGGTCTCAAAGGCTGTGGACAATAATTAGTGTTCATAGTGTTTCATAAGAGACTCCATAAAGTGATGAATTTGTATATATCAAAAATGTTCCCATTCAAGAATCTCATAAGAGTACCGGAGGTATTGGTATAAGCAGACTCCTCTGGGTGTGCGCAAAGAACAAACCATAGTGAGACCTTTTTGCTTCCACCATTGAAAGCTATGGGGCTTCTCAAACCCAGGAGGAAACAGAGTGCAGTTAAGCAGTGGTAATAGAGGGAGGTGGGCCGAATAATTTATGGAATCCCAGACCAAGAGGGTATGGGCCAAAATTGGGTTTAGAGATTTATGACGGTGCACAGAAGGCATCCAGGGTTTGGATGAAAGAGGAATTGGGTAAATATCCAGAACATCTATAAACGTCCATAAAGGTGCAGAATTACCTACGTGGAGTTGAGCAATCTGGGCAGCTTTGTAATAATAAGCAATGTTGGGTACTCCCAACTCTGCCCTGACTTTTGGAGTGTGCAGGAAGGATCTATTAAGCCGAGGTCTGACACTACCCCAGATCAATTTTAAGATATGGCATTGTAAAATACGAATGACAAGAGAGGGAATGGGTATAGGAAGAACCCTAAAAAAATATAGTACTTTGGGCAGGAGGGACATTTTGATGGCATGGATACAGCCCATCAATGAAATTTTGGGAATATCCCAATTATCCAGCAGGCACTTCAGAGAAGAAATAAGAAGGGGGTAATTAGCAGCCTATAGAGCAATGGAAAGAAGAGGTAAGATGTGAACCCCCTAGTACGGTAGCGAGGACGTCCATTGGAATGGGAATTGCGTACGCAAAGAATCCTTAAAGGAATCAGGCAAGGAAACATTTTAAAGCTAATGATTTGGACAGATTTATATGAAGACCTGAAAAGGTAGCAAAGTTGCCCATGAGGGAGATAAGATTTCGTAAAGTGGTATGTGGAGAGGAGACATACATAAGCATGTCATCTGCAAACATTTCCAACTTGTGGGTTACTCTAGCCAACTCCATCCCCTTTTAAATTCGGATTAGCCCGTATAAGGTTCCACTGTGATGATAAACAAGACTGGGGACAAGGGGCAGTCTTGCCTGGTGCCTCTCGCTATGGAAAAGGTGGGAGACTCATAGCCCATATAATTCACCAAGGCGGAAGGGAAGCTAGATATGGGGTCAAACCAAGACAAGAACCTGTCGCCCAGTCATCTATGGTGTAAAACTGCTTGTAAATAGGTCCAAGAAAGAGTGTCAAAGGCCTTGCGAAGTTCTAGAGCAGGGGTGTCAAACTGGCGGCCCTCCAGCTGTTGCGAAACTACAAGTCCCATCATGCTTCTGCCTGTGGGAGTCATGCTTGTAATTGTCCGCCTTGCAACAACTCATGGGATTTGTAGTTCCGCAACAGCTGGAGAGCCGCCAGTTTGACACCTGTGGTCTAGAGAGAACAGCATAAGCTGCTGCGACCTTCTGCATAGTGAGTAAGAAGAATCGGATGTTATCAGCTGCCTGGCATATGGGAACGAAGCCCATCTGATCCTTATGGATTAGTGGGTGAATGACCTTATTCAGTCGAGATGCGAGGATTTTAGTCAATTTGAGATTGATGTTCAGGAGAGATATTGGGCGGAAGTTAGCCCAAGACTGTGTGTCCTGATTCGGCTTTGGTATCATTACTATGTTGGCTCTTAAAAGGTTGGGGTAAAGCAAGCTCCATCCTTAAGGCTATTGAACATGGAAGTAAGGGGTGTTACCACTACATCAGGTAGCTTTTTTATAAAAAAGGGCTGCATAGCCATCTGGGCCTGGACGTTTATGGGCCCTCAGTTCTTCAATGGCCATAACGCACTTCTAGCTCTTTAATAAGCGCACCTAAGGTGTCGCGCTGCGTGTCCGATACAGCTGAAAGAGGGGAGTTGGCTAAAAAAAGTGTTAATATCTATAGAAGAACGGGCATCTGGAGCTGAATATAGTTTAGACAGATGATGTTGGAATTTGTCAAGGATCTTGACCGGGTTAGCAGTCCGTACTTGGAACCTAGTTTTAAGTGAAAAAGCTGAGCACCTGGGAGCAAAGAATTTAAGTTTATTGGTCAACATTGAGCCTATTTTGTTGTTGGCATAGAATTTTTGTTTGGGCCAACGGAGATGGTGTTCCACTTTATCCGTCAAACATAGGTCAAAACCTGCACCGAAGGCACTTAACCCTGTCACGGTTGAGCCGAGAGGGATCTTGTTTCAGAAGAACTGTAGCTGCATCCAGCTCCGATTCTAGACATGCTATGTGAGCTAACATCTCCTTCTTTCGTTTAGACGCCTGTTGTATCAAATGATCGGCATGTATGCTTCCCACAAAGTAACAGAGGAACGAACAGAGCCTATATTAAGAGTGAAATATTCATTTGATCTAGTGCCATGCTCTCCACTACTTCAGAGCGAGACAGAAGAGACTCATTAAGACTCCAGAAGGTCAATGGGGGGGGGTTTAAGCAAAAGAGACCTACATGTGACCAAGATAGAACTGTGTTCTGACCAAGGTTCCGTCAGGATAGAGGCAGATGTACCTTGAGGAATGAATTGTTTTTTGAGTAAACACATGGTCGATGCGGGAGTAACACGTATGTGGGTGGGAAAGGAAGGTATAGTCTCTTGCTTTGGATGAAGCTCACACCAGATGTCCACAAGGCCCTGTTTATCCAAAAAGTTGTCGTATGCCATAGAGAAGTTGGCCGACTGTGATGGACCAGGAGAGGAGCAACCAAGTCTAGTGTTGAGAAACAAGTTAGAGTCCCCGCACAAAAGCAGTGTGCCTTTCAGATGAGATTGGATTACAGAAAACAAATGAGACAGGAAAGGGAGCAGTCTCTCATTTGGTGCATAATAATTACAAATTGTTACCTCCATGTCCATCAAAGTACCGAGCAACAAAAGATGGCGCCCCTGTCATATTTTGTTTTCATATGAGGCTAGCATGCAAAAAAAAAACAAAACAATCATTCTTCTGATATTCTCATTATGTGTACCAGGCTTTAACATAGAGTTCAGCTTTTATCACCTTTAGTATATTATGCCTGCAGTTGCTCGATGCATTGCTTGTTATGCTGTTTCTTTTAGGTCAAGATCACCAACTCCTCCACCTAGTCCATCCCAAACAAAACCACAAATGGAAACTCCAGAGAAAGTTCGTTCCACCTTCCAGTTATTGAAGGAATTAAAAGAAAGTGCCCTTACACAGGAGTCTAATAGTTTGGAACAGTCAGCTGAATGCAGTCCATCCACAAAGAGGCCAGGTACCCTGCTTTTTTTTCTATCTTGATTTCCTTTAAAACATGCTCTGTATACTTCTATCTCCTATTGTATTTATAACATCTACAGTATCTCACAAAAGTGAGTACACCCTTAACATTTTTGTAAATATTTTATTATATCTTTTCATGTGACAACACTGAAGAAATGACACTTTGCTACAGTGTAACGTAGTGAGTGTACAGCTTGTATAACAGTGTAAATTTGCTGTCCCCTCAAAATAACTCAACACACAGCCATTAATGTCTAAACCGCTGGCAACAAAAGTGAGTACTCCCCTAGGTGAAAATGTCCAAATTGGGCACAATTAGCCATTTTCCCTCCCCGGTGTCATGTGACTCGTTAGTGTTACAAGGTCTCAGGTGTGAATGAGGAGCAGGTGTGTTAAATTTG
>BLSH010559290.1:2592490-2611340 GCA_018402905.1 Glandirana rugosa
GACAAGACAAATTGACGACATACCAGAACCGGTGGTATGACGTCGAGTCAAAGTCCCAGCAGAAGAATATCGAATCCGGTAGAAATACATCTCGTTGTTAAGAAAAAAAGTCTAGGAGTCTCTCAAGAAACGACGTTACATGGTACAACTTGAAGGTCACTGGTCATACTCTCTCTATTGTGGTTTAAATAGTGTGAACGAGGGGGTAAGTGTGGACTTTGGAACATTGCTCAGTGTACTGTGGCCCCTCCCTTTTACCGATTAACCCGGGTTAAACCTGTAAAAGTGATCAAAATAACTCAACACACAGCCATTAATGTCTAAACCGCTGGCAACAAAAGTGAGTACTCCCCTAAGTGAAAATGTCCAAATTGGGCCCAATTAGCCATTTTCCCTCCCCGGTGTCATGTGACTCGTTACAAGGTTTCAGGTGTGAATGGGGGAGCAAGTGTGATAAATTTGGTGTTATCTCTCTCATACTGGTCACTGGAAGTTCAACATGGTACATTGCAGCAAAGAACTCTCTGAGGATCTGAAAAAAAGAATTGTTGCTCTACATAAAGATGGCCTAAGCTATAAGAAGACGACCCTGAAACTGAGCTGCAGTATGGTGGCCAAGACCATACAGCAGTTAAACAGAACAGGTTCCACTCAGGCCTCTCCATGGTCGACCAAACAAGTTGAGTGCATGTGCTCAGCATCATATCCAGAGGTTGTCTTTGGGAAATAGACGTATGAGTGCTGCCACCTCCATCTGGACCCAATACCATTCTGTCTACACCTCATATTCTAGGGGTGTGAGCATTTTGGTGGGATCGGGGGTGGTGTTCTACTGTAGGCCGCCATTGATGAGAGAGGCCAATATATATTTCTCTATTGTTCTATTGAAAGTAGGTTATGTGTTTTGGTATATATATATATATATATATATATATATATATCCCTCTGCCATTTAAGGCAGAAGTTTTATATCATTTGATTAAATTTATATTGGCTAAACCTGAGGTCCCGGTGATGGTAATGGGAGATCTTAATATGGTTATGGATAGAAGAGTGGACAGATTCCCACTGGAGACACTGGCAGATAACGTATCTGATGGCCCGCTACCTCAAATATTTGGGGAGATGGGGCTGTTGGATATATGGAGACTAAGGAATCCAAAATGGCAACGATACTCCTGTTTTTCAAGAACTCACTCCACACTCTCCAGGATTGATATGTTTTTGGGTAATTTGGAGGCTAGTTCCTAGTAAGGAATGTAAATTATATGCCAAAGGGTCTCTCTGACCATTCTCCGTGGGTGACATTGGTGTCCCTAGGGGATATTCATCATACAGGATAGTGGAAAATAAATCCTTTTTGGTTGGAGGTGGTGGGAAGCGGTATTAATATCCTTAAGAGAATTCTTTGAAATGAATAATGGTACGGTCCCCTTGGGAGTGTTATGGGATACCCTAAAAGTGTTTCTTTGGGGAGTATTAATGCAAAAAGTGTCAAAAATCAAGAGGCAGACTAAGGAACGAGAGGTGTCCATTAGGGAGAAGGTGATAGTGGCAGAAAAACAATATATGGATAACCCAACCTGTATGGCTCTTTCTGACTGGTCAGATCAGCAACAGGAGTATAAAATATGTTCTTAATGAAAGCAGAGAATAAGTGGTTATTTCAGAAACAGCGCTTTTTTGGGGAGAGAAGGAGTGTGGGTAACATATGCTGGCCCTATTGGTCAGAGTAAACTCATCCCCCACTATAATACCCACTATTATATCAGATGCAGGCAGAGTCACTACACACACCCCTGAGATTGTGAGTATGTTTAAAAAATATTATGAGGGACTGTATAGTTCATTGCAGGAGGATTTGGGTATTCTTTAGAGGACTAGAGATCCCTTGCCTTTCTATAAAAGTTACTTCCAGAGCTGCTAAAGGTATTTAACTGGGCAGCGGTGGAGAGAGGATTACCTGAGTCCATGAAGGAATCTACTATTATCGTTTTGCCCAAGGAGGGAAAAGATATTCGTATTGGCCAATCTCTCAATTATGTACAGACATAATATTTTGCAAAGGTGAGTAAATAGTTATACAGAAACGTATACACCATGATCAGTCAGGATTTATACCCAATAGGTCCACTAGTGTAAACATAAGGCAAGTATACCTAAATTTATACATTCCAAAGGTTAATGAAGGGTCAAGTACTGTCGTGCCCCTGGACGCGGCTGAGGCATTTTATAGTCTAGAATGTCGTTCCCTTTGTCACTTCTTGGTGGAGTTCCGATTTGAAACTATTTTTATGAATTGGGTGAGGCTGTTGTACGAGACACCAAAAGCAAAAGTGAAAATAAATAGTGAGAGTTCTGATATGTTTCCATTAGCGAGGCGGACGAGACAAGGGTGCCCCTTGTCACCCCTTCTTTTCGCCCTCGCAATGGAACCATTAGCTCGGATGTACATGGATTTCAGAGGGCAATGGGGAAACGAAAAAATAGCGTTATCCGATTTTGATATTTTTAGGAAATACACACTCCTCTTTGATGGCAGTGATTAAGGATTTTGGGCGGTTTTCCGGGTTGGGCATAAACTGGGAAGAAATGTACTTTTGCCAGTAGACCACCTGGGAAGGTCCTTCGCCCTCTGGGAATTCTCAAATAGAGGTAGTGAGTAAAATGAAGTATTTGGGAACTATTTAACAAGGGATCCCCGACAATATATCATCAATAATATAGCCCCATTGATAACTAGAGTTAGGCAGAAATGAAGGATTTTGGGCCGACTCCTGCTATTGGTAGCAACTTAAAGTGGATGTAAACCCCGTTCATGAAATTTGAGCTCGGCACATCTATCTGCAGTGTTTTTTTTTTATCTCTTCAAAGCACCGTAGCTTTGTCCTGCTTCGTTTTTCTGTTATCAGCCTGATCACTTTTGACAAGCTCTCCGAGACGGGAGCCTGAAGTGTATGTCGGGGGAGGTTGCTATAAATTGGCACACAGCTAAACTATTCGCAACCTCTGCATGTTTGGGGTGTGTGCCTTTCCTCCAATCAGCTGTCTCACAGTGTCTCACAATATATAGCAATAATCCACTCCTACAGATGGACGAGGAAGTGAAAATTCTAACAGGGCGTGCACTTTCTAAACAGTATATAAAGGTGAAGACCTCAGATATTCATGTAAAACTTATGTAGGGAGTTTTGTTTCATCTCTAGGTATCATCAGAGGCTATTCACTTCACTGGGTATATATGAGGGTTTACATCCGCTTTAATAAAGATGATATGAATGCCACAACTTCTGTATGTGCTGCACAACTGTCCAATTTAGGTACATAAACAGTGGTTTCAAAAAATATACTGTTTTTAGAGAGTCCATATAGAAGAAAGGTTAATCCAAAATATGTTTACATACACTACAGTTACCAAAAGACGAGGGGTTGCGTTACCACATCCATGGAGCTATTTTTTTTGCAGCACATCTGCAACATCTATGGGGTTGTAAACTATCAGTAGGAGGTAGAGCTGCACAGTTAATCGTATTAAAATCTCTATTCACCCCAGCTATCTCCATCAGGCATTACCGCGATTTTCAGTGCAGTTAATGGAGTCCGAATTGCGGGGTGACTCATCGCGGCTCCGGCCACTCTGCGCCGGGCCAGCAAACATGGAAGACAACATGTCAGCTCCCTCAGGGCTGACCTAGTCGGGATACGGGGGCCTTGCTCTAAGGTAAGTATTTCATAATGTCCTAGTATGTGATGCATACTAGGAAATTATGCTATTGTCTTGCAGGGTTTTGTTTTTTTTTTTTTTTTGTGCGGGTTTACTTCCGCTTTTAAGCTGTTTTTTTTTTTGAATATCAAGGATTCACAGTATATTCTCCTTTTTGGAACAATACAAATTTGCAAGAACTATATGCAATGGGAAAGGTGTGGCATTCACGTCTCGCTCAGATATATGATAATAGGACTTTGTAGTCATTTCAGTTAAGAGTTAAGAGAGGAGTATGCCATTCCAAATGATTCCTTCTACAGGTATTTGCAAATTAGACATGCTTTGGGTGCACAGTTTAAAGAAAAGATGTTGGAGTGGAGTAAGATATCTCTTCTCAGTAAAAATAATGCAAATACCTCTAGAGGATTGATATCTGATATTTATGGGAATATCTGCAAAGTGGCGATAGAAGGAAGTTAAGATCTCCTTAGTAAGAAAAAGTGGGAGGAGGACCTAGGGAATATAACAGAGGACCAATGTAAATGTATATTAGAACTAGGGCAGCCGGTCTTGGTGTCCTTCTCACAAACAGTCTCACAATTATTTTTAGTGCATAGAGCATAGTATTCACCTCAGAAGTTGTTTATATTTTGACAAAGGCCTGATGCTAAGTGCCCAAAGTGTGGAGACCCAAGGGGGGGCCTTAGCCACATGGTTTGGAGATGCCCAAAACTGTGTACGTATTGGAGGGAGGTCCTCTATACTATGAATTTGGTTTCTGGGACATCTCTAGACCTGGATCCAAAATTATGTGTGTTGGATTATGTGGAAAGCTATGTGGGAACAGGTAATAGATAGCAATGTCAAGGTGCCTATTTCAAGCATGACAGTTGAGTGCACAGAGATGGTTGGCACAAGCTCCCCTGACTAGTATAGAGTGGGTAAAGGTTGTTAATGATACGATATGGAAGGCGAAGTTTGTATATGCAAAGAGAGGAAATTTAAAGAAATTCAAAAAGATGTGTAAACCCTGGTTAGATGTAAATTGGTATAACCTCTACCATGACGAGATAGGAGGCTAGAGAGAAGAGGTCCAAATAAAATAGGAACAGATGGTGAAAGGTATAAGGTTAAAAGGTTTATTGAAGTTTTTAAGTTGAAGGTGTATTCAAATAATTTATTAAACGGTTACAATATATAATTAGATGGTAAATGTGAAAAAAGTGAGGTATAAAGAGAGGAAGAGTGCGGTATACTTTACCCTTCTCTCTCTCTCTGTGAAAAATGAAAAAAAAATTGTATATTTACAAGATAGGTCACTTTCCAACCAGTTGCCATAAAAGAACATTTAGCAATGCGTTAGATATAAAAGATTTTAATGGATAATTCTGGAATCTCAGTGTCCATCTGGCAGTTCTCATCTATAATATATATAAGTGCGATTTGTAGTGCACCTTCTATTTCATGTGATCCACCATGTAGCAGGAATTCAGTCTTCTGTATGCACGCCTCCGCTAAATTCAAGCACCAATCTGTAAATAAGGCGGCCTTTATAATCACAGCAAATTTTTCTCAGGCTGGGTTCACACTATGTAGGGCCGTGGGGCACAGGAGAGGGTCCCGTGCGTCACAGTTTCAGGTCCAAATTTATGGCTGCATTTGGACCTGAAACGGAGCCAAAGAAGCACAGGACTTTTCTGCTGTGCGCTCCACGACTGCCCTGGAGATTTGTGAACCGGTCAGTCTTCTGTCATGCGAATTGGATGCGGAGAAACCCATATAGTGTGAACCCAGCCTAACTCTTTAAAAATAGTAATTTTCTGCATTCATTGCTTGCTGGGATAATCTTGTTTTAAACTATATCAGTGTTTCTTCCCTCAACTGTAAAACAGAGCCTGTAAAAAAGGGTAAGGCCTCTCACACACGGACGTTTTTTGACGCCGGCGTTTTCTGGCGTTTTTTGCAGCTCTCCATGTTAGTCAAAAGCCCCATAAAAACGTTGGCGTTTTTGAGCTGTAGGTGGCGTCGGCGTTAGTGAGCAGAAAGTAGAACCCATGGCCATCGCGTTCTGAGGCTGTAACGTTTTGACGTTTTTTGACGCGACGCCAACAAACGCCACCTAATATTGTACCGGCGTTTTCCGGCGTTTTTTGACGCCGACGTTTTTAGGTTGAAAAATAGCAGAGGGATGATTTTTTTTTAAAAAACGCCTATTGACGCCGACGCTCACTAACGCTCAAAAACGCCAATGCATAACGCCGAAAAACGTCGACTTTTTTTCCTTGACGTCGGACCCGACGTTTTGTTTATTTTTTTAGATACGCCCGTGTGTATGAGGCCTAAATGTCATGAAGTTGTACGCCATAGGTGCAGTTACATTTAAAATTTCAGATTAAGCTGACTATTAGTGCCCAAGAATAAGGAAGACCGACAGTAAGAGAGTTTTGATTGTTACATTGATTACATATATAGACCAAAACTCAGTCTGCTTTATATTTTAGGAACTTTTTTAACATAAACAGCATAACATTTCATGAGTTAGGAGGAATAACATTTAGAAATTATTGCATGATCAAAAAAAACAATCTCATTCTTCATGATAAAGCATCTGTATGGCACACAAGACCCTGTTCCAGGGCATTAAAATGGATGTTTTAAGTCATTCCTGTGTAGCTTTGGCATCATTCTTATGGTCTTTGACTTGCTTGAAGACAGCAGTGTTCATTTTGGCAGCAAATTTCGATTTAGTTTTAGTCTTAGCCTTAGGACTAAAGTGGCATTTTAGTTTTAGTCCCATTTTAGTCTTCTGCAATTGTTTTACTAACTAAAACTACTGACTGAAATCTCTAGTACAATTCAGTCGACTAAAACTCATTTTCGTTGTCTAAAATCAAATGGATTTAATTAAATTGTAATGTATTATTTAAGCATTTCTCTACAATTTCCAAACTCATTATATACTGCTGGAGTGAAAAATCGAATATGTTATTATTTATGGTATTCAGGTATGAAAATGCACTACAGACCAGTGTTAATTTTGACGTCAAATTTCAATTTAGTTTTAGTCTTAGTCTTTTGCCTAAATTAGTTTTAGTCGGTTTTAGTGGATGAAATTAACACTGGAAGGCAGATCTTCTGCTAAGGTTCAGGGTTCTGCCAGACTTCATAAAAATGGGGTTTACTCCAGGATTTCCATTTATTTTGCTGTACAGTATTCATTTTACTTTTACAAACCTTCAGGGTCTGCTGCAAATAAACATCCCCCCAGTATGATGCTGCCACCAACATGCTCCATCGAGTGGATGGTGTGTGTGTTTGATGTTTTGCAGTGTTTGCTTATGCCAAACAGTCAAAACTTTGAAAGGTTATTTTTGCATGTAAATTATAGTAAATAAGGTGAACCTGGTTTTTGATTTGACTGCCAGTCAAATGCAAGGAAAAAACAAAACAGGATTTTTGATTAGTTTAATAAAGTGAACACAGCGTCACCTAGCATAGTATGCTTAGTATATATTCAGTTTAAGTGAACAGTGGTTTATCCTTTAGTAAATAAACCCCATGATGTTTAGTCTGATGGCCATGCTGAGTATCGTGGACACCTCATTTCTTTTGGTTGCTGTTCTTCAAGGCGCTGGCCCTGGTATTAGCCCAACTGCGCTCTTGTGACATTCCTATTGTGGGGTACATAGAAGACCTTCAGACTTTACAGGGTTTCGGATTGTCCTTCAGAAATAGGTATCTGGGTCTAATCCTGAGCATTGAATAACGTCTGAAATCTCACTGAATAATGATCACATCACATGTCCTCTGTGATGTGATTGTTCTTCAATAAAGATTTGGATGTTATTCGATGATCTGTGGTGTGCTGGTGAATATGTCCATTTGATCTGTGATGTCTCCAGTTTCAGATAGTTTTTGCGTCAGCACCTGTCACTCCCATGCCTTACCCAGGTAAGTGTGCGATGGGAATATAGACATTATCTTGGGTCTAATCCTGGACACAGAGTGTTTCTTCCAGCCTTTTTCAACCTCAGATTTAAGCTGTCCAATCCAGAGGTCATCTGACTGCAATTTTACATACAGCTTTCTTTTGAGACAGTCCCATTTGACCAGTTTCACTCCAGACCTCTACAGTGAAAACTATTGTTTTCATGAGACAAGTCAGTTAAGGCCCTGGACAGACCAGTTAGTTTGGCACTGAGGACCAGGTTGTCCCTAGCCTGGTGGCTCAGGAATCCAGCTTTGTAATCAGCAGGTGCCTACTTTTCGGTCTTGTTGAAAATCCTCATGACAGATGCCTGCCCTTTGGTCCTCCCCATCAGAATCCTCCCCTTACAGCGGGGTCCCCGTTAGAGTTCCCCCTTATGTCAGCTTTGCCTTCAGAGTCCCCCCTCTTATGTCAGGGTCTCCATCAGAGTCACTCCCCTTACATTAGGTACTCTATAAGAGGCAGTCCCTCGCTTGTATCAACGTCCCCATCGGGGGGGTGTCTCATTTCACAATCACTAGGTGGCTTAGGTAGACCGTCATCCAAGCTTATGGTCTCAACGATCAGGTCTTAGCCTTTCCTGTCAAAGCACGCGTTACCAAGTCAGCATTAAGAAACTGTTTCCCAGATTTGTAAGGCTGCCAACTGGTTTTCTGTTCATATGTTCTTCCAGATAGACATTGTTTACAGCCCCATCTGTTGCCAGTTATGGGTATAAGGTCCTTTAGTGGGTGTCTGTGTTTGCTGGAGCTCGGTGGGTGGAGTTGTGATGTCACAAGCCTCCCTCCCACCTCTGATTGAGATTGAGATTGAGGAGGGAGGGAGAGGGGAGTGTAAAGCTTTCTCTGCTCCGAAGGAGATAAGCAAATTGCCTGTCACTCACAGAGCATGGGGATGATACCTCTGTGTATTTCCCTGTTAGTCAGACTTTCTCTTCCTGAAAAAAGATAAGGTCATTACTCACAGTTGAATTAACCCTTTGTGGCAAGACTGAGCACAGATGACATGACATGCTATACTGTACCAGGCAGAATTATTCATTTTTTTTTCAGGTTTACATCCACTTTAAGACTTCCTCGCCATTAAATCCTTTCTTTGGGGCCCACTGTGTTTATAATCATGCTTTTGGTCCTTTTTTGCTACAAAACTGAAAAGAGGGATTCTTGACATCAACCAAATGCTGAAAATAGGAGAGAACTTCAGCTGTACAGAGCATATTTCTATAACCTTGCAAAAACAAGGAGCCTTTAGTTAAAAAGTCAGGTATGGACAAAACAGAAATTTAGATGTTATAAGTAAGGATGCACGGTTATGTTAATTATAGCCGGATGCCAAGCAAACCGCTAAATACACTGACATATCTACATACACACAAATATTATAGTACATACACAATATAAACAGGATTAACACCCTTAGAGGTTTTAGTTTTTTTTTTGGTCATAAAAAATTGAGTTCCATAATTATTTGCATTAATTACAAGGAAAAATAGAATTTTTGTACTCACCATATAATCCCTTTCAGCGGATCAACGAGGAAGTCTTGCAAGAGCCTGGTCTGCTCCTAAAGCAAAGATACACAATGTGCCGAGCGCGTGGAGGGAATAGCAAGAGCCAAGAATGAGATTGAAACTGCAGATAGAGGTCAGAGGAGTGAGAAACTGGAGCGCTGACAGAACACACTGTGCTGCCAGGGGAGATAGAGAAGTGAAAATTCAACCAAGAAGAACATGCTGCTTCTTTTTTTCCCCATGGCAGCATTGTATACCTGCTCTGAAAGATTCTAGAAAATCTATAGCTACTGAAAGGCTCCCACTCTTGTAGAACTTAACTATTGCAACCAATGGTTATGCACCTTAAGAAAAAAAAGTACTAATTAACCACTTCAGCCCCGGAAGGATTTACCCACTTCCTGACCAGGCCATTTTTTGAGATACGGCACTGCGCCGCAATTACGTGGTAATGCAACGCTGTACCCAAATAGAATTGGCGTCCTTTTTTTCCCACAAATAGAGCTTTCTTTTGGTGGTATTTGATCACCTCTGCAGTTTTTATTTTTTGCGCCATAAACAAAAAAGAGAGTCAATTTTGGAAAAAAAAACAAAAACTTTTTTTTACTTTCTGTTATAATACAAATCCAAAAAAATAAAAATAAAAAGCAAATTTATTCATCAGTTTAGGCCGACATGTATTCTTCTACATATGGGAACAAAATGCGCAATAAGCGTATATTGATTGGTTTGCACAAAATTTATTATGTCTCCAAACTAAGGTACAGATTTATGGACTTTTATTTATTTATTTTTTTTACTGGTAATGGTGACGATCTGCGATTTTTAGCGGGACTGCGACATTGCAACGGACAAATTTGACTACAAATTGCACTTTTTGGGGACCAGTGACATTATTACATTGATCAGTGCTATAAAAATGCACTGATCAATGTATAAAAGACACTGGCAGGGAAGGGGACACCGATCAAGGGAGTAACTGTGTTCCCTGGGTGTGTTCTAACTGTAGGGGGGATAGACTGCCAGGGACATGACAGAGATTACTGTTCCCAATAACTGGGAACAGTAGATCTCTGTCATGTCCCCTGTCAGAACGGGGACCCGCCTTATTTACCGTTCTGCCTCTGTACTTAGGCAATCGCGAATCCCCAGCGTACATCACGTCCACCAAACCCGCGGGCGAACTTCCACAGCGCGCCCACTGCAAGCCTTTAAAGGAGCCAACGTAAAATTACGGCGATTCGCGCAGCCATGCCAACCTGGCTTTGTAAAACTGCGACGGCTGGTCGGCAAGCAGTTAATGCTATACTGCTTAACATTATCTAGTACATTTTTTTAAAAGCGCAGAGGTCAATACTACTTTAACCACTTCAATAATCTCCACTTAAACCCCCTTCCTGCCCAGACCAATTTTCAGCTTTCAGCGCTGTCGCATTTTGAATGACAATTGCGTCATGCTACACTGTACCCAAACAATTTTTTTTATTATTTTTTTTTTCCCACAAATAGAGCTTTCTTTTGGTGGTATTTGATCACGTAATTTTTCTTTGTTTCTGTTACAAAACTTTGTAAATAAGTAAGTTTTCTCCTTCACTGATGGGCACTAATGAGGCTGCACTGACGATTACTGATGAGGCAGTACTGATTGACACTGATGAGGCGGCACTGATGAAGTGGCACTGATGGGCAGTGATTATAAGGCACATTATATGCAGCACTGATAGGCAGCACTGGGCACTCATAGGCGGCACTGGTAGGTGCCAATGATGGGCACTGATCGACACTGATGGGCACTGATAGGCAGCACTAATTGATGGCACTGTTAGGCAGCACTGATCAGGAGGCATTGGCAGGGATCACTGATGGGCACTGAGTGCCATCCCTATTGGGCATACCTAGTGGTCCTGGGTGGCATCCCTTGTGGTCCTGGGTGGCATCCCTGGTGGTCATGGGTGAGTACATCCCTGGTGGTCCTGGGTGAGTACATCCCTGGTGGTCCTTGGTGGCGTCCTAGGTGGACATCCTGGTCACAGCTGATCACATGGTAAAGAGCCTCCGTCAGAGGCTCTTTACCTCGATCGGAGTTGCCATGTGTCAGAGTGACACACACCACACCACGATCGCCGCTATGTGCGCCCCCGGGTTATCCTGAAAGACGTCGGTCAGGGTAACGAAACCACCGCCTGGCCATCATTTTTGCTGTAGGCCGGGCGGAAAGTGGTTAGGTTTTAGGATACACAGGTTTTGACTGCTCTTTAATGGAAGATTAAGCCCCACCTCAGATAACGGTCATTGCCTATCTGCCACTCCGTTCTTAAAGTGGTTCTAAAGACTGAAGGTTTTAAAAAACTTTCTGTATGCAGCAGCTCCCCCCCCCCCAATATTTACCTGAGCTTCCCCATGATCCAGCAATGTGCATTAGATCATTGCCTCTACGGGGACTCTCCCTCCTCATTGGCTAGTGAGTCAATGAGGGGAGAGAGGGGGCAGGGGTTCATGCCTGAATCGACACGCAGAGCAGCGGCTCAGGGGAGTACCTGCTTGGGTGCCCTATTGCAAGCTGCCTGCTCTGGGGGCACTCGACAGGAGGGAGGGGCCAGGAGCGCCTGCAGGGGACCCGAGAAGAGGAAGAATGGAGCTACTCTGTGCAAAACCTCCGCACAGAGCAGATAAGTATGACATGTTTGTTATTTTTTAAAATTTTGCCTTTAATGTCACTTTAAATAGAAGAACCTCAGTATGATGTAAAGCCTTCTGTAATTGACATTTGGCTTGGTAGAATAAAAATAGAGGCTCGGGGTCTATTTGGGACTAATATAGGTACTTTAAATACCACAGGATGCACTTGCAGATAAAAGTATGATAAAGCTATATTATCTAGAAGCAAAGTTGCATATGAGATCTGATGCCTCCAAATTATAGGTAGGTCAAACTGAGCGTAATTCAGAACAGATAAACTAGCAAATTCATTACCTCCTCCAAAAATATGGCTAATAATTTCCCATAATGTAATTAGAGGCTCAAAAGACAGAAACTTTACATAATGCTGCAGTTGACAGAACATGATGCATTGTGGGATTGTAGTAAGATGTCTGTGAACAACAGAGTGAAAACAGAAGGAGGTAGTCGATGCAATTTTCTTTGCAGTGTAAGGGATTTAGCTAGGCAGCGGGGTGTGTTTGACCCCCTGGAAGGGTTCACTACACAAGTTAGACACAGCGAGACAGCAGTTCCAGATAAAAAAAAAAGGTAGTTTATTCTCACTACATTCAATGTTGAAAACAGCAAAACAAAAACAAACAAAATAATTCATAGGCCCCCTGGCCACTGACTGCGCAATAGATTTCCCTGTCTGTCAGCTGGGTACAGCCTACCGCTGTACAAAGCTCCTATCTCTCACTGCAAGATACACAGCCACACAGGCCTTAACATGTACAGGATGTTTTACTCCCCAGTCTATGGTCACAGAGCTGGTTCCAGGGTGGAGCACTCACCTATGCTTGCTGGGAGATCTTGTAGAGGCCTTAATGAGCCAGCACACCTCAGCTGCGCTCATTACATAGTTACATAGTTAGTCAGGTTGAAAAAAGATACAAGTCCATCCAGTTCAACCAACCTCTACACCTGCAAGACTCCCCTTAGTGGAATAAGTCTGCATAGACTTTAAATCTTGGGCAGATGTACCTGCAATCCTGCACGCAACCCGGTGTCTTTACCAGCCAGCTGTCACATACCCCCCCCCCCCTTGTTTCAAACTGGGGTTTGGGACACACGCAGCCAGGTACGCAGGTACCCGAGATAGAGCATCCACGTTCCCCATTTGAACCCCAGGGCGATGCTTCACAGTGAAGTTGTACTCTTGCAGGGCCAGAAAGCAACGATTTACCCTTCTATTGGTCTCTTTGTTTTGAGCCATCCACTTTAAGAGTGCGTGACCTGTAATCAGATCAAAGTGTCTACCCAGCAAATAGTATCGCAGGGAGTCTAGTGCCCATTTCACCGCTAGACACTCTTTTTCAATTGTAGCATAATTTTCTTCATGGGGTTTCAGTTTCCTGCTAAGATAAATGACTGGGTGTTCTTCTCCATTCCAGACCTGGGACAACACTGCTCCTAAGCCTACGTCTGACGCATCAGTCTGTACCACTGTCTGTCCTTAGCAAAGTTAGGTGAGTACAGCACTGGATGGCTACATAAGGCTTTCTTTAAAGCCTGGAAGGCTGCTTCAGCCTCCGGAGTCCATTTCACCATGGAAGACTCTTTCCCTTTTGTCAGGTTGGTTAGGGGCACAGCCTGCGAAGCAAAGTGAGGAATGAATCGCCGATAGTATCCAGCAATTCCGAGGAATGCTCGAACCTGCTTCTTGCTGTTGGGGCGTGGCCAGCTATTTATGGCTTCCACTTTGTTGATTTGGGGTTTTATCACTCCCCTCCCAATAGTATATCCCAAATATTTGGCTTCTTCCTGTCCAATGGTACACTTTTTTGGATTAGCCCTGAACCCAGCTTCCCTTATGGAGTCCAGTACAGCTTGCACCTTTGGCAGATGTGAGGCCCAATCCGTACTGTGGATAATCACATCATCCAAGTAGGCTGCAGCATACTTCTGATGAGGCCTCAGAATTTTGTCCATTTTCCGCTGGAATGTGGCTGGTGCATTTTGTAACCCAAATGGCATTCTTTTATACTGGAATGCCCCCTCTGGTGTTACAAATGCCATTTTCTCCTTCGCTGACTCAGCTAGGGGAATTAGCCAATACCCCTTAGTGAGATCAAGGGTCGTCATATATCGGGCTGTTCCCAGCCGGTCTATCAGCTCATCTATGCGTGGCATGGGGTAAGTGTCAAATTTTGTAATTTTATTCAACTGCCGGAAATCGTTACAAAATCGCCAGCTCCCATCAGGTTTGGGCACTAAAACGATCGGGCTGGACCAGTCACTCTGGGACTCTTCTATCACACCTAATTCAAGCATTCGTTGAACTTCCCCTCGTATGGCCTCCCTTCGGGCCTATGGTATCTGATAGGGCTTTAGTTTTACCCTTTCACCTGGTGGGGTGATAATGTCATGCACTACCCCAGATGTTTGTCCCGGCAGCTCAGAGAACACCTCTCTGTTGCGGAGCACAAACTCTTTCACCTCCTGTTTTTGGGGTTTTGATAAGGTGATTGCTATTCCAACCTCAGGAATTAAGCAATCGGACTGAGTCTGCGACACCAAGGTTTCTGCGACTAGGGATTCCCTATCCCTCCAGGCTTTCAACAGATTAACGTGGTATATCTGTTCTGGCTTTCGCCATCCTGGTTGTCTGACCCTGTAGTTCACCTCACCCACTTTTTCAATTATTTCATATGGACCCTGCCATTTGGCCAGGAATTTGCTTTTGACCGTAGGGACGAGTAACAACACTTTATCCCCCGGAGAAAAAGTACGGGTTTTTGCCTTGGGGTTATACACCCTTTGCTGTGCTAACTGCGCTTGGACTAAGTGTTCTTTGACGATTGGCATTACCTGTGCAATTCTGTCTTGCATCAGGGCAACATGCTCAATCACACTCCGGTGGGGTGAACTCTCACTTTCCCAAGTTTCCTTGGCGATATCCAACAGTCCTCTTGGGTGTCTTCCATAGAGTAATTCGAAGGGCGAGAACCCGGTAGAGGATTGTGGTACTTCCCGAATAGCAAACATCAAGTAGGGTATTAAACAATCCCAATCCTTTCCATCTCGATCCACCGCCTTTTTTAACATTTGTTTTAGGGTTTTGTTGAACCTTTCAACCAACCCATCTGTTTGAGGATGATACACGGATGTCCGTAATTGGGTCACTTTGAACAACTTGCATAACTCTTTCATTACCCTGGACATAAATGGGGTACCCTGGTCTGTAAGCAATTCCTTACAAATACCCACACGGCTGAAGACCAGAAATAGCTCTTTGGCTATCGTCTTGGCGGAGGTATTTCTAAGAGGGATCGCTTCGGGATAGTGGGTGGCATAGTCCATTATGACCAAAATGTACTGATGCCCCCTAGCGGACTTCAGTATTGGACCAACCAAATCCATTGCGATCCTCAAAGGGAACCTCAATGATGGGTAGAGGTACCAATGGGTTACGGAAATGCGACAAAGGTGCCGACTTCCGAACAATAAATTTCTATTTCCTTCATGACCCCAGGCCAATAGAAGCTTTGCAATACTCTCTCTCGGATTTTCTCCGCCCCCAAATGACCTCCCAAAACGTGCCCATGGGCTAATTCCAATACCAACTTCCTATAGGGTTTGGGTACCACAAGTTGCTCAATGGTTTCATCCGCCTTTTGGGCAACCCGATACAACAGATCCCTTTCCACCATAAAGTATGGGTAACTGCAAGACTGATCTGGGTTCACTAATTCACCATCTATTTTTACCACATTTTCCAGTGCCTTTATCAGGGTGGGGTCTTTTACCTGTGGTGTGGCAAGATTTTCCCTGTGAACCTCTAAATCAGAGAACTCTACAGACGGCATGTTTTCGTCTGAAGATGTTGGTTCCTCCCCAGTTTCCCGAGTCTCTCCTGCCAACACAGACAAGGGAAAATCTGGAGAGATCTCACCATTCTCAGAGGATACCTGGGATTCCTTTTCCTGGCCTCTAGGTACCTCTGGGGGGGGGTTCAGGACCATCCCAGAGTTCCCAGAATTTTGGAAAATCCCTCCCCACAATAGCATCATGTGGTAAGTGAGGCACCAACCCCACCTGATGAGTTATGTTACCTTTGGGGGTCTCAAAAAACACTTTAGCCACAGGATACTCTCTGGTGTCCCCATGTACACAAATAACAGCCACCTTGTTATTCCTAGAGATCTCTGTAGTAACTAATTCTGCTTTGATCAATGTCACCAGACCACCTGAATCTAGCAACACAACATTTTTATCATTAATACACATTTTGCATAAATGTTTTTCAGTTCCCCGAGTGGCAGTGCATGCAACTGTCGCAAACAGTGACTGACGTCTGTCTCTTAGATAGTCACATTCCATAGGCTCATCCACAACTGGGCAATTGGCTGCAATATGTCCCTCTATGTACCTTTAACTAACGAAGCCGAAGAAAAAAATACCTTTTCTACACCAGATGGCCATTTTCAGTATAAAAGAATGCAGTTCATCTTGCATTCCATTCCAGTTACTTGCCAGAGCGCTATGGATAAAACCTTACGCCCACATCGGAAATGCACAGTGTATTTCGACAACCTAGTCCTTTTTAGTACAAACTGGGAATCCCATCTTTCCTGAGTGCAGGCGGTCTTAGACTCTCTAAAGAAGGAAGGATTTACTGTGAACCCAGGAAAGTGTGCCATTGCTAGGGTAGAAACCAAGTACTTTGGGTACATTGTGGGTAGAGGGTTGGTGAACGCTGAGCAAAGTAGAGGCTATCCAGGCTTGGCCCCACCCAGTTACAAAGAAACAGGTGCAAGCCTTTTTGGGAATCGTGGGGTACTACCGCAGGTTTGTCCCCAACTTCGCCACTATTACTGCACCTCTCACGGACCCGGCAAAGGGAAAAAAAAGTCAGTTGTGATGAAATGGGTTGACCAGGCTGAGTGGGCTTTCCAGGAGTTTAAAACAGCCTTGTGTCAGTATCCAGTATTGGTCGCTCCGGACTTCTGAAGATAATTTGTTGTTCAAACAAATGCCTCCAATGAAGGCTTAGTAACTGTTCTGTCCCAAGAGGTTAATGGGGAGGAACACCCCATAGGTTTTCTGAGTAGAAAATTGACAGCCACCGAGAGAAATTACGCTGTGGTGGAGTGGGAGTGCCTGGCCATTAAGTGGGCTCTGGACTCACTATTCTATTTTCTTCTCTGTAGGAAGTTTTGCCTAGTGTCAGACCATTCCCTATTGACCTGGGTGAGACAGAATAAACACACAAATGCCAGAGTAACCAGGTGGTCTTTGGCATTGTAAGAGTTCAAATTTGTAGTTGAACACAGACCAGGAAAGCAACACCGGAACACGGACGTCCTCTCTAGGGTACACTGTAGAGTGTCCCACATTGCCTCAGACTCCTCCGTTTCAAGGCGGGGGGAGGGGGGGTATGTACAGGGCACTGGGAATCTGTCCTGGATGGCAGGTACATTCCCCCAGTATTTGAATTGTGGTCCCTTTAAGGGGGGCAGTTGAAAAGCTTTTGTGGTACTCGGGGGTTCTTACCCATGCAGGGTGAGGTGTCCCGGTGTCACGTACCTGGCGGATGAGTCTGACTTCTGCAGGGGTAACCTCTCTTGCGGCCCTGGTTCGAGAACCCCTAATAGAGCAAACAGGGAGTTCAGGAGCGCAGGGGGGCACGAGGGTTGGACAGGAACACTTGGTGGTGCATGTAGGTCCACTGGGACTCGTGCAAGACAGAAGAGTGGTCGTACAGTCCGGGTTGGCAACAGGCAGGCTAGGAAGTGCAGAAGGATCAGACAATCGGATGGTCATAGGCAAGCCAAGGGTCGGTTCAGGCGGAGTTCAGACAAGGTCGGGCAAGCCGGGTCACAGGAACAGGAGACAGAAACGGATAACAGGCACAAGTTGCTCAGGAAGGGCGGGTACACGCTATAGAACGAACAGCACTTGCTACAGGAAGCAGGAAGTTTAAATAGAGCTGCTTCTCCATGAGTTAGAGGAGATAACAACCAAGTGCTATTAACCCTCGGCGCAGTCTTCTAACACCCGGGTTAAGTTTGGCTTGAGAGGACTGACTTTCAAGACTCTGGATTGCTAAATTTATATTAAGGACCTGGGGTTTCGAAGGTTCAAAGTCCTGACTACCAACACTTTAGTCCCGAAGGGGTAAAGTTCCAGGTGAGAGAGGCTTGAATGGCAGCAGAGGGAAATCGGCACCTGTGTCAGGGAAGTGAGTGGAAGAGAGAGAGACTCACAAGCTGTGTAACAAGTGGGAACTCTCAGACAAACTGAGACGCAGACTACTAAACCCCCTGTGTGACCTGCCTGGCACCCTTACTTTGGAAGAGCCGAACCCCTGTATGGGACCAAAGAGTAGCGGTGAGCCTGCTGTTTAATTACCAATAGACTGTTTATTTACTGATTAAAATAAATTAACGGTTTTGCTTTTACCAAACTGGTTGGCAGTCATTCCAGAGCTACCCCCAGGTTACAGTATGAAGAGCATGAAAAACAGCATTTATTGATCGGTTTTTATGATGTGAGCTTAGTTACACTTTAATTGCTCTCTGTGTCCTCATTGGGAGTGTTCATTCACCCTCTCTATTAGTCTTGGTGACCATTGATGAGATATCCAATATTTTAGTGTTGTCACCAGGACAATAGGTAGAGGTAAATCTTTCAATGGGAATAACTGTTCTGGTGACCGCTATACCATGCCTTGAAAAAGTATTCATACCCTTTGCAATTTTCCACATTTCGTCATGTTACAACCAAAAACGTAAATTTATTTTGTTGGGATTTTATGTGATAGACCAACACAAAGTGGCACATAATTGTGAAGTGGAAGGAAAATGATAAATGGTTTTCAAAAATTTGTACAAATAAATACTCTATTTATCGGCATATAACACACACCCTAATTTTGAGAGGGAAGCTTCAGGAAAAAAACTTTCCCGCAGCCCCCTGCACATTAGGCAGACAATAAACATGT
>BLSH010559290.1:2611350-2621811 GCA_018402905.1 Glandirana rugosa
TTAGTCACCGTTCTGAACTTTTAACGACCAGCCCCCTTTACGTTAGACAGCCCCTTCCCCCTGCACAGTACACAGACCCATGCACATTACACAGCCCCCTCCCCTGCATAGTTCACAGACCCCTGCACGTTATGCAGCCCCCTTTACATTACACAGCCCCCTCCCCTGCACAATACACAGACCCCTGCACATGAAATGTGTGGAGAGCGTTTGTATTCAGCCAATACTTTGTTGAACCACCTCTCCCTGCAATTACAGCTGCAAGTCTTTTTGGGGATGTCTCTACCACCTTTGCACATCTAGAGTGACATTTTTGCCCATTCTTCTTTGAAAAATAGCTCAAGCTCTGTCAAATTGGATGGAG
This sequence comes from Glandirana rugosa, assembly GCA_018402905.1. Lineage (NCBI taxonomy): Eukaryota > Metazoa > Chordata > Amphibia > Anura > Ranidae > Glandirana > Glandirana rugosa. The sequence continues at coordinate 2,611,715 of BLSH010559290.1, forward strand.
AGCATCTGTGAACAGCAATTTTCAAGTCTTGCCACTGATTCTCAATTGGATTTAGGTCTGGACTTTGACTATGCCATTCTAACACATGAATATGCTTTGCTCTAAACCATTCCATTGTAGCTCTGGCTGTATGTTTAGGGTCGTTGTCCTGCTGGAAGGTTAACCTCCACCCTCCACTCTTTTGCAGACTGTAACAGGTTTTCTTCTAAGATTGCCCTGTATTTGGCTCCATCCACCTTCCCATCAACTCTGACCAACTTCCCTGTCCCTGCTGAAGAAAAGCATCCTCACAACATAATGCTGCCACCACCATGTTTCGGTGGGAATTATGTGTTCAGTACGTTGTGCAGTGTTCGTTTTCCACCACACGTAGTGTTTTGTGTTTCGGCCAAAAAGTTCAATTTTGGTCTCATCTGACCAGAGCACCTTCTTCCACTGTGTCCCCCACATGGCTTCTTGCAAACTGCAAACAGGACTTCTGGCTTTCCTTCAACAATGGCTTTCTTCTTGCCACTCTTCCATAAAGGCCAGATTTGTAGAGTGCATGACTAATCGCTATCCTGTGGACAATTCTCTCACCTGAACTGTGGATCTCTGCAGCTCCTCCAGAGTTACCATGGGCCTCTTGGCTGCTTCTCTGATTAATGCTCCCCTTGCCTGGCCTGTCAGTTTAGGTGGACAGCCATGTCTTGGTGGGTTTGCAGTTGTGCCATACTCTTTCCATTTTTGATGATAGATTGAACAGTCCTCTGTCAGATGTTCAAGCTTGAGATATTTTTTATAACCTAACCCTGCTTTAAACTTCTCACAACTTTATCCCTGACCTGTCTGGTGTGTTCCTTGGCCTTCATGATGCTGTTTGTTCACTAAGGTTCTCTAACAAACCTCTGAGGGTGTCACAGAACAACTGTATTTATACTGAGATTAAATTACACACAGGTAGACTCTATTTACTAATTAGGCAAACCAGAGGATTATGTGACCTGACACAACCTGTTTTTTTACAGTGGCAAACCTCCATCCCTAATGCATATTATACAAAGAAACACGAAAGAAGAGAATCAGACTTTACGTGAGGCTTACCACTGAATTAATAATACCTTATTTGTATAAATCATTTTTATTTGTTGTGTGCAATCAAGTTAATAAAGTTAATGATTTTTTTTTTAAATAACATGATCTATTATAAATAACGATTCAGTTATATACAGGGACATCTATTATGCACAATTCTTAAAATACAGAAATCTGAAGAACATGATTAACAACACAAATTCATAAATCACTCATCCACAGATTATAAATAAATACAGTTGTGCTCATAAGTTTACATACCCTGGCAGAATTTATCATTTCTTGGCCATTTTTCAGAGAATATGAATAATAACACACAAACTTTTCTTTCACTCATGGTTAGTGGTTGGCTGAAGCCATTTATTATCAGTCAGCTGTGTTTACTCTTTTTAAATCATAATGACAACAGAAACTGCCCAAATGACCCTGATCAAAAGTTGACATACCCTGGTGATTTTGGCCTGATAACATGCACACAAGTTAACAGAAAGGGGTTTAAATGGATATTAAAGGTAACCATCCTCACCTGTGATCTGTTTGCTTGTAAACTTGTAAATTGTAAACTTTTGATCGGGGTCATTTGGATAGTTTCTGTTGTCATTATGATTTAAAAAAGAGTAAACACAGTTGATTGATAATTAATAGCTTCAGCCAAACACTAGTGAAAGAAATGTTTTGGTGTCATCATTCATATTCTCTGAAAAATGGCCAAGAAATCATAAATTCTGCCAGGGTATGTAGACTTATGAGCACAACTGTATACAGTATCTCACAAAAGTGAGTGCACCCCTCACATTTTTGTAAATATTTTATATCTTTTCATGTGACAACACTGAAGAAATGACACTTTGCTTCAATGTAAAGTAGTTGGTGTACAGCTTGTATAACAGTATAAATTTGCTGTCCCCTCAAAATAACTCAACACACAGCCATTAATGTCTAAACCGCTGGCAACAAAAGTGAGTACACCCCTAAGTGAAAATGTCCAAATTCAGCCCAAAATGTCAATATTTTGTGTGGCCACCATTATTTTCCAGCACTGCCTTAATCATCTAGGGCAGGGATATGCAATTGGCGGATCTCCAGATGTTGCAGAACTACAAATCCCATGAGGCATAGCAAGACTCTGACAGCCACAAGCATGACACCCAGAGGCAGAGGCATGATGGGACTTGTAGTTTTGCAACAGCTCCGCTAATTGCATATCCCTGATCTAGGGCATGGAGTTCACCAGAGCTTCACATGTTGCCACTGGAGTCCTCTTCCACTCCCCCATGATGACATCACGGAGCTGGTGGATGTTAGAGACCTTGCACTCCTCCACCTTCCGTTTGAGATTGCCCCCCCAGATGCACAATAGGGTTTAGGTCTGGAGACATGCTTGGCCAGTCGATCACCTTTACCCTCAGCTTCTTTAGCAAGGCACTGTGTAAGAGGGGAAATCACCTTATGTTGAATAGTTTGCCTCTCGCTTTCTATTGAATCTCTGGGACAGGAAGTGAACACAGGTGGACTGGATGGACTTGTCTTTTTTCAAACTCACCGACAAGTAACAATTCCCCAACTGGATGCCAATTGCAGAGCAGTGTGGCTTTTTCAGTATCCACACAACACTATTACGGTTTATCTGTGGTGATCTGACCTTTCCCTAGCTGTTTTCTTTGGTCTGGATGGGTTTCCTTACCTCAGCCCGGGTCAGACATTTTATCTTTGGCGCCCCCCATCCTTCGGATGCAGGCCGGGCATTGCTGTTGATCTGTTTTGTAAGTTATAAATCTTCCTTGAGCGATTTTCTCTCTCTTTAAAGGGGTACCATGTATTTACAGATATGTTGTGTACTCATTTTTACAGTGTTTTCCCTGCACCAAACTCCTGACGAATGTCCGTGAGCCATGAAATGCGTAGATTTTGTATATATTTATTTACAATCTATGGATGAGCGATTTATGAATTTGTATTGTTAATCATGCTGATCTGATTTTTGTATTTTAAAAATTGTGCATAATAGTTGTCCCTGTATATGACTGGACCATTATTATCATTATATATCATGTTTTTAAAAAAAAAAAGATCATTAACATTATTAACTTGATTGCAACCAACAAATAAAAAATAATTCATACAAATGTATTATTATTCAGTGACAAGCCTCATGTAAAGTCCCGTTCTCTTTTTTCTTGTTTCTTTGTATTCACTAATTAGGTGACTTCAGATGGCAATTGGTTCCACTAGATTTTAGTTAGGGGTATCAGAGTAAAGGGGGCTGAATACAAATGCATGCCACATTTTTCAGATATTTATTAATACAACATTTTTAAAACCATTTATCATTTTCCTTCCACTTCACAATTATGTGCCACTTTGTGTTGGTCTATCACATAAAATCCCAATAAAATACATTTAAGTTTTTGGTTGTAACATGACAAAATGTGGAAAATTTAAAGGGGTATGGATACTTTTTTAAGGCACTGTATAAGAGGGGAATTTACCTCATGTTGAATAGTTTGCCTCTCACTTTCTATTAAATCTCTGGGACAGGAAGTGAGCACAGGTGGACTGGATGGACTTGTGTCTTTTTTTCAACCTCACTGACTATGTAACAATTCCCCAACTGGATGCCAATAGCAAAAAATAAACTGCAGGTATTAACCCTTCACAAAAAAAATACAAACTTACACATCAGTTGCTACACTGTTCTGGAATTGGCACATTTGACTATATTTATTTGGCATGAAAACATTTTATTAGTGGGATTGAGTCATGCTTGTAGTGTAGATGGGGCTGTTATGAATGGCTTAGATGACCCATAGGACCTTAATACAGACTTCTGTTGGGACTTGGTACATTTGTGGGGTTTCCATGTTATAGGATGACTATGCAGGTCAGCTGTTCCTCAGGCAAACTCTGCCATCCTTTCTGTGCCTAGCTTTTGATTCCTGAATGCGCAATTACTACCAGAATACTTTACTTGCGTTAGGTTGTATTACAGCATGGAAAATTGCCCCTTCTTTGGGTCCTGCTACATTTCCTAGGAACAGAAGTTTCTTAGCTTAAATTGCATCAAGTGTAAATGAGCGCATTCCCAACATAATTTGGCTAATAACGTGTGTTCTCAGTCAATACTGCACTCCTCATCTGACCATAAAGTAAGCCTAAGTAAATGTAAAAGGACTGCTCATAATCCATTGCCTAATGTAAAAATGCCACCTAAAATGGGAAATATAAAACAAGGCCTCTAAAAGCTAGTACCCATAACACTTAACCTTTTATACTAACCCTAATTGTAATACGATTATTCTTACTTCAAAGTTATGCTCACAGTCATGTACAAAATTTCAGCTTGCAAATTCCGCTGAAATTTAGCAATGCAGTTATATGATTAAAAAATGCTGAAAGCATACTGTAAGGTTGCATTTAGCAAGACACAATATGGTTAACTGTTTATAGAAAAAAAGAAAATAAAGGAAATAAGAACAATGTTGGCTTCCAAGTTATGTTCTAATGCTGTCTGGTAGAAGTTTACTGGATTCATTGAATTATTTGAGTAATTTGACCTTAGACCTGCAAGAGCCAATAATGGATGTCTATGGAACACAATACATTTCTAAGCTCAGCATGACTTGCTCTTTTAGGTAAACATGTTGCTGATTCTAAAAATTGCCAAGAACTTATTAAAAAGAATATATTTTTCAATAGCGATTGGAAAATTGTATTGTTCCTGGTAGTTTTTCTTCTTTTGCAGTAGTGTGCTAAATGACCCAACTGACCACTCCACCTGAAAATTACTTTTACGGAAGTTTTCTTTTCATACCTAATGGGACACAGAACAGGCTATTAATCATGATTACCTGGGTTGGTGCCACCTATAGGTGAGTGGACACTGGCCCATAAAAGCAGAGCAGAAGTCTCCATATATAACTCCGGAAGCTCCTCCATTTTTTTACCAGTGTCTGAAAGGTGATGGTCAGCTGGCTTTCCAGTTCCACTACATCTAGGGAGTCCTTTCTGCGCTTCCAGATGGCCGGGTCCAGAGGAAGAACTTGAGGCCAAGAGAAAAAAGGTCCTGGTCAGCTAAGCTGGAATTCAAGTTCTTTTCACTGTGAAGGTGTACCAACACTTGTTTGGGTGGGTGGGGTGGGGTTCCAGCTTTTTCAGAAGCCTGGCAAAAACTGATTTCAGACAATTTGGTCCTTTCCACAGTTTCTCACAGGTACAGGTTGGAGTTTCAGACCTTCTCTCCTCCATAACTTATGGGGTCAAATGTACCTGTAGATCATGGACGAAGGCATTCTTGTGTCAGGTGCTCAATCGTCTGTTAGCCTAGGGGGTAATCGGATTGGATCTAGTGACCGAAATGTTCCTTGTATTTTTCATCCATCTCTGCACAGTCCAAAAACCGAATGAGGATGCGCAGCCGATTTTGGACCTTAAAGCTCTGAAACCAATTTCTCAAAGTTCGTACAATTCATATGGAGTCTGTTCAGTCATAGCAAAGAGACTTTCTTGCATCAATGGACATAAGGGATGCATATCTCCATGTTTCAACTTTTCCCATGCATCAGAAATCCTTATGATTTGCCATAGAGGACCAGCACTTTTAGTTTGTGGCCCTACCATTTGGGCTGGCCACAGCTTGACAGGTGTTAACAAAAATGTGAGCTGTGGTGCTGGGCTTGTGAAGGGTTCAAGGGTTATGCATTCTGGGGTATATGGATGACCTGTCAGGGAACAGTTGGTGCATCAGTTAAGGCAAAATGTGTCCCTCACGATTTGTACACTGGAAGGTCTGGTCTGGCTTCTCAATGTGCAGAAATCTACATTAGAAACAGCGCAGAAGCTGGAGTATCGTTAACTAGGTTAGGTATATATAGGACTATGTACATATACACAGCCAGTAGTTTGATTTGATTTGAGTAGTACATTTATTGATAGGGTTGCCTGTTATATACAAATTGCACAGTATTTGCACATCAATGTACAGTATAAGTACACTGGGTTATATTTAGAAATTAGACACAAAACCATCTTTACAATACAATTTACATTATAAGTATGAAGTTAGTTTAACTCCTTAGCTTCAGATCTGTTCATACTGAGTGCTTGAGTGTCCCCAGGACAGAGTGCACAGCTGGGTAACAATTTATTATATCCCCCTCTCCTTTTTGTACAGTAGCTAATACAATGCACCCTAACTGGTCACTATACCTGACAAATGTATATTGGGGACACAGCCTGATTGGACGATTCAAATAAGGCTTCTGTTTACAGCCCAGATGAAATGTGTTAAGGAAAGACAATGTTTAGACCTTGGAAGTAGAAACGTATTTATAGGAACACCAACAGGGATGCTAGGAATGGTTTGATGCTGAAACACACTCAATGGTTTATATATATTCTCTGCTAACTAAATTAAATTTCAAATTACAATATTATTTACATCTGTTAATGGGGATTTCACATAAACTCTGTTTATGTAGAACAGTGTCCAGGCAAAGATGTTTTTGCCTCCGGAAAAGGGCCTTTCTATGAGAGATCAGGTGTCTGTACTAGATGTCACAAGTCTTCTTTGATTCCTCTTTGTCTGAGTTTGCTTGGGAAGATGGTTGACACGCTCAAGGCAGTCCCATACACGCAGTTCTATTCCAGGTTGTTGCAGAGGAATATCCTGTTGGAAGGGAACAGGAGGGTTCAGTCACTGGATTGTCAAATGTCCCTAGGCCCCAGTATGCTTCAAGCATTGAACCATGATTCTGCCAGTTAATTGGAAAGTGGTAACTACGGATGCCAATTTGACAGGATGGGGAGCTGTGATGGGGTCCCTTTCAGTTCATGGGATGTGGTCTCCTCAGGAAAGGCTTTTACCTATCAACATTTTGGAACTGCAAGCAGTCTCCCTCACTCTGCGTCACTGGACAAGGCAGTTGCAGGGGCTTCCAGTCCAATCGGACAATGCTACCGCAGTGGCATAGGTCAACCATCGAGGAGGCACCAGGAGTGCCCAGATGGTGGTGGGTCACATTCTGTCATGGGCGTAGTGTCATGTAGTATATAGTTCATATCCCAGGTGAATTTCCAGGCGAACGTTCTAAGTCGCCAGCGGTTAATTCTAGGGGAATGGTCGCTTCATCCTATAATGTTCAGAGCACAACACGAGCAGATTGGGCGCTAAAAGCCTCTCTTCATCATAATGTCATGATGACAGCTGAAGCACAAGAGTTGGTAATGGGCACAAAAAAAGCAGGGCTGCCACAAAGTGTCCCCAGGGATGATGGGGAAAAAAAATTGTACACAACCAAACCACTGCCAGGCGCTCATGCTATAATGCACCAAAATGTAAATTGTCCATGGGCCATATGCGTGGGGCTAATGATAGTGATGATTGGAAGTCCAGAGCCCAGTAACAAGCTACAACCTGCATTGTTTTGAGATATCTCAGTTAGTCTTGAATTATAGCCTGCTCTATGTTCCGTGATGTATGAAAAAGAAAGTGGGATTTTTTTACTTACCTGTAAAATCCATATTTTGGAGTACATAATGGGACAAAGAGGTCCCTCTCCTCTTTTTGGGGTTCATTGCTTACTTCTAAACTGAGGCGCTTCTGGAGTGGGAGGGGTTATATAGGTGGACTTCTGGTTTGTTTTTTTCTGCCAGTGTGCACTCACCTATAGGTGGCACATAATCCAGGTAGGCATGATTTATAGCCTGTTCTGTGTCCTGCAATGTTCTCCAAGAAATGGATTTTACAGGTAAGCTCAAACATCTATATATTTTTTTTTATAACTGGTACCCTTCATATTTACAGTTCTTATGAGCTAATTTAGCCCTGAATTTGGCAGTTTTGAAATCATCAAGGCAAGTATTGGCCCTTCATTACTCAATGAGGGTCTAATGTATGACATTCATTGAAAGTCAGTTCCCATATACAGTTAAAAAAAGCCTTTTATGATTATTGTAATTGTTAACGCTCTTACAGCTTTTCAAAACAGATTTCATGTGCTATCACAGGCCGGTTCAACAGGAATTCAGATGTACTTATTAAATGTATCAAATTGCATCTTCTGTAAAGCTAAATCTCAAATTTGTACAATTATATGTTTTTTTTTACTGTAATACAGAAACTTGTAAACCCCCAGCAACTAATCTAAACCAAGCTACAGCCTCCCCAAGAAGAAGTCTGCGAATTACAACTCAGAAAAATGGAGCAATGAACAAAATTTCCACTAACAGACGAAGGGACTCTATGGAGGTTAAACAGCAGTCTCAACAGCAGAGAAATATTGGTAGTATTAAGAGAAGCTCATCTCCTATATTCACATCACCTATAAGAAGTAGAAAGGGTTCCGCGTCAAGCAAGATTTCTGTAGTACCTAATAGGAGAAACTTTTCTATTGTGGCATCAGGCCTTAGTCAGAGTGAGCTGGTAAGTAAACTTTATGCATGTTTCCTCCTTTTTTGCTTTAGAAAAATTATTATTATACAGGATTTATATAGCACCATCAGTTTACGCAGCGCTTTAAAAATAGTAAACACTTGCAAATGTCTCAGTGTATATCCTAATCTTGAATGCGTGTTCCTGACCTGAAATAATTCTATTGGCTCTGGGTCTACATGTGGTAATTTTCTGTTACTACCTTTGGGTATATTCATGATTTTGTTGCCATCTGAAGTTTTGGATTGACAGTGATACAGATTGTCATTGATCTGGGGTCTACACTTTTTAACCTCCTCACTTAAACTTTTCCCAGGGGAATTTATTTCTGCACTTTTGTTATTCACACAGCTCTGCCACACTGCAATTTAATGGAGGCCACACCTCTGTGTTGTCTCACCTTTTTTTTGCTTCTTGGGTCACCTACCACCTGGACATATATATAGTATTAGACAGGTATGTTGCGCTGATAGCTCTAAAACTGAAACGGGAAACAATGGTGGCATCTTCCTAATGCTGCAGTGTGACTGAGTATGTTGGCCACTTGACTTCCATAAGGTTTTACCCCCCCCCCCCACCCTGACCAGAGCGTATTTTGCTCTTTGGCACTGCACTACTTTATCTCGTGATTGCGCGGTCATGCAAAATTGTACCCAAATGAAATGTATGCCCTTTTTTCCACACAAATAAAGCTTTCTTTTGGTGTTTTTTTGCAATAGAAATGAAAAAGAACCGAAGGTTTAGAAAAAAAAACTATTTCTCTTCCGTTCACTGACAGACGCAGCCTTCTTATGACACATGGGTTTATGCTCATCCTACTAGGAGTAGCCTAGGCAAAACAAACAAAAGTGTAGGTTGGCCCCTCCCAGGGGGCCGTCCTCACCTTAGCATATAATCCCCCTGCTCTGTACAGCACATTTGTTTTTATTTGCCTAGTGCAAGGAGTAGACCTGGTTCCCTATGGGAGCAGCGGTCTCCTGAAGATTCATCTAAGGAAGACTGCTATCAAGAAGCTGGCTGGTGGTATAGAGGATATCTCGAATCCTAATCTTTCCCCAGTCCGGCCCACACTATGCGAACCCCCTTAGGGGGGCCCACCGCATAGCGCCCGTTCCGTGCGGGCGGCCAGTGGCTAAAACCCACTAGAGCCCAGGGACTGGTTCGCCTGTCCAGTGGCCTGGCCAGCAGCATGCCTTCTTGCGGGGAGGTAGGTCTGCTTCGGGTGGCTACCCGCTGCGCCCGTCGGATTGGTGAGTGAACCCCTCTTCCGCCCTAGAGGCATGGAGAGTGGGCACCTGGGCAGCTCTGTGGTGGTCAGCCTGTGGGGGTCTGTTAGAGGCCTTCCCCCCCACTCCCCCTCCCCCCTCAATCCCCCGCAGGCACCTTTGCACTAACCGTTCGAATCTGCACCACCCGTCAGGAGCAATGTGTTAGGTGGGTCGTCGCCATTGGATTTTGGAGCACCGCTCGTTCGTGGCCGACCGCACGTGTGTAATGGCAGCGTCCATTGTTTGAGAACCATGTGGCGACGACCGGTCCGGTGACCTGTCCGCTTGGTCAGGGACCCGAGATCACCCAAAATCGGTGACCGGCG
>BLSH010559290.1:2636033-2646833 GCA_018402905.1 Glandirana rugosa
ACAACTTAAATAAAAGAAGGGATGTCTTTCCATGAGAGGGAGTGCGAGTGAAAAAAGTACGAAAGTATTGACAGTATGATTTTGGACTATTTCTAGGTATATATGGACTGTTAATAGCCGGCTATCGAGACGATTTAAGTCTAATATTGATCTCAACTCGCTTGGGCTTGACAATTCAAGCCCAGGGATGGCTTGAAACCCCACAGGCACTGGGCCTGGGCTTGGGCCTGTAAACTTTTTTCAAACCCAAGACCCAAACCCATAAACTAGTGCGTACAACTTATCGACGTCCCGTCGGTCAGTTGTTCGCAAAGTGACGAAACGGGAATCTTTGGTAGTGTCGGTACGGATTACTAGCCTGAGAGCATGTGACATGCAGCACTACGTGACTCCAGCTTATACAGAGGCTGGGTCACATGATGCACTGGCCAATCACAGCCATGCCATTATTAGGCATGGCTGTGATGGTTTCTAAGGGCAAAGCAGTGAAACGCTTGTTGACTGGCTGCCCTGCAGCTATTCAACATGCGTGATCAAATACCCAAACCCAGAACCCAAACTTTTTTCAAATGTCCGGGTTCGGGTCCGGGTCACGGACACCCCAAAGTTCGGTAGGGACCCGAACTTAACAGTTCGGGTTCGCTCAACTCTAGTTATAATCTGAATTTAGCAGAGCTATCGGCCGATAATTGTCAGGTATATATGGATCTTTATCAGGTTTTAGTATGACAGTTATGAAAGCATGAAAAAAGTGAGCGTGAGGGAGAGTACCTTTCTGTAGGGAAGAAAATAAATTCAACATATGTGGAGATAGAACTAGAAGAAAAGTTTTATAATAAGAGTATGGAAGACCATCAGGTCCTGGGGATTTATGGGAAGGTAAATGTCTAATGCTAATTCCTCAGGGGTGTTTATTTGAGAACGTTGCTCAGAAGATATCTTAGGTAGCCGCAAGACGGCTATAAAACTTCTCTTGTGCAAATTGAGAACTTGGATCAGAGCCCAAACAGTTATACAAGTTCTTATAAAAAGTGCCAAAAACCTTAGACATAGGGGTTGATTTACTAAAGCTGGAGAGTGCAAAAACTGGTGCAGCTGTGCATGCTAGCCAATCAGCTTCTAACCTCAGCTTGTTCAATCAAGCTTTGACAATAAAACCTTCAAGCTGATTGGTTTCTGTGTGGAGCTGCACCAAATTTTGCACTTTCAAGCTTAAGTAAATCAACCCCATAGTTTGAGGGCAATGGGTAGGAGTACCATCCGGCTGCATTAGGTGATCAGTTATTGACATAAACGGTTGAGGTTTAAGTTTATTAACCAACATCCTGTGTGGTTTGTTAGCATATTCAGAGAACCTCTGCCTAGACCATAATACTTTGCATGGACAGTACTTTTTACATGCGCTGCAGTTTAAAATCTAATATTTTCTTTTTGTCTTGCCTGGACTATTCTGCTGGCTGCAATGTTTTTATCATTATGTGCTGATATTATTCATATTTCTTATGTGCTGTGATTTACATTTGATAGTGTGAATTGTTTTTATCTCTAGCGCAGGATTTTTTCTCTTTATTAATGCCAGAATTGTAATTGGCATATTCATATTTACCTTTTTTGGAGTGTTTTTATTTACCACTACAAGACCGGACTGTTTTACACCCTTCCAGGCCATTTTTCAGTTTTCAGCTTTGTCACACTTTGACAATTGCTCAGGCATGCAACACTGTACCCATATGAAAATGTGTATATACATTTTTTTGAGACAGATAGATAGAGCTTTCTTCTGGTTGCACTTATTCACTACTGGGCTTTTTATTTCTTGATGTATAAATTTTGAAAAAAAAAAAATGTTCTTAGTTTCTGTTTTAAAATTTTGCAAATAAATAATCTTTATTTATAAATGTAGACCAAAATGTATTCTGCTACATTTCTTTGGTAAATATTTCCGTGTACATTATTGAGGCCCCTTTCACTTGGGCGTTCCGTTTGTCAGGTTTTTCATCCATCTGTTGACAGATAAAAAACGTACATCAGTACATCTCTATGGAAGAACGGATTTAAATAGATAATACATCCGCTTCTATCAACATTCATGTTTTGGAAGGGATCAAAGCCCTATTTTTCTTCCGTTAATAAAACAGAATGGACCAAAAACGGATGTAATTGGACAAACTGTGCGTTTTGCATCCATTTTTGCATTGGTAGTGGATGTAAAAGAAACTGATGTAAACCTGATGGAAACATTATGAGAAACTGATGAAATACTGATGTAAACTGATCTGTTTTTTTCTTTGAAAATATGTGTTTGAACAAATGGAACGCTTGTGTGAAAGGACCCTTTGTCTGTGTGAAAGCTATAGAGTTTAAAAACGGTGGTGTATGTATTTGTTAATTGATTAGTCCTGATGTACTGACTGCCTATCTAATTTCTTGAGGCCCTAAAATGCCATGACAGTACAAATATGGTGTGGCGATTTTTAGGGGCACAGTGACTAGTGTGGCAGTGACCAGAAACACTTGGGACTGGTGTGGGGGTGATCAGAGACACTGGGGACTGGTGTGGCGGTTATCAGAGAGACTGTGACTGGTGTGGCGTGACCAGGGACACGGTGACTGGTGTGGCAGTGACCAGGGACACCGTGATAGGTGTGACAGTGACCAGGGACATCGTGACAGGTGTGGCGGTAACCAGGGACAGCGTGACTGGTGTGGCGGTGACCAGGAAACACCATGACTAATGTTGCTGTGACCAGGGACACTGGGGTCTGGTGTTGCGGTGATCAGAGACACTGTGACTGGTGCGGTGGTGGTCAGGGACACTGGGACTGATGTGGCGGTGATCAGGGATACTGTGAATGGTGTGGCAGTAATTAGGGACACTTTGAGTGGGTGGCGGTGCTTAAAGACACTCACTGGTTGATACACATATTGACACTACACTTGTTCTGGTGATATTAGGTAACAAAGTAAGTTATACAGTTACTTTCTTTTTTTACACACTGTTGCTAGTGCAGCACTGCACCATAGTGACCCTGTAGGATGGATCCTTTTTTTTTTTTTTTTTAACACTGTGATTTTTTTATACAGCCATGATGGCTGTATAAGCACTTATTTCTTATACAGCCATGATAATTGTATAAACACTTTACTCTTACGTTCACTGACAGACGCAGTCCTTCATTAGACAAGTGGGGTTTATGCTCATATCACTAGGAGTAGACTAGGCAAAATAAAACAAAAGCATAGGTTGGGCCTCAGGGGGCCGTCCTCACCTTAGCATATAACCCCAGTTTTTTATTGCCTAGTGCATGGAGTTAGACCTGGTTCCCTATGGGATCTGCGTTCTTATGAGGTTTTTTTCTGATGAAGACTGCTATCAAGAAGCCGGCTGGTGGTATAGAGGATATCTAGAATCCAAAAACTTTCCCCAGTCCGGCCAACGTCTGTACGAGCTACCCTTAGCCTTGGCAGGGACACGCCGCATAGGGCCCGTTCCCTGCGGGCTGCCAAGGGCTGATCCCACTTGTGTCCAGTGACTGGTTTGTTCCTGTCCAGTGGCCTGGCCAGCAGCATCCCTCTCCGTGGGGAGGAAAGTCTGCTCCAGGTGGCTACCCGCTGCGCCCGTCGGATCGGTGAGTGGACCCCTCTTCCGTCCTAGGGGCGCGGAGAGGGGCACCTGGGCAGCTTCTGAGGTAGCCGGCCGGTGGGGGCTTATTAGTGGGGACGCATCTGGGGTTGTAATACCCCCCTGCCCCCCCCCCCCCCGCGATACCACACCCCGCACTGACCGTTTTGAGCACTGTATTCTGCCAATTCACCGCCATTTCGTGGTGGATCACCGTTCGTTCGCCGCCATTTTGCCGTAGCTCGGCATGTTTTGATGGCAGCAGCCATTTTCTGTAGCCCATGCGGTTTTCAGCCTGTCCTCTGGCGGCCCCCAGTGGCTTTTCTCAGTATTACCGGGAAGTGATAAAAACGGCAGAGGCACTTCCGTTTTCGCTTGGACAGCGTGGCTGACAGACTCGGCGGTGCAGGCTCTTGAAGTGGAGTGTTTTTTCATTGCTCATTCCGGTCACATCACTGAGGCATCAAAAAACAGCAAGTATAGCTGGCTCTCCCTGGGTGCTGGTAGCGGTGGGTGCAATCCTTCCGGGTCTCCCTGGCTGATTGGTGGGGTAGAGGTGGTGGTCACACAGTGGGGATGCCGGAAGTCTGGGATGTCAGAGGCCGGCAGTGCTATAGCAGGGGTACCTGCGGAGCAACAATCCACGCCGAGGTCCCTGGTGTCCTTGGAACAGCTGAGGGCAGCATTTGGTAAATTCTTTCCCCGGGCAGGGGACCCGACTCCGGGGGGGCCCCAAAAAACGCCCGCCCCCCGTCATTCTTCGGGGGAGGATTCGGAACCAGAGAGCGCCTCGGTGGCCACGGGAACCCCCATGGAGCTATCAGAGGGTGAACTGATACCCTTAGATGGTGAAGATGATCAGGGGGCTTCATCTTCGCGCGACAAAGTGATAGTGGCTGCCCTCATCACTGATATTCGCGAGTCCATGCGGCTTGACCAAGCAGGGGAGTCGCATGATGCCGCATATATTTGTGGGTCGCTTAAGCCCCCTAGGTCCCCCAGGGCCTACCCTTATGATCAGGTTTTTGAACAGGCGGTGTTCAAGGAATGGCTGCGGCCGCAAAATTCCTTTGCTTTACCCAAAAGCTTTGTTGTTCGCTACCCCTTTGAGGATAGTTTTACTAAGAGATGGGCTTCCCCAGCAGTGGACCCACCGGTGGCCCGTCTGAATAAGGCAACGATCATTCCCTTGGAGGGGTCTCCGTCTTTTAAAGAGGCGGCCGATCGCCGCATGGGGGCAGTGTCTAAGGCACTGTTCTTGTTGGCTGGGTCAGCCATGCGGCCAGCTCTGGTGGCTGCTATGGCGGCGCAATCTCTTTTCGAGTGCGCTACCACATTACACTCTGGTTTGACTTTTGAGTGTGCGCAGGCTGAGGTGCAACGGGCACAACACTTGGAAGAGGGTCTCCGCTACCTATGCGATACTGCATTGGACCTACTTCCCATACTGTCAAAAATGGCTGTTTTTGCAATTGTTATCAGGCGGGTGCTGTGGCTCCGCTCTTGGTCAGGGAGGGCGTCCGACCAGGCGTCAAAGAAAGCTCTTACGGATCTTCCCTTTCAGGGAGGGCGTCTGTTTGGCCCACAGTTGGATGAAATCATTAAGGATTTCACGGGAGGGAAGAGTACTTTCCTTCCAGAGCCAAAACGGCAGGATTTTCGCTGTAGGCAGGGCCCTGTTTCTTCAGGCCAGAAGAAGTTTTATCGTGCGCCCGGCTCAGCAGGTAAGGACTTCAAGTCTGGTAAGGCTTCTGCTGGGCCCAGTAAAAGGCCCTGGCAACGTAAGTCTGAAAAAACGAAGGATAAGTCAACCTCCGCATGATGGGTTGCCCCCGCCCGACTCTCGGGTGGGGGGCCGGTTACTGGGGTTCGCAGACAGATGGACTGCCCGCATCACCGATCGGTGAGTGCTGGAGGTGGTGTCCTCCGGGTACAGGATAGAATTAATCTATCTACCCCAGAAAGGTTCTTCCCTTCGAACTTAAGACTCCCTCAGGGGCGTCGGGAGGCGCTTCTAGGCGCCGTTCAGGCACTTGCCGACCAGGGGGTGATTGTACCGGTACCCACGGTGGAAAGATTTCACGGGTTTTACTCAAACCTCTTTGTGGTGCCCAAAAAGGGTTGTGTCAGGCCAGCTCTGGACCTGAAGGCACTAAACTGCTTTGTAAAGACAAAAAGATTCAGGATCGAGTCCATCTGCTCGGTCATGGCCGCCCTGCATCAAGGGGAATTCATGGTGTCCCTGGATATCAAGAACGATTATCTCCACGTTCCAGTTTGTCACAGGCACCAGCGTTTCTGCGTTTCGCAGTGGGGGATCTGAATTATTAGTTTGTGGCTCTCCCCTTCGGTCTGGCTTCGGCTCCCCGAGTGTTCACCAAGGTGGTGGCCCCGATGCTGGCGCTGTTGAGACAGAGAGGTATCGCGGTGGTAGCATACCTTGACAATTTATTCCTGAGAGCAGAGTCGGCCAGAGGAGAACAGGATAATCACGGTGTTCACGTTAAAAGATTTCGGTTGGCTGATCAACCTGCAGAAGTCGTCGTTGACTCCATCCTGCCATCTGGAATACCTGGGTCTGATTCTGGACACGGTGCAGGTAAGGGTGTTTTTACTGCCAAACTCCTGACACTTCAGGCAGCAGTGCGAACCCGGTTATCACGCCAGTGGTCCTCCTTACGGTTCTGTATGCGAGTGTTGGGGCTTATGGTGTCAGCTTTCGAATCGATACCTTACGCCCAGAGTCACACTCGGCTCCTGCAGAAGGCGATTTTGTCGCAATGGGACAAATCTCCCCTATCGCTAGACAGACTGATCAGGTTGGATCATCAGTCCCGGGGATCCTTGGTTTGGTGGAGTCGGGCTCCAGCCCTAAAATTAGCAAAATGTTTCCTCCCCCTCAATTGGTCGATAGTAACAACGGATTCCAGCCTATCGGGCTGGGGAGGGGTCCTGGGTCAGTTTTCTGCCCAGGGCCGTTGGTCAGCTCAGGAAGCTTGTCTTCCAATAAATGTACTGGAGCTGAGAACGATCAGACTTTGTCTATCCCGTTGGTCGACAAGGCTGCGAGGCCTCCCTGTCTGGGTTCAGTCGGACAATGCCACGGCTGTGGCATATGTGAACCATCAGGGCGGAACAAGAAGCTTGGCAGCAGCCGCGGAGGCGGCTCTGATCCTTCGGTGGGCAGAACTTCACGTGCCAGCTCTCTCCGCAGTCTACATTCCAGGCGTGGAAAACTGGCAGGCGGACTTTCTCAGCCTCCGGACTCTGGATCAGGGGGAATGGTCCCTACATTCAGAAGTGTTCCGCCAGATTTGCCTCAAGTGGGGCACGCCAGAGGTGGACAATCACAAGGTACAGACCTTTGTGTGCAGATCAAGAGATCCGTTGGCGGTCACCACGGACGCACTGGTAGCACCCTGGGGTCGGTACCAGCTACTGTACGTCTTTCCTCCTCTGAAGCTTCTGTCGCGGGTTCTGTGCAGGATAGAAGCAGAGGGAATCCTGACAATCCTGGTAGCTCTGGATTGGCCTCGGAGTCCTTGGTGCGCCGATGTGGTACGGATGGTGGCAGATGTCCCGTGGCGTCTTCCACTTCCCGAAGACCTACTGTCTCAGGGACCCATCTTGCACCCCGCTTTACCCTCGCTGGCTTTGACGGCTTGGCTATTGAGTCCCAGGTATTGAGGGATAGGGGTGTCTCTGACTCCGTAATCCCTACTATGATTAAAGCGCGTAAGGGTTCTTCACGTAAGATTTATCATAGGACCTGGAAGGCCTATATTGCCTGGTGTGAGGCAGGGGGTTGGAACCCCCGCTCTTGTGCGGTGTCCAGAGTGCTGACTTTTCTGCAGCAGGGACTGGACAAGAACCTGGAGTTAAGTATGCTTAAGGGTCAGATTTCGGCCCTGACGGTTCTTTTTTAACGACCCTTGGCGTCACATTCGTTGATCCGTACTTTTGTACAGGGTGTACGTCATGTGGCTCCTCGGATACTGTCGCCTCTGGCGCCATGGGATTTGAATCGGGTGCTTTCTGTGCTTCAGAAGCCACCATATGAGAATATTAGGGACATTCCCTTACAGTTGTTGTCGCAGAAAGTGGCTTTATTGGTGGCTGTTACGTCCGCTAGGCGGGTGTCTGAGTTGGCAGCGTTATCCTGCAAGTCACCTTACTTGGTCCTTCATAAGGACAAGGCGGTTTTGCGACCTTCCCCTTCTTTTTTTCCGAAGGTGGTTTCTTCTTTTCATTTGAATGAGGATATTGTTCTTCCCTCATTGTTCCCGCACCTGTCGCATCCCAAGGAATTTGAACTGCATTCTTTGGATGTTGTGAGGGCCTTGCGGGTGTATTTGTTTTCTACAGCTTCTTTTCAGAAGTCTGATTCTTTATTTGTGCTGACGGAAGGTTCGCGCAAAGGCATGGCGGCCTTGTCAGCTACCATTTTCTCGTTGGATTAGGAAGACCGTGACTCATGCATATGAGGTTCGGGGCAAGGTTCCCCCTTTTCCAGTCACGGCTCATTCCACCAGGGCAGTTAGTACTTCCTGGGCTTTTAGACACCAGGCCTCAGTGTCTCAGGTGTGCAAAGCGGCTACTTGGGCCTCAGTGCACATATTTACTAAGTTTTACAAAGTTGATGTATCAGCATCGGTGGATGCTGCTTTTGGCCGCAAAGTTTTGCAAGCGGCAGTGTAGGCTCGACTGGCGCCGCCTGAGAGGGCTTTCTTTGTTGGGTACAGTTGTTATAGTTGCCCGCCCCTCTTGATTGACACAGCTTTGGGACATCCCCTCTTGTCTAATGAAGGGCTGCGTCTGTCAGTGAACATAAGAGTAAAAGTGATTTTATTATAACTTACCGTAAAATCCTTTTCTCTGAGTTCACTTTCATGCAGCCATCGAGAACTACTGTGATTGGCCACAGCCGTTACATGGTACAGAGCTGCTCTGATTGGCCCTGTACAATGTGACTGCTTTGACAAATCACAGAGATCATAGTAGCAAATAATGGCATCATGAACGGCAGCCACTGTTTACTACTATCTACTGTGATCGTGGCCCTATACCTCAATCTGTGATCTGCTGTGTTGGTTGGACACATCGTTCTCAGATCGCATCGCTGCACCGCCTCGAGGCTGCACACAGGTGCCCATTCTAGGAGGAAGTACAGGTACATCCTCCCAGAACTAAACTTGTCCTCTTTGGCTGTTTTATACAGTTCCTGCTCATAAGTTTATATACCCCTATCAGAATTTGATTTCTTGGCCATTTCCCAAAAATATGAATGAGAACACAAAAACATTTATTACTCATGGTTAGTGTTTGGCTGAAGCCATTTATTATCAATCAACTGTGTTTATTTTTTTTTAAATGATAATGACAACAGAAACTACCCAAATGACCCTGATCAAACGTTTGCATACCCTGGTGATTTTGGCCTGATAAGTTGACACTAAGGGGGTTTGGATGGCTATTAAAGGTAACCATCCTCACCTGTGATCTGTTTGCTTGTAATTCGTGTGTGTGTATAAAAGGTCAATGCGTTTCTGGACTCCAGACAGACCATTGCATCTTTCATCCAGTGCTGCACTGACATTTCTGTATTCTGCATCATGGGGAAAGCAAAAGAATTGTCAAAGGATCTGCAGGAAAAGGTGGTTGAACTGTATAAAACAGGAATGGGATATAAAAAGATATCCAAGGAATTGCGAATGCCAATCAGCAGTGTTTAAACTCTAATCAAGAAGTGGAAAATGAGGGGTTCTGTTGAAACCAAACCATGGTCAGGTAGACCAACTAAAATTTCAGCCACAACTGCCAGGATAGTTGTTAGGGATACAAAGAAAAACCCACAAATAACTTCAGGGCTCTCTGAAAACATGTGGTGTGGTTGTTTCAAGATGCACAATAAGGAGGCACTTGAAGAAAGATGGGCTGCATGGTCGAGTCGCCAGAAGAGCCACTCTGGGGAGTTCTGAAATGTGCAGTTCATGCAAGACAGCCCAAGAATTTCCATGAACTGGAGGCTTTTTGCCAAGAGGAATGGGCAGCTTTACCGTCTGAGAAGATAAAGAGCCTCACCCACAAATACCACAAAAGACTTCAAGCTGTCATTGATGTTAAAGGGGGCAATACACGGTATTAAGAACTGGGGTATGTAATTTTTTGATCAGGGTCATTTGGGTAGTTTCTGTTATCATTTTGATTTAAAAAGTAAACACAGTTGATTGATAATAAATGGCCTCAGCCAAACATTAACAATGAGTGAAAGAAATGTTTGTGTTCTCATTCATATTCTCTGAAAAATGGCCAAGAAATCATAAATTCTGCCAGGGTATGTAAACTTATGAGCACAACTGTATACAGTGGCTATGCAGGAAGCAGTTAAAGTAGAATGCCAGGCAGACAGTATAAAATGCACCATTAAAAATGTGTATGTATAGTATCGCTAAATCTCTCTGTTTCCTATGTTGATTTATAATTGGCCTCAATGGCTGTCTATGCACCTACAAATCAGTACTGCACCATGATCCTTATTAGCTCACCTGAATAGCAAGGGTAACTACTAAAGCTACCTATTTAGCTAGCTCCAAACTCTGCTACAGGGGAATCACCAGCTGACCAAGTAAGAGAATTTATGGTAGACTATAAAGTAATCTTTCCAAAAGATGGATTCATTTGTTTTTCTTGGCAACAAAAACTTTGAGGCGTTTCTAGCTCCTAAAAGTTTGCAGATGTGTTCTACTTTGTGGCCACCTACCTGTTTTCTGTGAATTTCAACATACAGTGTCTCTAAAGCCTTTACCCTCTGTCAATCTACCTAAGTCTTATCTGATTTTTAATTTTGAGTTGGTGAGGGGCAACTCTGTATGACAGATAATTACACTAGCTGAACTTAAAAAAATATGTTTTAACTTACTGTTAACTGTTACAACTTAGGTAAACATTCATGTATTTCTTCTGTGATATGCATTTATAGAGTCCTGTCTAGAGAAACGTTTTCCAACTCTATTGGTCGAAAACTGCATCCTTCCAATCATCTGATTCATAATAATCAAATATCAATGAGTTGAGTGGAAAATATTTATGCGATCATAGTTACATAGTTAGGTTGAAAAAAGACACAAGTCCATCTAGTTCAACCAGTAAAAAAAGAATATATATATATATATATATAT
>BLSH010559290.1:2646843-2672194 GCA_018402905.1 Glandirana rugosa
CTTTTTTCTAAAGGAGAGGTTTATTCCTTTCCAAAGAAGTGTCAATCTCGACACTTTTACACCTTATATATATAACCATACAGTGCCTTATACACAATCCTTCATCCACAGTTGATCCAGAGGAAGGCAAAATACCCCAACAAAGCATGATCCAATTTGCTGTAGTGGGGAAAACAATTCCTTCCTGATCTCCTGAGAGGCAATCGGATTTTCCCTGGATCAACTTTACCTATGTACATTAAGGAAAGGATCCATGCCTTTTTTAAAGCAATCTACTGTGGTGGCCAGAACCACCTCTGGAGGGAGTCTTTTCCACATTTTCACAGCTCTAACTGTGAAGAAACCTTTCCTTATTTGGAGAGGAAATCTTTTTTCCTCTAGACGTAAAAAGTGCCCCCTTGTCCTTTGTGGTGACCTTAAAGTGAATAACTCAACGCCAAGTTCACTATATGGACCACTTATGTATTTGTACATGTTGATCATATCCCCCCTTAATCTCCTCAAGAGAGAATAAATTCAGCTCCTCTAATCTTTCCTCATAGCTGAGCTCCTCCATGCCTCTTATCAGTTTGGTTGCCCTTCTCTGCATTTTCTCCAGTTCCCCAATATCCTTTTTTAAGAACTGGTGCCCAAAACTGAACTGCATATTCCAGATGAGGTCTTACTAGTAATTTGTATAGGGGCAAAATTCTGTCTCTCTCTCTCTCTCTCTGCAGTTCATACCTCTCAATACAGGAAAGGATTTTACTTGCTTTGGAAACCGCAGCTAGGCATTTCATGCCATTATTAAGCTTATGATCTACCAAAACCCCCAGATCCTTCTCCACTATGGATTCCCCCAGTTGTACTCCCCCCTAGTATGTATGATGCATGCATATTCTTAGCCCCCAAGTGCATAACTTTACATTTATCAACATTAAATCTCATTTGCCACATAGTCGCCCAATTAAACGGTGCATTGAGGTCGGCTTGTATGTTGGAGACATCCTGTAAGGACGTTATTCCACTGCATAGCTTGGTGTCATCTGCAAGCACCGAAATGGTACTTTTAATCCCAGACCCTATATCATTTATAAATACGCTGAAAAGTAAAGGACCCAACACTGAACCTTGGGGTACACCACTGATACATTTAGACCATTCAGATTAAGAATTATTAACCACTACTCTCTAAATTCTGTCTTTTAGCCAGTTTTCAATCCGTTTACAAACTGGTCTTTCCATGCCTGTAGACTTTACTTTACATATTAGCCATTTGTGGGGAACTGTGTAAAACACTTTAGCAAAATCCAAGTTTACCACGTCCACAGCTATAGAATTCAGGTTTGTTTGACAACTTTTGTTTTTCATAAATCCACGTTGTCTGTTGCTTAAAACATTTTTTTCCAACAAGAACTCATTTATGGGGTCTTTTATTAAACTCTCCAGTATATTCCCAACTATAAAAGTTAAACTAAAAGGTCTATAGTTACTTGGTAAAGACTTTGATCCCTTTTTAAATATGGGCACCACATTGGCCCTACGCCAATCCAGTGGTACTATTCCAGTCATTGAGTCCCTAAAAATTGGATACAATGGCTTTGAAATGACGAGTTCAATTATTTTAGGATCCGTTGGTGGATGCCATCTGGTCCAGGTGCTTTATCTACCTTTATTCTATCTTATTCACTTTTGAGCCATTGTGGATCATTTAGCACTGTGTCACTACCACCCCGATTATGAACATGAGCTACCTCATGCTCCTTTGTATACACAGAGCTGAAGAAAATATTTATTAAGTTTGCCTTCTCTTTGTCCCCAGTCACCCACCCACAAGATTATTTTGTAAAGGGCCTACATGCTCAGACCTGAACTTTTTACTGTTAATATATTTGAAGAATTTTTTTGGGGTTTGTCCTACTATCTTTTGCAATCTGACATTCTTTTTGAATTTTTGCGCCCTTGATTTCCTTTTTACATATTCCCCACAATGGTCATTATTTTATCACCCTGCAGCTTCATTTCACCTTGTATAAGCTAGAAGTTAGAGCTAGAAGTACAGTGAGGGCGGGGGTGAAGCCAAGGGAAAGGAAAGACAGCTTCTGGTGATAGGGGATTCACTTATTAGAAGGACAGAGAGGACAATCTGTCATAAAGACCTGAAGTGCCGAACTGTATGTTGTTTTTCCGGCGCTCGGGTTCGGCAC
Source organism: Glandirana rugosa (assembly GCA_018402905.1). NCBI lineage: Eukaryota > Metazoa > Chordata > Amphibia > Anura > Ranidae > Glandirana > Glandirana rugosa. Next base: position 2,649,030 of record BLSH010559290.1, read on the forward strand.
ATCACGGATTTGGTTGACAGATTATTGGGAGGGGCTGGGGAAGACCCAGCTGTTATGGTGCATGTTGGCACCAATGACATAGTCAGAGGAAGATGGAGCATCCTAAAAAACGATTTTAGGGACTTAGGAGCTAAATTGAGGAATATGACCTCCAAGGTAGTATTCTCAGAAATACTACCGGTACCTCAAGCCACACCAGAGAGATGGGAATGGGCAATGGGAGATTAGGGAAGTTGACAAGTGGCTGAGGAGCTGGTGTATAAGGGAGGGTTTCGGGTTCCTGGAGAACTGAGCCGACTTCTCAGTTGGCTACCGACTCTTTAGCAGGGACGGATGGCACCTAAATGAGGAGAGTGCAGTTCGACTGGGAGAGAAGACGGCCCAAAAGTTAGAGGGGCTTTTAAACTAGGCGACAGGGCGTGGGGGGGGGGTAGAGATAGCCAGTGTGGAACAAGTTTCAGAGGGTAGTATTGGGGGCATTAGTGGCAGAGTACCTAAACCCAACGTAAGAAACTTGACAAATCCGAATTGCAGCCTCAAAACAAACAACAAGGAGACAGTATGGGACTGGGCAAAATACAAGGCTTTTCACTAATGCCAGAAGTCTGGCTGACAAAATGGGAGAATTGTAACTGCTAATGTACAAGGAGGATTTCAATTTTGTGGGACTTTCAGAGACTTGGTTTCACAGCTCTCATGATTGGCTGGCAACCATTGAGGGGTTATTTATCCAGATATAGACTGGGCGGAAGGAACTGCACATTCATCTAAAGCTCGCCATTTCCTAAATGTCTTGCAGGACAATTTCATGGGTCAGATGGTGAATGCACCAACAAGAAATTAAGCCTTACTAGACCTACTGATTACTAACAATAAGGACCTGATAGCAGATGTGGAAATACGGGGCAACTTACAAAACAGCGACCACAGGTCAATTTGTTTTAGTATAAATCACAGAAATAGGAAACACAAGGGTAATACAAAAACACTGGGAACAAAGAACACAGAGGGAAAAACGGGAGTGCTTTAAGAACATATTAAATAAAGGTATTGGTCAGTGCATTCCTAGGGGAAATAAATTCAAAAGAGCCAACAGAAGTCCTGGGTGGCTTATTTCCAGCATAAAATTGCATATTAAAGCAAAGGAAAAAGCCTTAACCACTCCTGCTCCGAGAGGATTTACCTCCTTCCTGACCAGAGCACTTTTTGCGATTCGGCACTGCGTCGCTTTAACTGACAATTGCGCGGCCGTGCGGGGTTGTACCCAAACAAAATATACGTCCTTTTTTTCCCACAAATATAGCTTTCTTTTGGTGGTATTTGATCACCTCTGCAGTTTTTATTTTTTGCGCTATAAACAAAACAAGAGCGACCATTTTGGAAAAATTTTTTTTTTTTTTGCTTTAATAAATATCCAAAAACAAAATATATATATATAAAAAAAATATTCATCATTTTATGGCAATATATATTTCTCTTCCGTTCACTGACAGACGCAGCATTCTTATGACACATGGGGTTATGCTCATCCTACTAGGAGTAGCCTAGGCAAAACAAACAAAAGTGTAGGTTGGCCCCTCCCAGGGGGCCATCCTCACCTTAGCATATAATCCCCCTGCTCTGTACAGCACATCAGTTTTTATTTGCCTAGTGCAAGGAGTAGACCTGGTTCCCTATGGGAGCAGCGGTCTCCTGAAGATTCATCTAAGATGCTATCAAGAAGCTGGCTGGTGGTATAGAGGATATCTCAAATCCTAATCTTTCCCCAGTCCGGCCAACACTATGCGAACCCCCTTAGGGGGGCCCACCGAATAGCGCCCGTTCCGTGCCAGGGGCCAGTGGCTAAAACCCACTAGAGCCCAGTGACTGGTTCGCCTGTCCAGTGGCCTGGCCAGCAGCATGCCTTCTTGCGGGGAGGTAGGTCTGCTCCGGGTGGCTACCCGCTGCGCCCGTCGGATTGGTGAGTGAACCTCTCTTCCTCCCTAAAGGCATGGAGAGTGGGCACCTGGGCAGCTCTGTGGTGGTCAGTCTGTGGGGGTCTGTTAGAGGCCTTCCCTCCACTCCCCCTCCCCCCTCAATCCCCCGCAGGCACCTTTGCACTAACCGTTCGAATCTGCATCGACCGTCCGGAGCAATGTGTTAGGTGGGTTGTCGCCATTGGATTTTGGAGCACCGCTCGTTCGTGGCCGACCGCACGTGTGTAATGGCAGCGTCCATTGTTTGAGAACCATGTGGTTTCCAGTCTGCTCTCTGGCGTCCTCCAGTGGTCGATTGGGAGAACTTCAGTCCTGGTGCAGGAAGTCCTTAAAAACGGGTGTGGGCTTCCGGTTTTTGCTTGGACAGCATGGCTGACACACAGTAACAAGCTCCTGACGTGCAGCAGTTCGTGGGCATTGCTCTTCGGTTGGAGTGCAGAGGCATCAAACAGCAAGTATAGCTGGCGCTTCCTGGGTGCTGGTAGCGGTGGGTGTAATCCGCCCGGGTCTCCCTGGCTGATTTGTGGGGTAGAGGTGGTGGTTACACAGTGGGGGGTGCCGGGCTGAGATGTCAGAGGCCGGCAATTCTATGGCAGGGGTACCTGCAGATCTACAGTCCACCCCAGGAGCATTTGTGTCCTTGGAACAGCTGAGGGCGGTGTTTGGGGGAGTTCCTCCCCCGGGCAGGGTTGCCCGTTCCGAGGGGCCCCCAGAAGCGCCCACCCCCCCTCTTTCCTCAGGGGAGGATTCAGATCTAGAAAGCGCTTCAGAGGGTGAGCCGCCCTCAGAGGGCGAAGAGGATCAGAAAGTGATAGTGGAAGCACTGATCACTGATATTTGCGACTCTATGTGACTGGACCAAACAGGGGAGTCGCATGAGTCTGCATATGTTTGTGGACCGCTTCTAGGTCCCCTAGGGCTTACCCTTATGATCAGGTGTTTGAACAGGCAGTGTTCAAGGAATGGCGTAAGCCACCAAGTTCCTTGGCTTTGCCTAAAAGTTTTGCTGTTCGCTACCCCTTTGAGGAAAGCTTTACTAAGAGATGGGCTTCCCCGGTGGTGGACCCTGCCGTGGCTCATGTGAATAAGGCAACCACTATCCCCTTGGAGGGGTCGCCATCCTTTAAAGAGGCGGCCGATCGCCGCACAGAGACAGTGTCTAAAGCACTATTCTTGTTGACTGGGTCAGCCATGCGGCCAGCGCTAGCAACTGCTATGGCGGCACAGTCTCTTCGTGAGCACGCTGCCGTGCTGTGCACTAGTTTGTCTGGTGAATGTGCACAGGCTGAAGTACAGCGAGTGCAACATTTGGAAGAGGGTCTCCGCTACATATGCCATGCTGCTTTAGAAATTCTCTCCATATTGTCAAAAATGTCTGTTTGTTCAATTGTTATCAGGCGGGTGCTGTGGCTCCGCTCTTGGTCGGGCGACCAGGCTTCAAAGAAAGCTCTGGCAGACCTGCCCTTTCAGGGAGGGCGTCTGTTTGGCCCACAGTTGGATAAAATTATTAAGGATTTCATGGGAGGAAAGAGTACTTTCCTTCCAGAGCCGAAGCGATGTCCCTAGAATGGTCTACATTTTTTTTTTTAATTGGCTTTATATTGATGTCAGATAACCCAGTGTTAGGCCTCATACACACGGACATTCTGAAAAACTAGCTGTAAAGCTAGTACCAACGCCAGGATAAAAGCCACGTTAAAAACCCGATTTTATCAGCGTTTTGCATTGTCGTCAATGCGCGTTTTTCCACACTAGCTTTAAGCCACATTTCCCTGTCTCTATTCAAAATCAATGGTTCCCTATGGGAGCCCATTGATTTGAATAGAAGTCGGATCATGATGATCTGACTTGCGGTGCGACTTATGTGCTGAGGATCTTGAAGGGGAACCCCCACAAAAATGAAAAAAATCGGAGTCTGGAAGCCCCCCTAGATTCCAGCCCCTCACCCTGTGAATGAGTATGGCTACATTGTACCCCTACCCATTCACCAAAAAAAAAAAGTTGTCAAAAAAACACACCACAGGTTTTTAAAGTATTTTATTTAAATCTGCTCTGGTGTCTTCTCCCTCTCCGGCTCTTCTACCTCCTTCTGCTCTTTCGTCGGGTCTTCTGTCTTCTGCCTTCTGCTCTTTTGCCGGGTCTTCTCCGCTGTTTTCTCCCTCTGTTCTTCTTCCCATGTTGACACGAAGCGATCTGCCGGACGAATGCTGGCTTCGCGCTGACTTATATTGGCATGGGATGAGGCCACCCGCTGACGTCATCCGGAAGCTCCCCCACCTTATGAAGTCGCCACCCCATCATGCATCAGGCGGTGACATCGTCATGATCCAACTTCTGGTGCAACTTCTATTTAAATCAATGAGCTCCCATAGGGAAGGATTGATTTTGAATATACATAGTTAGTCAGGTTGAAAAAAGGCACAAGTCCATCTAGTTCAACCAATAGAGGCAGAGAAACGCCTAACGAGGCTTAACGCTGTGTATACAACATTTTGCCGCGTTTAACCGCATTTTAAGTTTTTACAGCTCGTTTTTACTGCTTCTGGAAGCACAGGCTGTCGTTTTATTTCTACTGCCCCTTAACGCTTATGCCTCCAAACGCCTCCGACAGTTTGTGTGTATGAACACATAGGGTAACGTGGAGGGGCTTTTAGAAGTAGTTAATAAAAAACGTCAAACTCCCCTAACAGCAGCTGTTAAAACGTCCTGTGTGCATAAGGCCTAATAAATAAAAAAGAAACCTTAAATCACACTTCACTTGAAGCTAAAATTATGCATTTCTAGCTTGAGTTATAGGTTGATCTCTAAGCAACTTATTTTTTTGGTTAAAAAACATGGCAGCTTTTATCTTGAGTTGTTCTTGGTCTTTGGAGACTTCTATGCAGATCCCCATTCTTTTTTTTTTTTTTTATTACAGTAAAAGGTTTTTATTCATTAAATCAGTCAAGAATCCAAATACACAGGTTACATAGCAAAATGGAAAGACAACGAATTAACAGGTATCAGCAGCATTACAGATTGATCAGCACCAAGGTGGAAAAAAAGAAGGTAGCTATTCTCTATTGCAAACAAATAGTTATGAAGACAGGTAATTAAAGTATACAAACTCCAGTACTAGATAGCGAGGGAGTACAAGGTAAATATAAATCTCTTACAGGGTCTCCACAAGCCAAAGGGGAGACGGATCAAGGGGGGGGTGATAAATCCCATCCCTCCGTCTCCAGTAGGTCAGTGGGAAAAAGGCAATGAACTCGGACCCCCTATGAGCACTTCTCAATCCATCCATCCCATATTTTATGGAATTTGTGGGGGCAATTTCTGTTTTCATAAGTTAATCTATATAGGGGTAGGGCTTTGTTAACCTCTTGTATCCATGAGCCTCTAGTGGGAATTTCCCTGACTTTCCATCTGAGCAGGATCTCCCCCCGAGTGTAAAAGAGAGCATAGGCAATGCATAATTTTACATATCTATCCCCATCTACATTCTCGAGGTAGCTCAGCAGCATGATCATAGGGTCTGGGGGCAAGTCCACCGCATTCACATTAGAGAGAGTCTCAGCCACATCCATCCAGTATGCCCTCAGCCGAGGGCATGCCCAGACCATGTGGAGAAAACTCTGATACCTGCCAGACAGCGAGTGCACTGCAGGTTCAGGGACGGGTATATGCCAGCCAGCCTCTGGGGAGTGTTATAAGCCCTATGTACAAATTTTAGCTGGACAAACCTATCCCTGGCCGAGATCATGGTTGGGATAAATGTCGTCAAACAGTCCTCCCATTCCTCATCACCCAAACCCGGGATGTCTGCCCGCCACCTATCTCTCGACCTATTGGTTTTACTGCCATTTTCAACTGTAAGGTACAAGTAGATAGAAGATAGAGGTTTTACCCATTGTGCCGGACGTCAATAACCTTTTGACGGAATCTGATTCCAAAATAATACGGCTTGGGAACTGGGCCTGGTAAGTGTGTCTGAGCTGCCAGTACCTGAAGAGGAAAGTGTGAGGGAGTGCAAATGTGTTCCTCAAATCTCGGAAGGCCACCAGTCTGCCATCCCTCACAATATGTTTCAAATTGACAATACCCTTACGCGCCCAGGCAGCCGGGTCAGGGATCTGAGTGAAGTGTGATAAATTAGGATTACCCCAAAGTGGTGTGTGTGACGAAACAGTATTCGCCTTCTGATATGATTTCCTAGCTCGTTCCCAAACCATAATCGTCGCCTTCATTGGTCCCGTTAGCGTGTGTGGGGCTTTTTTCCCTCTAAATACCAAATTTGACAGAGCAGCGTAGGAACCCACGACTGCTGCTTCCAACTTCACCACGGGGTTAGATTTGGTCTGGGAGAACCACCAGCGAACAGTCACAAGGACCGCCGCCCAATAGTATATGAGAAAATTGGGTAGGGCCAAACCTCCAGATGAAAGTGGCAGATATAGGATACATTTGGCCACTCTTGGCCTCTTCCCAGCCCAAATAAAGGATACCACCAAGCTCTCAAGTCTCCGGAAAAGAGATATCGGGATATGAATAGGTATGTTTCTGAAGAAGTATAAGAGCTTTGATAGATACACCATTTTTACCAGGTTGGCCCGACCAACCGGGGAGAGCGGAAGGGCCCTCCAGGCGGTACACTTTTTTGTAAACTGCGCAAGCACTGGATGCAGGTTTTTTCCCACATATTCTGACAATTTAGCAGTGATTTTAATTCCTAAGTAGGTGAATTCATCCACCCAACTTAAGGGGGTAAGCGTATCCACCTGGGGGACTGATGGGTGTAGGGGGAACAGAACAGACTTGTCCCAATTAATACGTATGCCGGAATAGGTGGCAAATTTTCCGAAAATTTCCAACGCCGAACGCAGTGAGGTGTTCGCATCCGCAAGGTATAACAGGGCATCATCAGCTTATAAGGATAGTTTTTCGGTCAGGGGGCCCGCTCTACAGCCACCGAGTCTGCCGAACGGAGCAGAATAGCCAAGGGCTCCAGGGCCAGGGCGAAGAGGCCGGGAGAGAGCGGGCACCCCTGACGAGTGCCCCTTTCAAGAGGGAACGCCACTGACAGATTCCCATTCGTGCGGAACCGTGCTTTTGGGTAAGCATAGGAGGAGTCCTAGCCAGGTCAGGAAGCGGGGCCCAAATCCGAACCTGGCCAAAACCTCCCATAAATAACTCCACTCCACGGAGTCAAAGGCCTTCTCCGCATCAAGAGAGGCCACGACTCCGGGATTGTCAGAAGACGCCAGGGCTATGTGAGTGTGTAGTCTCCTTATATTAATATCAGTCCCTCTCCCAGGCATGAAACCGGTCTGGTCCAGATGGACCAGGGCCATTATGACAGTATTAAGCCTGTTAGCCAAAACTTTGGCCAAGAGTTTTGCATCCACATTGAGCAGGGAGATAGCACGATAAGATGAGCACTGCGAGGGGTCTTTCCCCGGCTTCGGTATAACTACTATGAGCGCTTCACTCATTGAGTGGGGCAACGCCTCCCGAGTCAAAGAGTGAGCCAGTGTGCTTTGAAGTCTGGGAACTAGGTCTTCCTGGTATAGCTTGTAAAATTCAACCGGAATACCATCAGGGCCCGGTGTCTTTCCTATCTGCATGGCTTTACAAATCTCCTCCGACGTGATAGGGGCGTCTAATTTATTGGCCGAGGATACAGTCACTCGGGGAATATCTACTGAGTCTAAGTACCTAGCAAGGTCTTCTTTCTCATAAGCTACCCGGGAGCTATAAAGCAACTTGTAATATTCCATGAAACAGCGGTTGACTTCATCAGGGTCAGAGACTAGTGTACCCCTTGTTCAAAGATTCGCTGGGTTTGGTGAAGCAGTTTTTTTTGGGTCAATTCAGTCCGCAGCAAAAGTACTTGCTTGGTCAGTGCCTGGATGGTGGAATAGTGGTCTTTCGTCCGGAGATAGCGGGCCTACTGCCTAATTGCATCGACTTCAGCTCAGTGAGTCCGCTTTACGTTCCTTACGAACTTTGGCAATAATGGACATATACTAACCTCTAGTATGTGCCTTAAAGGCACCCTATACAATGTTGGGATTAGTCTCCCAATATCCAGTCATCAACACCTTGAACCTCGGTTCCACTTGCGAGTCCGAGATCCAATACCTGGACAGACGCCACAGGGAGTCCACCTGAGCCCACCGGAGATCTAGTGTGAGTAAGAGTGGGGCATGGTCGGAGACACCTCTAGGAAGAATCTAGACCCCCTTCACTCTGTCTAAAACTGGTCCCCTCACATAGGCAAGATCTATGCGCGAGAACCCCCTATGCGTTCCCGAATGGCAAGTGAAGGCTTTGGTTGTGGGATGCCTCCAGCACCAAGCGTCCGTGAGTCCATAAGTCCGGGCCCATGTGTCTAATCCCTGATGAGGCATATGGCTAGGGTTAAGTCTATCCATCTCTGGATTCGGGACCAGATTAAAGTCTCCTAGCATTACAATTCTATCAGTCGGTAATTGTGCAGTTTTGGAGATAATCTGGTGAAGTAGTGACAATGAGGCTGGCGGCGGCACATACAGCCCAACAATAATCCCAGGTTACCCCCAGATTTGAGCATAAAGGATGACATACCTTTCGCCTGGGTCCAGGGCCAGGTCCAGGAGAGCAAACAGAAGGGACTTAAGTACCAGCACGCTGACTCCCCTAGCAAGGTTCGAGTACGTGGAGTGGTAATGGTGGCCCACCCACGGCTTCTTCAGACTTAAGGTTTTGCACCCCACCAAATGAGTCTCCTGGAGAACACAAATGTGTGGGTTATGCTGTTTAATAAATTGGAACACCAGGGATCTTTTAATCGGGGAGTTCAAGCCCCGGGTGTTCCAAGATAAGATGTTAAGTGATGCCATATCCACTCCACATGGTCGAAACCCCGCCCACACTCTCCACCATCACTTTGATAGAAATCTCCTGGGGGTCAGGATAGCACCACAAAATAGCATATATATTGTGTACATAAAACCTGGTCAAGACATTTAACATCGTGTATAGTAACTTAAAATTAAAAAACTGACGGCCCTGGAACTCGGACAACCAAAACAAAAGGCCCATTAAAACTGAGGAGGGTTTGGATCCCAAACAAAACCAAAATAACACCATAGTTGTGCATGGAGGCGCAAGAATGCAAAGGCACTCTGTCTGCACCGGAGCACTTTCAAGCCCAGTGCAGGCTGTAGTCCGGCTAGGATCACTTAGTTTGTTTCACCCGGAGCCCCGGGGACACACAGCTTAAACCATAGTTACTAAAGACTTGCGGCATACATTATAACAAGGTTAGAACATCCGTTCCTGTGAGGAGACAAATATCCCCCCCCCTCTCCCCTCTCCACTCCCCATCCCACCCTCCAGGTCCCGAAGGATATATGTCACTGGCCATCCCAAGTTCTGAAAACCGTCTACATGGCAACATGCATTTCAGCCAGAACTAGGAGTTCACAATAAACATATCCTCCTGTATCCCTCCATTCAGGTGGCATAGTCCCACATTGGCAATTCATTCAACATCTCCCCCCAGCACATCTTCCCCCTAGGAGCATAAACATGCCCCTAGGAAAGTTGGTCAAATAAACAGAGGTTTGGGAAAGGGGGGCCGGGGAGATCAACATCCAGGTGGGTGAAATCGCCAGTGAAAGCGTCCAGGGGCAGCATCGGGTAGGGGCACGCTGAAGAGTAGGAGAGGCAAGGAAACTAGCACCGCTGCCACAACGAATGACCGGCATCCCCCCAGCATGTGTGTCCTTGATGTGGCCGCTGGTAGCATATCTGCCGCACTCTAATATAATCAGGGCCGTGTGAGGAGTGAAGAGTTGAGACAATCCCCGCTCCCTCCCATGCAATCCGTCACCCACTCGGTGGGACAGCAGAGTCAGGGGGGAGAAGTAAGGGAGAGAGACTTCCCAGATGCTGGGGGAGGGTGCGAGGGAGCGAGTGCAGATGTCAAATCATCAGACTCAGACAAACAGTCCATGGACCTTTCCTGATGACATTAGGGAAGGCAGCCACATTAGTAGGAAGGTCGATAATAGCAAAGCAGGAATAATCAATCTTTCCAGGAGGGGGGAAGGAGGAGAACAGGCGACATACCGTCAAATAGCAAGGGTCCACAGGTTCTCAGCGGAGGAGCGATTCAGCCCATGTAGCAGCCGCGCTGGGTGATGTAAAGAACTGCACTCGTTCGCCATCCTGTACCCTCGATCTTGCAGGGAACAACATACTGTATTTAACCCCTTTTTTGACTGAGCATTGCTCTAACATGGTCGAACGACTTCCTGAGTTTTTGTGTCACGATAGAATAATCAGGGAAAAACATCAGTCTCACGCCCTCATAACTGACCTCCTCCTGGGAGCGGGCGGCTCTAAGCACTGTGTCCCTGTAGTGAAGGAATTTGAAGATAGAGGTTCGGGGGGCTGATCCCACTGGACCCTTGGTGGCGGGCATACGATGTGCTCTCTCGACTGAAAAGTGGGGAGAGAACCGAGCCTGAGTGAACAGAGCAGGGAGCAGGCGCTCTATGAAGGCGACTGGGTCAGAGCCCTCAGGCCCCTCTGGGAGGCCGATGAGGCGGATGTTGGAGCGGCGATTCCTGTTCTCGGCATCCTCCGCTCTGGCCTCCAGGAACTTTACCTTCAGTTTGAGAGTGTGGACATCAGCCGATTCTCCCGCTGATCATCCTCCGTCGCTGACACCCGCCGCTCCACTTCCGGTCTCTGAAGGTGTCCATGTCTCGACGGATCAAGGCCGTTTCAGTCTGGAGCCCTTCCAGGTTAGAGTGGTCTGGCAGGTATTAATTGCAGCCATCAGAGTGTCAAAGGCGGGGGAGCCCGCATGTATGGCACCATCTGGAGGTAGCGGAGCTGGCAAATCCATGGCGTGTGCCGCACGTGTGAGCGGGCCAGTAAGCGGCGACCTGTGCACTGCAACGGATTTACGCTTCTTCTGAGCAGATCGGTTGCCTTTTTCCATCGCCAAAAGGGGGACCGAAGAAGCTGGTATCAGTTAGCAATTACCAATTATTATCCGGGTGTCCCGCAGCAGGATAAATAAAGGATTCAGTCGCCGGACTTGGGAGCTCTGCTAAAGAACGTCTGCTCCCAGCGCCATCTTGGACACGCCCCGCAGATCCCCATTCTTGATACTGTAGTGCCAGAGAGACTGCTTTTCAGTATTTTGATGCCCAGGAAATGTTTTGAGGACTGGAGACAGGTATCGTTTTACCCTCTGTTTAAGGTTTCATGTGAAGTGAATATGCCAGTGAACATTTGCACAAGTCTGTCAACCATTTGACAAAATACACCTAACTGTTAAAGTTTGGCAAAAATGAACCTGCTATGTCGATCCCTCTCCAGAACTGTGTCTGGTTTCAGGGTGTCTGGTAATCTAGCGCTGCAAATGTTCCCATGCCAGTTGGTCCACGAGGGTCCCCTTGGCACTGACAACACTGCTGAGATTCTTCCACTGGACCTTGAGAAGACCCGGTCACTGGACATCCAATAGGAAACGTCCACATCATGAAAGCAGTGGCTTGATTGCCCAAAGAAGGACCCATCCCACTTGTAAACTGAAAAAGGGAGATAGTTTGGGTCTGGAACATCATGCGACCATGAATTTAGGTGAGTAAAAGAGGGATTTTTTTCAATGCCAATGATTGGCTTTGAAAGAGAGGGTGGAGGCAAGCCCAGAGATCAGCTTTAAGTTATTATGAAATCAGTTCATTTCCAGACTGGCAATAATCCCTTGTTCTCTAACTACTTGCATACAACATTACTACCTGTAAATGGTGAGAATACAAGCAATAAATCAGAGCACCACTGTTAATAATGCTGCAGTATTGTGTGAGATATCGGTTTGACATCAGGCTTTTTTCCCCCCATTAATCTATAATTGATACAAGGGGAAACTAGTACATTGTGGTATTTACACAACCTATTCCACACTGACAGCCTTCTATTAGGAGAAGCTGGTTTTATGTCAAGGTTACATGGCACATACAGAGTATTGTGCTTGTTATGTCAACAAAAATATAAGAATATCCAAGAGGTGGTGTGTCAGGGAATAAATAGTGCTGTCCAGAGGAGCCAATGATCCCTTACTGTATATTTCTGTGGCAGGATAGAAAATTGGAGTGTTAATTTTCAAGTTCCTTCAGGTACAGTACATGTGGTATGGTATGTATCTGTTTTTACCATGCTAAATGAAAGGCAATTTGGTATATAGAAACCTATCGTATACATGGCTTGATTTTTTTTAATTCTGCTTATAAAGAAATGACTGCTTTAATATGAACTGCTATTCGCTTCTTTACCAACACTTGTTTTTTATGCATTGCCCTCTATTACCTCTTTGCTTACCAACTCAGAGGATGTCTCTGGTAATTCTGTACAGTCAGTAGTTTGCCATGTTGCTATTACAATGGGACAATGCTTTATTCACATTATGTACAACAGTGGTTTGTTTCATTAGAATATTTACAGAGCTTATAACCTTCTTGTGTAGGGGTAATAGAGAGACGCATGCTGAAAAGCTCATCTGCTAGCTGGGTTTTGTGGTTCCTCTCTGATATGGCCATTTTTTTTTTTCTAAAATGGACCACTGTGGTCAATCATGAGTTAAAAGAAAGACAGTAGATACATGACATAGGTCCCGCTGAGCTTTGTTGTTCAGTTAGGCGTGATAAAGAATTGTTCATGCTCTGAAACGCATAGCCCCGCTCCACTATCCTCACATCGTGATGTCATCACCGCCTGGCGAGGTTCCATTTGCAACAGGGCAACCCATCAACACTGGAGTCAAACATTTTGAGCAGGCATCCAGTAGAGACAGTTACAGGATTGAATGTAGCGGTTTATGTCATTTAAAGAACCAGTGTTATATCTTATAGGCATGAAACGTTTATTTTTTTTTTTTGAAGATTACATTATAATAAAAACTCATGAAATAATTCACTTTATATCTGCTTTAACTGCTGCTAGTCTAGTAAAAAGCAATAGTTTTTTTGGCTTCAGTAAGGTTTGACTAACTTTTATAACTATAAGATTGACAGCATTGTATTTTCTCATCTTTCTCATGGTGGTTTCATTTGGCCACTAATCGATAAGGTGCAACTACAAAGCAGAAATGCAAGCAAATTTCTTTAGAGTGTTCTGAGACTTTTGCTTCTATAAATGACCTTTTGGCTTTTTCCTCACTTACGTACGTCAGAGCTTGCAAGATTCTGGATTTTGGACACATGCCATCAACAAATCACATTCAATAATCCCTCCACCAGAGCTTTCAATTCTGCTTACTGTATAAATAATGTAGAACAGAATTTGATTATGCTAGAGAGAAGAATTACTCCACATCTACTCTTTAGGACAGCACACACACAGTATCTCACATAAGTGAGTACACCCCCCTCATTTTTGTAAATATTTTATTATATCTTTTCATGTGACAGCACTGAAGAAATGACACTTTGCTACAATTTATAGTGAGTGTACAGCTTGTATAACAATGTACATGTGCTGTCCCCTGAAAACACAGCCATTAATGTTTAAACCTCTGCCAACAAAAGTGTGTACACCCCTAAGTGAAAATGTTCAAATTTGGCCCAAAGTGTCAATATTTTGTATGACCACTATAATTTTCCAGCACTGCCTTAACCCTCTTGGGAATGGAGTTAACCAGAGCTTCACAGGTTGCCACTGAAGTCCTCTTCCACTCCTCCATGACGACATCACGGAGCTGGTGGATGTTAGAGACCTTGCGCTCCTCCACCTTCCGTTTGAGGATGCTCCACAGATGCTCAATAGGGTTTAGGTCTGAAAACATGCTTGGCCAGTCCAACACCTTTACCCTCGGCATGTTTAGCAAGGCAGTGGTCGTCTTGGAGGTGTGTTTGAGGTCATTATAATGTTGGAATACTGCCCTGCAGCCCAGTCTCCGAAGGGAGGGAATCATGCTCTGCTTCAGTATGTTACAGTACATGTTGACATTCATGGTTCCCTCAGTGAACTGTAACTCCCCAGTGCCAGCAGCACTCATGCAGCCCCAGACCAGGACACTCCCACCACAATGCTTCACTGTAGGCAAGACAAACTTGTCTTTGTAATCCTCACCTGGTTGCCGCCACACACGCTTGACACCATCTGAACCAAAATATCTTAGTCTCATCAGATCACAGGACATGGTTCCAGTAATGTCCTTAGTCTGCTTGTCTTCAGCAAACTGTTTGCGGGCTTGCTTGTGCATAATCTTTAGAAGAGGCTTCCTTCTGGGGCGACAGCCATACAGACAAATTTGATGCAGTGTGCAGAGTATGGTCTGAGCACTGACAGGCTGACTCCCCACCCCTTCAACCTCTGTAGCAATGCTGGCAGCACTCATACATCTATTTCCCAAAGACAACCTCTGGAAATGACGCTGAGCATGTGCATTCAACTTCTTTGGTCCACCATGGCAAGGCCGGTTCTGAGTGGAACCTGTCCTGTTAAACTGCTGTATGGTCTTGGCCACCGTGCTGCAGCTCCGTTTTAGGGTCTTGGAAATCTTCTAATAGCCTAGGCCTTCTTTATGTAGAGCAACAATTCTTTTTTTTTTCAGATCCTCAGAGAGCTCCTTGCCATGAGGTGCCATGTTGAACTTCCAGTGAAAGCGATAACACCAAATTTAACACACCCGCTCCCCATTCACACTTGAGACCTTGTAACACTAACGAGTCACATGACATCGGGGAGGGAAAATGGCTAATTGGGCCCAATTTGGATATTTTCACTTAGGGGTGTACTCACTTTTGTTGCCACTTTTAACCACTTTCGGACTGTGTCGCGTAGATTTACTGCTGCAGAGTGTCAGCGTAACGCGAATCGCCGTCTATAAACAGTGATTCAGGCAGGTATGGCTAGGGGACGAGCGTGCGGCGGAGCGCTCTCGTGACCGCCGCACGCTCTCTCAGCATGTCTGCAAGTCGGGGGAACTCCATGTCTGCCGGCGACCCGCGATCGCTGATGTAAACACGGCGGTTCCCCGTTCTGTCAGGCGGCATGACAGAGATCTACTGATCCCTGTATTCGGGATCAGTTAGATCTCATACCCCTGCCAGCCCAGCCCCCACACAGTTAGAACACGCCTAGGGAAGGCTGTTAAGCCCTTCATTGCCCCCAGCAGGTTAACCCCATTCCCTGCCAATAACATTTATACAGTAATCAGTGGCTATTTTTAGATCTGAACGCTGTATAAATGTCAATGGTCGCAAAAAAGTGTCAAAAATGTCCGACATGTCTGCCGCCATATCGCTGTCCTGATAAAAATCGCAGATCGTCACCATTACTAGTAAAAAAAAAATGAAAACGCCATAAATGAATTCTTATGGTACACGACAACTTTTGCACAAACCAATCAATATATGGCGATTGCAATTTTTGCAAATATGAGGACGTATAAATATCGGCCAAAACTGATGAATACATTTTTTTTTTTTTTTTGGATATGTAATATAGCAAATAAAATTAATTTTTTCAAACTTCACGCTCTTTTTTTGTTTATAGCGATGATCAGAAGTGACGCAGAACTGATCAAATACCACCAAAAGAAAGCTCTATTTGTGGGAAAAAAAGGACGTCAATTTTGTTTGGGTACAACGTCGCACGGCGGCGCAATTGTCAGTTATAGTGACGCAGTGCCAAATTGCAAAAAGTGTGCTGGTCCTAAAGCGGGAAATTCTTCTGGGGCTGAAGTGGTTAACTCCTCCCTACATACCAGTGTTGTTTCCTGTGCCTTTTAAAGTGTTACTAAACCCAGGACCCTGCATTCACTTTATCTGGTCTCACACAGAACATGGAAATCCGCTTGGTGGCGCTTTTAACCCCTTGTTAACCCCTTAGGGGGCTTCTGCCTCATTTTACTTGGGTGTGTGTTGTTGGTATGACCGTTGAAAGAATAATAGATTCTAATCTTAATGGCAATCCTTGCTGTACATGATTCTCAATATTGTTTAAAGCGGTATAAAGTATATTGGTGATGTATAATTGAGTCAGGATGAAGAAATAAGTAGTGTTTCTGCTTTCAGATGCTGGTCCAGAAGTTTTCAAGGAAAACCCAGAGCATCTTTTCTGGTGAAGTGTCAGAGTCAACCACTCATGTCATCATAAAAACAGGTGAAGTCAATAAAAATATTGCATCGCCGCATTCTTTGCTCCACTCATTGCCATTGCATGTTCAATTTGATTTTGGTCAAATGTATATCTAGTAATAGGGAATTCAAGGAGTTATTGTTACTGTACTGATCTGTTTAAACGTTTCTTCTTAAAGCTCTGCCGTGAAGACATTTTTTTTGCCCAAATGTGTTCAGTCAATCATAACTGTTTTTAATGTATTTTGAGTATTTTTTAAAATTTGAAGCTGAATTAGAGAAAACTGAGTACTGTCCGTGATACTTTTTTTTTATTTGCATTAACATACAATGCTTCAGGACAAGCTTTCGGGGTGTGTCCCCTTCTTCAAGGTCAAAGCAGTACTACTGATTCACAAAAGTTTTAGCCGAATGTTAAAAAGAAAAAAAATTTCTGAGGGAAAGGAAAAACAAACCCAACTCAATGTATAAGGCAAATGGTAACAAGCTAGCAAAAGGGTCACTTAGATGAGGGAGAGCTATAGACTGGGGGGGGGGGGGGGGTGACAGTGCAAATAATAAAAAGTATCACAGTCAGTACTCAATTTTCTCTATCGCAATTGCACGAATATGGCTACAATCACCTCAAGCTGAATTAGAAATACGCATATCTTATTTCAGAGCTCACTGTGTTATGATGTTGAATTTAGGAATAGGTAGTAGAATTAGAACTTGGCATATGTTTTACAGTTTTGTCAACCTTTGGATCCTCCGTGTTAAACACATACATACAAACTGAACTGATTGTTGGAGGTGTCCAAAAGCAATCCACTCATGGTTATCATTATGCCACTTTTGGGTGTCTGTCCTTACCATCAGTTCTATCTCCCAGTTGATGTTTTGAAGTCCTGCATTGGATTCTCACTTCTTAATTGTATAAAACAAATCCAGCAATGAAACTAAGTCCCAATCATAACTGTGACAACTAGGTGCAGCTGGGTAACAGATGCAGATTTTCCCAGTGGAATCCCTGTAAGAATTGCTTTAGGCCACCTGCGTCCATCCAGTACTGTGATATTGGCTTTGCATGGATTTGCTCTTCAACTCATTTTTACCTTCAGTTTATGGATTAACATTTCTCAGCTTAATGACCCTGTTGAGGGAATGTTAATTAAAACCACTTCAGCCCCAGAAGGATTTCTCGCCTTATGACCAGAGCACTTTTTGCGATTCGGCACTGCGTCGCTTTAACCTTACATTTACGAGGTTGTGCAACGTTGTACACAAACTACATTTTTTTCCCACAAATAGAGCTTTCTTTTGGTGGTATTTGATCACCTCTGCGTCATTTCTGATCACCGCTATAAACAAAAAAAGTGACAATTTTGCAAAATTAAAAAATATTTCTTACTTTTTGCTAAAATACATATCCAAAAAAAAGAAAAATGTATTCATCGGTTTTGGCCGATTTATATTCTTTCTCGTATTTTTGATTTTAAAAAATCGCAATCAGCGTTTGATTGGTTTGCGCAAAAGTTGCCACATTTGCAAACCATGAGAATTCATTTCTGGCGTTTTTACTATTTTTTTTTTTTTTACTAGTAATGGCAGCGATCTGCAATATTGGGACGGGCATGTCAGACATTTTTGACACTTTTTTGGAACAATGACATTTATACAGCGATCAGAAATGTAAATATCCACTGATTACTGTATAAATGTCATTGGCACGGAAAGGGTTAACTGTGTTCCCTGGATGTGTTCTAACTGTGTGGGGGCTGGGCTGGCACGGGCACCAGAGATCTAACTGATCCCAAGTACAGGGATCAGTAGATCTCTGACATGCCGCCTGACAGAGCGGGGAACGGCCGTGTTTACATCGGTGGTTCCCCATTCTGGCTCTGTCACAGGCGATCGCGAGTCGCCAGTGGACATCGAGTCTGCCCGACCCACGGCCCCCCTCGCCCCCAAGCGCCGTGCCTTGAGTGACCACTATAAGCGGCGATTTGCGGGCCAGAGACACACTGTCGCCGCTTGTAGTCATTACGTGGTCAGCAAGTGGTTAAATCCACTTTTAAGATTAGCGGCACACAGCTGTGCATACTCCTAGCTACAATACTGCACTGTCACGGTCATTGAAAATGCCTCATACAAAAACAATAGATATTAGCAAAGAATACATAGGAAAAAGAGAAAATAGATAAAACGTTCTAACTACTGTGACAAACAGCCCATGTCAGTTGTGGATAGAGTATATCTGCCACATAGAATCATAGATTCTTAAGGTAAATGGGTGGCAGGGAGAGGTCTGTAGACAGCAAGGGGTTAAGTATTGGTCACACCTTGCTCCCCTGCTGGGGTAGAATTTTGCCTGTCCTGGATGTAATCAGGAGTGGTGCTGAGAGAGAAGGGCTGTGAGGGAACGTGCCTGCAGGACGGAAGCAGACCCAGTGAGGTCTATCTGGTAGCCAGGAGGCTTTTATTCATGTAATGGAGTTTTGTTTTAGGACTGTTTCTACCCCTGCGAGAGAAGCCTTTCTGTTATCCTTATTTGCTAAATGAATAAAAATGGGCAGGAAGCCCTTAACGTGACCTACGGGAGCATTGCATGTTTGAGAACCTCTCCACTTGAAGCTAATCACCCACACTACTTAAAAAGGAATTTCACTTTTGAGGGGAAACAAATTGGAAGAAAAAAAATAATATAGCATATACAATTGCTACACAAGTCATGTTGTCATTTAAAATGGTTGTAAAGGCTAAAGGTAAAAAAAAAAAAAAAAAAACTTTCAATGTCCACTCCCTACAGCTCTACTTAAAATGGCTGTAAACCATTATATGTAGCCAGTGAAGTGACTGGCCTCATGTAATACACAGAGATTAAAAAAAATCATTCTACATAAGTTGTACTTTTTTATCTGCAGTCTTGTCTATATCTATTCAAATTCTAAAATTAATAAAGCTTGTCTAATAGTTAAAAATGGGGCGGAGAGCTGAAGTTACACTCTGCAGAACTCCATGAGCAGAGCTCTGAGAGCTGATTTAGAGGGAAGAGACTCACACTCCTCCACACAGGAACAGGGTTGAGGCTATACATCAACTGGAAATCACTCCTCTGTCACTATTTTTCTCTTGGTGTCAGGAAAACTTGTCAGAAGCGATTCATGCTGATAGCAGTGGAACGAAGCAGCAGACAAGAGTGACCTTTAATGCTCTTTATTGTGACAAGTACACACTATAGAGGGATATGCTTCATTCATATTTCATGTCTGAGGTTTACAACCACTTTAAATACTTGCCTGAGCCCTCTCTAGATCTAATGCTGTTCTAGTCTGCAACAGCGCTGCTCTTTTATCCCCTCTTCTCACAGGAAGCTCGGCAGCAGGGGGAGCCATTGGCTATCGAGTGGAGGGTGGGCCGAGCCATGCTATGTGTGTAAATAGATACACACAACCAAGCCTGCACAAGTGCCCCCATAGCAAGTGGCTTGCTATGGGGCCACTCAGAAGGGAGGAGCAGCCAGGATGACTGGCAAGGGACCCCAGAAGAGAAGGTTCTGTGTAAAACCATTAATAAGTATAACACAGAAAAGTAGAATATGTTTACTATTAAAAAAAAAAAAATAACCTTTACAATCAAATTTATGTTATTAACCACTTCATATCTGGGCCAATCCTGACACTTCGCCCCTACATGTAAAAATCAATATTTTTTTTTTTTTTGCTAGAAAATTACTTGTGTATATATATATATATATATATATATATATATATATTTTAGCAGAGGCCCTATAGAATAAAATAATGGGTGTTGAAATTTTTTTTGTCACACGATATTTGTGCAGCGGTTTTTAAAACGCAATTTGTTTGGAAAAAATACAATTTAATGAATTGAAAAAAAAACAAAACAATATGTAGTTCAATGTTTTGTATATTGTGAAAGATGATGTTACGCCGAGTGAATCGATACCTAAAATTTCACACTTTAAAATTGCGTCTGCCCATGGAATGGCAGCAAACTACAGTGCTTAAAATTCTCCATAGGCATCGCTTTAAACACCTTTGCAGGTTACCAGTTTAGAGTTACACAGGAGGTCTGGTGCTAGAATTATTGCTGTCACTCTGACGTTCGTGACAGTACCTCACATGTGTGGCATGATCACCAATTACATATGCGTGCGGGAGTAACGTATGCGTTCGCATTTGTGCGTAAGTATGGGGGTGCCTAAAAAACATTTTTATTATTATTTTATACATCTTTTTTTTTTTTTTTTTGATTAACTGTATTGCTATCACAAGGGGTGAACACCCCTTGTGACAGGCAATGTTAATTTTGACATCAAATTTCGATTTAGTTTTAGTTAGTCTTTTGACTAAAATATTTTAGTCATCTGAATTGTTTTAGTCGACTAAAATCTCCAGTACATTTTAGTCATCTAAAATCTTATGGGTTTAGTTAAATTTTAATGCATTGTTTAGGCATTTCTTCAGAATTGCCAAACTCCTTATATACTCCTGGAGTAAAAATCTAATAACATTTTATTATTTATGGTATTAAAGTTTGAACATGCACTACAGACACAGATTAAAGTGGGGTACACACTATAAGAAAATCGGGCGAACGATCGTCCGATTTTTCTTGTTTGACAGCAAATCGGAACCAATGAACCAAATTCATACAAAAATTCTCGTACGACGAAGGCTTATTGTTTGTTTCTGATCAAGTCTTTCTTTTCTGATATTTGTCGTACAAAAACGGTACACATTAAACAAAAACCGTTTGATCAGTTCCACACATTACCCGAATATATTACCCTCATTAAATATTAAAAAAAAAAATCTTAATTTTTTTTTCTTTTAGCAGCTTAGTAGGTGGCCCCTGCATATTCTTATGTGGTAGTGCAGTGTTAATTTTGATGTCAAATTTCAATTTCGTTTTAGTCATAGTCTTTTGACTAAAATGCCATTTTAGTTATGGTAGTATTTTAGTCTTTTGACTAAAATGCCATTTTAGTTTTAGTCGTATTGTAGTCATCTCAATTGTTTTAATTTTAGTCTTATTTTAGTTGACTAAAATAGTATTAATTTAGACAACGAAAATATTTTAGTCTGCAAGACTAACACTGCTGACAGGTTCTCTTTATGGCGAGATCTGGGGTCTACTAGACCCTAAATCTCTCCTCTGGCCTCCCATGCAACCAATCAGACACAAATAGGTCTGATCAGCTGCTTTCCTGGCTGCTAGCAGCCAGGTAAACAAAGGCGGAACCGGAAGTGATGACATACTCTTTGCTTCTGGTTTCTGGGGTCACAGAGATAGAGAGGAGCAACGTCAGTTCCTCTCTCTGTTCAATGCAGACATCGCCGCCAGGCTCCGCAATCGGATGGTAAAGCCCAGGAATGGCAGTGGGAGGGGGTGGGACTCCCTTCCTTCACCCACAGAAGTGATCGAGTGGCTATTTAGCCACTCAAATCACTTCTGCTAGAAAGGGAATCGCCGTCTGAAAAAAAATCCATACTGGATGATGCTTGTAGGTGCAGGCATCATCCCGGTATAACTACTTCAACCTGAGGACATCTATAGAAGTCCTACGGGCGGGAGTAGTTAAAAATTACTTTTTTTTTTTTTTACTGCAGTGCTGTCATTTTCTGTAAAATTCAATGCAATATTGCAACCTGGAGGTGTTCAATGTACAATGTTGGTGTACAGAATGCCTCCAAAATGTAATTACCTGGTTGGGTAGAGAACTCTGCACAAAGGTACAAGTCAGATTTTAGGCATCCTATGTGAGATACTCCCTAAGGGATATCACTTCTAAATAGATGCAGACATTACAACTTTTCTCACCAGAACACTCAAAGTAGGTCAGCTGATGAAAATTATTTAGTCACATCCATTCAGAATCACTGAGCACAAGATATTGCCTAACAAAGAGCTATTCCTTCAGAGAAGGAACAAGTAGGACTGCAGCAAAATGTGTTAAAATCTTTGCAATGTACATTGATCAGCCAGAGGGGGTTTTTTGCTCAACAAAAATGAAGTTACTCTTTTTTTTTATTCTTTTTTACAAACACACAACAGTACATTCAATGTCCTGAATGGACCCAGATATGAACCCACACAGGGGTCTTACAGCAAGATTTCCTTCAGATAAATCATATGGTTCACCTATGAGTCAAACAGGGAGAACATAAAACATTGGCTCGTGCTCTCAAGGGGGCAGAGAACATTAGGGCATGCATTTCCTCCTGACACTTTCTCAGGGCCTAGGGGCCTCAAAAGGTATGGCCTATGATGATGATTAGACATAGGGCCAGATCAGGCACTTCCTGACCCTAGGGTGTAAAAACAAGGGTATTTCCTTCCCCCCCTACTCAGACACATCTGTGGAAGAGTTTGCCAACCACTTTCCCTATACCTTATCATATTTCTTTGGGCATCCCCAGGGGAAATATGTAGCTCTACATAGTGGCAGTACGCTGTTAACATGCTTTTTCCATGCTGTAAGAGAGGGTGGGGATCTCTGTCTCCAACTCAGGGTAATCAATTTCCTTCCGTAAAATAGCAAGAAGCCAATTAAGGTCCTCTTTGCCACCCTGGGCACCAACTCTTCCACCAGACCCAGAAGGTTAGAGGGTAAATGGAAAGGAGCGCCCAAAACATTGAGGTAAAAATACAGGGTGGGCCATTTATATGGATACATCTTAATAAAATGGGAATGGTTGGTGATATTAACTTCCTGTTTGTGGCACATTAGTATATGTGAGGGGGAAACTTTTCAAGATGGGTGGTGACCATGGTGGCCATTTTGAATCCAACTTTTGTTTTTTCAATAGGAAGAGGGTCATGTGACACATCAAACTTATTGGGAATTTCACAAGAAAAACAATGGTGTGCTTGGTTTTAACGTAACTTTATTCTTTCATGAGTTATTTACAAGTTTCTGACCACTTATAAAATGTGTTCAATATGCTGCCCATTGTGTTGGATTGTCAATGCAACCCTCTTCTCCCACTCTTCACACACTGATAGCAACACCGCAGGAGCAATGCTAGCACAGGCTTCCAGTATCCGTAGTTTCAGGTGC
>BLSH010559290.1:2684220-2710858 GCA_018402905.1 Glandirana rugosa
ATTGGTGAAGAGAAATCCTCCTGCATGATACTGCAGGACGGAAACTCTTCACTATAGACTTACCACGGACGTCGACGTCCGTGGTAAGTGACGTCATTTCCGCCGGCCGTGTTATGGAGCCGAGTGAGCGGCTTCAGCCGCTCAGTCGGCTCACAGACACTGGGGGGAGAGCATCGGATCATCTCCGCTGCTGCCGGCGAATCCGCCGCTAAGATCACTTTTATCAGACGCAGAATCGTCTGCAAAAAAAAACAGTACCTGAATGGTGCCTGCAGCTGCAGGCACCATTCAGATATCACTTCTCAAAGGCAGGACGTCATAGTACGTCCTCCTAAAGAGAAGTGGTTAAAGCTCATTTATTGCTTGATAAGAAAATGCAAAGAATCTAATTACTGCACCGGCCATCATGGTTATTATTTTTTTTTTTTGCTCTGAGCAAGAAGTGGTAGAGAACCTTCTAATAATTTGTCAAATTCTTTTGTTAACTACAACTAATTAGTCTAGTCATCTTAGATTAGGAATAATTTATGTACATCCCAAATGAAACCAAACTCTGCTATCTACCTTTTGACATATGCATCTAGCATAGGCAAAGATGTGTTTGATGCCCGCACAATCTTCACCTACATTAATTAGTAGATATGGTCTTGCACCGCTTCCTCTAAAGTCCCATACACATGGGCCGAATGCGGGGTAACATCAGTCGGTTCAGTAAAAACCAGGCGACATTCAGCCTGTGTGTAGTATGCCAGCCGGTCACGTACGAGAAAAAATTTGGTGTTTGTCCATTCAGAAATTTCCCTGTCTCTTCGGAATCAGATGTCAAAAATTGTGTACACACTATACGACAATTGAACAATTGTGTCTCATACAGAATTTTTCTTCTGATTTGTACAGGGCTTTAGATATCTTTGAACTACAGTAGCAATTAAAAGGCATTGCAACCTTTTATTAGGTCCTGTGGTTAAAAGTGAAGTAAAATGTGATATATGATGAGTTTACAGAAAGCTCTGAAGTTCTAATTAATGATGTTCTGTATATTTTTCTGTATTTTCTTCCATAAAAATAAAACTGGTTAGGCCCACCTTTGTAGACTAATTAGGTCCTGATTTATGTGTTTGAGTAATTGAGTCTCATAACACCCTTTGAGCTTTGAAACAAATTAATATGTATTAGTCCTGCAGAGATTTCTAAGCTTAAAATCACCATATTTTTCATGTGAACAAGTAAGGGGAATGCCTCTGGTTTTAATCTAATTGCAGTTTTGTATCAAGCACACCTAACAAACCTCTCAGTTTTTGGTTTTGGGAAATGCCAGCTGTGATTTTAAGTTTCTTGCCAGCACTGTCTGGTGTTCTGCCATCTAAGTGAAATCTGTGTGTAGGTTTTGGTTGGCAGTGTTTAAAAAAAAAAAATACTGCTATGGGAACCAAGTGCAAAAAAATAATTAACAGACACTTCTGCCTTAACACTTTATTGCAATGTGTAAAATAAAGTTGTAGAATGATTTTTGGAAGAAAGAAATATGTGTGAAACCCAGAGCAAATACATTCTGGTGCTGCCTACTTCATTCAGTTAAATACCAGGTTAACAATTTGAGTCCCCAGGCCCTTTTCTCTCTCTAAATCCCCTGGAGTCCCATAGTGTTTTTTTTTTATCCATGTGACCTCTGTTCCACACACGTTTTAGGTTTTGTAGCCTATCGTAACCTAATTATATTGTTTTTCTGGTACAGTTTTGTTTATTATGAATAAATAGTAAAATATTTTTTAAAAAAACACCTCCTATATATTTACTTCAAAAATAATCAATTAAAGGGTAAAAAAATAGCAAATAAAGAAAAAATATAGCATATATGTAATTGAATGTTATTAAAAATTACCTTTCCTTTTCAATCTGCAGCCACTGTAATTTTCTATAAATGCCATGCAATATGGCTACCTGGAGTTGTTCTATACACAGAATGTGTACTAACCACTCCCCGTAAACATAATTTCCTGCTTGTGTGATTGGCTCACCAATTTTCCCAGAAGTCTGCCTCCCCAAGTCAGATTGCAGGCATCCCCTGCAACAAAAATGTAATTTTTGGTGAGAAACTTCCAATAGGAATACGTCCAAAGGGATGCAGGCCCAGCAGCTTTCCTCATTAATCCTCTTCAGCTGCCACAGCTGACTGATAACTATGAAACCACTCCCATTAGACCCACTTAGCAGAGAGGCACAGAGAAACACACAGAGATTTCTTCAGAATAACAAAAGGTAGGAATCTGCAACAAAGTTTATTAGAACCCTTGCAATGTACCTAGATCACATGAGGGGGAGGGGGGGTGTTTTTTTCTCAACAAAAGTGGAGTTATGCTTTAACCACTTCAGCCCCGGAAGGATTTCCCACTGTAGGACCAGAGAACTTTTTGCAATTCTGCACTGCATCGCTTTAGCTGACAATTGCGCAGTCGTCAAACAAAATTTGCGTCCTTTCTTCCACAAATAGAGCTTTCTTTTGGTGGTATTTGATCACCTCTGCATCATTTCTGATCACCGCTATAAACAAAAAAAACAAAAAAAAAGCGTCAATTTTGCAAAAAAAAAAAAAACCAATATTTCTTGCTTTTTGCTATAATACAAATCCAAAAAAACAAATGTATACATCGGTTTTGGACGATTTATATTATTCCTCATATTTTTGGTAAAAAAAAAATTCGCAATTGCCATTTATTGATTGGTTTGCGCAAAGTTTTCCGCGTTTACAAACCATGAGAATTAATTTCTGGCGTTTTTACATTTTTTTTTTTTATTTTTTAGTAATGGTGGCGATCTGCGATTTTTATCGGCACTTTGATATTGGGGCAGACATGTCGGACATTTTTGACACTTTTTTGGGACCAATGACATTTATACAGTGATCAGAAATGTAAATATCCACTGATTACTGTGTAAATGTCATTGGCAGTGAAGGGGTTAACCTGCAGGGGGAGATCTAGGGGTTAACTGTGTTCCCCAGGTGTGTTCTAACTGTGAGGGGGCTGGGCTGTCAGGGGCAAAAGAGATCTAACTAATCCCAGTGACAGGGATCAGTAGATCTCTTAGATGCCGCCTGTCAGAACGGGGAGCCGTCGTGTTTATTTCGGCGGTTCCCTGTTCTTTCCCTCTGGTGGCTCATCACGGCTCGCTGGTGGACATCGGGTCCGCCCGAGCCACGGGCACACTCCTCTAAAGTGCGTCGGGCGTGAGAGCGCGCCCCCTAGCTGCCTGTCCGTAAATCCCCATCTATTTACGGCGATTCGCGAGACAGCGCCGCACTGCTGCAGTAAATATACTGTGCGGAGTGTGGAAGTGGTTAAGTCTGATTAAAATTAGATCACATTAGTGCTTTAGCTTTAAAGCAGTATTAAACTGAGGCAGCAAACATTTATTATACTGCGGCTTGCCAGTTCTTAGATGCAGTGGCTGCATTAGTTCTTTCTTTTTTAGTTTTTTTTCCCTTTATTTTCACCTGGTTATCCAGGTAGTTAGTCTGTTGTTTTTCAACAGAACAAGCTCTCCTGCAGATGTAGCAGTTTATGTTGAGACAATCCATTTACCACTGACGGGTGCTTACAATGATCTGTTTTTATTGTAAAGCCTTCATCTCAAAAGAAAAAAAAAGTTGTAACTGCAGTGTGACCTGGAATTTGGCTTCAATTTGTTAGTGTATCTAAATGTGCTAGTACGTCTAACACCCCCCTCCCCCCAGACTGACAGTGCTAAGGTCCACTCCTTCATCCAGAGTGGTGGCACTCTAATACAGGACGTCTCACTGGCCAGATCACCAGGTGAAAACATAGAAAAAACCTAGAAGAAAACAAATGCAGTCACCACATTTATGAAACTGGTAAGCTGCAATATATTAACATTTTTTATTTTGAATGTAATACCACGTTAATGTAACATAGCGGAATGCTAAATTTCAAAGTGAATGTATACTTTTTACTTTAGGAGAGCCTTTTTCCCTTTTTTGGGCACTACATTCTGACGCATGAAAAAAGGTTTTGGGTACAGTGCCTAGAAAAAGTATTCATACTCCTTGAAACATTTTGTCATGTTACAACCAAAAACTTAATGGTATTTTTATTGGGATTTTATGTGCTAGACCAACACAAAGTGGTACATAATTGTAAAGTGGAAGGAAAATGATAAATGGTTTTCAAATTTGTTTTACAAATCAATATCTGAAAAGTGTGGCATGCATTTGTAATCAGACCCCCTGAGTCAATACCTTGTAGAACCACCTTTTGCTGCAATAACAGCTGCAAGTCATTTTGGGTACAGACAGTCCCTGGGTTACATACAACATAGGGTCTGGTCTGTAGGTTTTTTCTTAAGTTGAATTTGTTTGTAAGTCAGAACAGGTACATTTTTTAAGTGTAGCTTCAGCCAAAAAAAATATTTTTAAGCTTTTTGGATAGCATAGGGTAGGGTTAACACCCCTGTAAGATTTGTTTTGCTGTCTATGTTAATGCTCAGAAGATTTTACCTCACTTCCTGTCCCAATGATAATTGGATTTTGAAAATTTGGGTTGTTGTAGAAACAAGGATTGGTGATAAAGCCTCAGTGTAGACACCTTTTTCCCATAATAACTTACAGGAGTGAATTTCCCTTCCTATGGGTAGATCTCCTGTCACTTCCTGTTGTCTCCCTCCATGTGTAAGTCAGAGTCGTTTGTAAGTCGGATGTTTGTAACTAGGGGACCACCTGTATGTCTACCAGCTTTGCACATCTAGAGAGGGACATTTTTGCCCATTCTTCTTTGCAAAATAGCTCAGCCTCTGTCAGATTGGATGGAGAGCGCCTGTGAACAGCAATTTTCAAGTCTTGCTACAGATTCTCAATTGGATTGAGGTCTGGAATTTGCCTGGCAATTCTAACACATAAATATGCTTTGATCTAATTCTAAACCATTCCATTGTAGGTCTGGCTGTATGTTTAGGGTTGTTGTCCTGCTGGAAGGTGAACCTCTGCTACAGTCTCAAGTCTTTTGCAGATTCTAACAGGTTTTCTTCTAAGATTGTGACCAGCTTCTCTGTCCCTGCTGAAGAAAGGCACCACCACAACATAATGCTGCCACCACCATGTTTCACGGTGGGGATGGTGTGTTCAGGGTGATGTGCAGTGTTAGTTTTCCACCCCACATAGCGTTTTGCTTTTAGGCCAAAAAGTTCAATTTTGGTTTCATCTGACCAGAGCACCTTCTTCCACGTTTGCTGTGTCCCCCACATGGCTTCTTGCAAACGGGATTTATGGCTTTCTTTCAGCAGTGGCTTTCTTCTTGCCGCTCTTCCATAAAGGCCAGATTTGTGGAGTGCACGACTAATAGTTGTCCTGTGGACAGATTCTCCCACCTGAGCTCTGCAGCTCCTCCAGAGTTACCATGGGCCTCTTGGCTGCTTCTCTGATTAATGCTCTCCTTGCCCGGCCTGTCAGTTTAGGTGGCCGGCCATTTCTTGGTAGGTTTACAGTTGTGCCATACTCTTTCCGTTTTCAGATGGTCGATTGAGCAATGCTCCGTGAGATGTTCAAAGCTTGGGATATTTTTTTTTTATAACCTAAACCTGCTTTAAAATTCTCCACAACCTTATCCCTGACCTGTCTGGTGTGTTCCTTAACCTTCATGATGCTGTTTGTTCACTAAGGTTCTCAAATAAACCTCTGAGGGCTTCACAGAATAGCTGTATTTATACTGAGATTAAATTACACACAGGTGGACTCTATTTACTAATTGGGTGACTTCTGAAGGCAATTGGTTCCACTAGATTTTAGTTAGGGGTATCGGAGTAAAGAGGCTAAATACGAATGTATGCCACACTTTTCAGATATTTATTTGTAAAAAAATTTTGAAAACCATTTATCATTTTCCTTCCACTTCACAATTACAGTGCATCCGGAAAGTATTTACAGCGCTTCACTTTTTCCACATTTTGTTATGCTACAACCTTATTCCAAAATGGATTAAATGAATTATTTCCCTCAAAATTCTGCACACAATACCCCATAATGGCAATGTGATAGAAGTTTGTTTGAAATCTTTGAAAATGTATTTAAAAAAAAAAAAATCACATGTACATAAGTATTAACAACCTTTGCCATGACACTCAAAATTGAGCTCAGGTGCATCCTGTTTCCACTGATCATAGTTACATAGTTAGTCAGGTTGAAAAAAGGCACAAGTCCATCTAGTTCAACCAATAAAGAAAAAAGAAAAAATTATGTATAACCATACAATCTCATATTCAAAATCCTTCACCCAGAGTTGATCCAGAGGAAGAAGAAAAACCCCAGCAAAGCGTGATCCAATTTGCTATAGCGGGGGAAAAAATTCCTTCCTGATCCCCCGAGCAGCAATCAGATTTTCCCTGAATTAACTTTACCTATAAATGTTAGTACCTAGTTATATTTTTACATTAACCACTTCCTTACTGGGCACGTAAACACCCCTCCTGCCTAGACCAATTTTTGGCTTTCAGCACTGTCGTATTTTGAATGACAATTGCGCGGTCGTGCGATGTTGTACCTAAACAAAATTTTTATCATTTTTGTCCCACAAATAGACCTTTCTTTTGGTGGTATTTGATCACCTCTGCGTCATTTCTGATCTATAAACAAACAGAGTGACGATTTTGAAAAAAGAACAATATTTTTTACTTTTTGCTATAATACAAATTAAAAAAAAAATTATTCATCGGTTTGAAAAAAAAAAACGGAAACAGGAAGTGGCTGCACCCGCGATCGTTGCTGTCTTCCGAACGTGGTAACGTTCATATATCCCACGAAATATCTTTTTACTTGTTTTGCTGTGAACTATGCACTGGGTCACAGTGCTTTACTTGTGAGTATTATTTGTTACTTTTAATAAAATACCTATCTTTTATACGGAGAGCACTAGATTTCTCTATATTCTTTTATATGATGCCTATGGAGTATATGAGTGGATTGAGAGCTCAAGATTAAAAGTGTCCTGCACCTTTATGGAGGCTATATCGTTGGCGATCTTCACACTGTCCTTTGGATACTCTAGAACTGTGAATGTATGCTTCTGTCGGCTCCTGTAATAAGAGCCAAAGTTTGGAGGTGAGCTGCTAGCATTTAAGGTGGCGGTGGACTAACACTGAAGCACTGTGGATATCTATATATTGCATGGACACATAGAAACGGGGTGTCTTAAACTAAGACTTTGATTATTAACGCTGCACTCATTTATACTGTTTTGTATTCATCGGTTTTGGCCAATTTATATTCTTCTACATATTTTTGGTAAAAAAAACCCCGCAATCGGCGTATATTGATTGGTTTGTGGAAAAGTTATTGTGTCTACAAACTATGAGAATTTATTTATGGCCTTTTTATTATTTATTTATTTTTTACTAGTAATGGCAGTGATCTGCAATTTTTATAGGGACTGCGTTATTGGGGCGGACATGTCGGACATTTTTGACACTTTTTTGGGAACAATGACATTTATACAGCGTTCAAAAATTTAAATATGCACTTATTACTGTATAAATGTCATTGGCAATGAAGGGGTTAACCAACAGGGGGCAATGAAGGGGTTAACTATGTTCCCTGTGTGTGTTCTAACTGGGGGGGGGGCTGCCCGGAACATAACAGATCTAACTGATCCCAGTGACAGGGATCAGTAGATCTGTTATGCCTCCTGTCACAGAACAGAGAACCGGCGTGTTTACATCGGCGGTTCCCCGTTCTGCAGCTCCGTCAGGCGATTGCGGGTCTCGGGCGGACATCGCTGCCGCCTGTGAGTGCGCGCCAGGAGCGCACACAAGGGCTGGATATCCACCCGACAATTCAGATCCGCGCTGGAGCCGTACTTCGGCTATAGCATGGATCTGAATTTGTTAAGGAAAGGATCCAGGCCTTTTTTTAAAGCAATCTACAGTGCTGGCCATAACCACCTCTGGAGGGAGTCTATTCCACATTTTCACAGCTCTTACTGTGAAGAAACCTTTCTGTATTTGGAGATTAAATCTTTTTTCCTCTAGACGTAAAGAGTACCCCCTTGTCCTTTGTGATGACCTTAAAGTGAATAACTCAACACCAAGATCACTATATGGATCACTTATGTATTTGTACATGTTGATCATATCCACCCTTAATCTCCTTCTCAAGAGAGAATACATTCAGCTCCTCTAATCTTTCCTCATAACTGAGCTTCTCCATGCCTCTTATTAGTTTGGTTGCCCTTCTCTGCACTTTCTCCAGTTCCCCAATATCCTTTTTGAGAACTGGTGCCCAAAACTGAACTGCATATTCCAGATGAGGTCTTACTAATGCGTTGTACAGGGGCAAAATGATGTCTCTGGAGTCCATACCTCTCTTAATACACAAAAGGATTTTGCTTGCTTTGGAAACTGCAGCTTGGCATTGCATGCCATTATTAAGATTATGATCTACCAA
Source organism: Glandirana rugosa (assembly GCA_018402905.1). Taxonomy (NCBI): domain Eukaryota; kingdom Metazoa; phylum Chordata; class Amphibia; order Anura; family Ranidae; genus Glandirana; species Glandirana rugosa. The sequence goes on from BLSH010559290.1 coordinate 2,692,667, forward strand.
AACCCCCAGATCCTTCTCCACTATGGATTCCCCCAGTTGTACCCCCCCTAATCCTTGAGATGTTTCTACAACTTGATTGGAATCCACCTGTAGTAAATTCAGTTGATTAGACATGATTTGGAAAGGCACACATCTGTCTATATAAAGTCCCACAGTTAACAGTGTATGTCTGAGCACAGACCAAGCTATGAAGTCCAAAGGTTTGTCTGTAGACCTCCGAGACAGGACTGTATGGAGGCACAGATCTCGGGAAGGGTACAGAAAAATTTCTGCAGAATCGAAGGTCGCAATGAGCACAGTGGCCTCCATCATCCATAAATAGAAGAAGGGAAGAAGTTTGGAACCACCAGGACTATTCCTGGAGCAGGCTGCTCGGCCAAACTGAGCAATTAGGGGAGAAGGGCCTTAGTCAGGGAGTTGACCAAGAACCCGGTGGTCACTCTGACAGAGCTCCAGTATTTCTCTGTGGAGAGAGGACAACCTTCTAGAAGAACAACCATCTCTGCAGCACCTCACCAATCAGGCCTGAATGGTAGAGTGGCCAGATGGAAGCCGCTCTTCAGTAAAAGACACAAAGACCGCCTACCTGGAGTTTGCCAAGAGGCACCTAAAGGACTCTGACTATGAGAAACAAAATTCTCTGGTCTGATGAAACAAAGATTGAACTCTTTGGCCTAAATGGCAAGCGTCATGTTTGAAGGAAACCAGGCACCACTCATCACCTGGCCAATACCATCCCTACAGTGAAGCATGGTCGTGGCAGCATCATACTGTGGGAATATTTTTCAGCAGCTGAAACTGGGAGATTAGTCAGGATCGAGCAAAGATGAATGCAACAATGTACAGAGACATCCATGATGAAACCCTGCTCCAGAGCGCTCTGGACCCCCGACTGGAGCGAAGGTTCATCTTCCAACAGGACAACGACCCCAAGCACACAGCCAAGATAACCAAGGAGTGGCTACGGGACAACTCTGTGAATGTCCTTGAGTAGCCCAGCCAGAGCCCAGACTTTAACCCAATTGAACATCTCTGGAGAGATTTGAAATGGCTGTGCACCAACGATCCCCATCCAAGCATCCCCAGCCAAGCTTGTAGCAGCATACTCAAAAATACTTGAGGCTGTAATTGGTGTCAAAGGTGCTTCAACAAAAAAATTGAGCAAAGGCTGTGGATACTAATGTACTGTACATGTGATTTTTTTGTTTGTTTTTTTTAAACACATTTGCAATGATTTTCAAACAAACTTCTTTCGTTTTGTCATTATGGGGTATTTATTGTTTGTAGAATTTTGAGAAAAATAATTAATTTAATCCATTTTGGAATAAGGCTGTAACATAACATGTGGAAAAAGTGAAGTGCTGTGAATATTTTCCGGATGCACTGTAATTGTGAAGTGGAAGGAAAATTATGAATGGTTTTCACAATGTTTTACAAATATCTGAAAAGTGTGGCATGCATTTGTATTTAGCCCCCTTTACTTTGATACCCCTAACTAAAATCTAGTGAAACCAATTGCCTTCAGAAGTCACCTAATTAGTAAATAATACTGTTCTGTGAAGCCCTCAGAGGTTTATTAGAGAACCTTAGTGAACAAACTGCATAATGAAGGCCAAGGAACACACCTGTGCCACTTTGAGTTGGTCTATCACATAAAATACATTTACGTTTTTGGTTGTAACATGACAAAATTTTGAAAGTTTTCAAGGGGTATGAATACTTTTTCAAGCCAAAGTAAATTTTTAGCATAAAATTGATGTCAGGTTGACGAGGGCACAAATTAAGAAGTCTGTGACCTTTTAACATTGGTGATCACTAAAGATTCTAATGTTATTGTGTTCACTTGAATGAATGAATGTGAACATCATCCAGATTATCAAACATAATTGTGTGACCTGTAGATTTTTTTTTTTTTTTTTTGGGAGGGAATATTTCAAATTCTTTTTAGCATGTGTGTGGACAATGATCCCACGTGTGAAGGGTCTGCCGTTGTAAAATCAACGGGGATTGAAGAGCCCCTTCTGAGTGCAGGAGAAGTCCATGGAAGGGCACAAAGGTCAGCAGGATTCATATGGCTTTCCAGTTGCACCCTAGCCCAAATATCTTAGCACACAGGTAAGTTTTCTCTGAAATACTACCTGTGCCTCGAGCCACACGAGAGAGGCAGCAGGAGCTTAGAAAACTGAACAAGAGGCTGAGTAACTGGTGTAGGAGAGAGGGGTTCGGGTTCCTGGAGAACTGGGCTGACTTCTCAGTCAGTTACTGGCTCTTTAGTAAGGACGGGGCTTTTAAACTAGGTATTTGAATGGGGGGGGGGGGGGTGTCAGAGGAAGTAATAGCCGACAGTGAGCAAAAGACAGAGGGTAATAGTGGAGTCAGCAGGGATAATACAGCTGTCACTTCTAATCCTAGGGTTACTGCAAGGACAATTCAAAAACAAAGCCTGAGGAAAATGAAGGGGAAGTTAATATACACCCATACAACACTGAGAGGAGTATACACAAATGCTAGGAGCCTAGCTAACAAAATTGAGGAACTGGAGCTGCTATTACATGAGGAGGACTTAGACTCTGTGGGAAGAACTGAAACTTGGTTTGACAACTCACACGATTGGCTGGCAAATATCCAGGGATATTCCCTGTATCGGAAAGACAGGGAAGGTAGAAGAGGGTGAGGTGTGTGTCTATATGTAAAAAATTATGCAAAGGTGGTAGCGTGACATTGTGAATGGGACAAGGGGGAGGTGAAATCTGTGTGGGTAGAACTTCAAAGAGGAGAAGTAAGTAGGAAATGAATAGTGGGGGGCATGTTATAGGCCGCCCAACCTGAAAGAGGAGGAGGAGCGGGACCTACTATCACATTTAGAAATGGCAGCAAAACAGGTAAATATCATATTGGGGATCTTCAGTTATCCCGATATTGACTGGGAAGAGGGGACAGCTCACTCATTAAAGGTGACCATCCTTGAATGTCTTACAGGACAACTTCATGCCCCAATTGGTGGATTCCCCAACTAGAAAGAACACCCTGCTAGATTTATTAATTACGAACGATCCAAGTTTGATCTCAGATGTGGAAATACAGGACAACTTGGGATCTAGCGATCATAAGATGATCACATTTAACGTAAAACACAGAAAAATGAGGCACGAGGGAAGCACAAGGACGCTAAATTTCAAACAAGCCAATTTTTCAGAACTGCGGTCATTACTGCATGACATCAATTGGTACCAAATCCTAGAAACATTCAACACGGAAGAAAAATGGGAATGCTTTAGGAGCATATTAAACAAAGGTATCACACAGTGCATTCCAATGGGCAATAAATATAGAAGAGCAAAGGTGAAACCTGGGCGGCCTCATTAAAGCCTCATTAAATAGAAAAATATGGCCTTCAAACAATATAAAGGAGATGGGTCACCGTCAGCATTCCAACACTACAAGGAATGCAATAAGAAGTGTAAGAACGCAATCAGGGCTGCCAAAAAATATAACAAGAGACATATAGCAGAGGAGAGTAAAAAAAAATTCAAAGACATTTTTCAGATACATTAACTGTAAAGAGGCAAAATCAGCGCACATTGCCCACATAAAAGACAAGGATGGGAGGATGGTTACTGTCAGGATGCAAGCATCCAGCAAGGGTAAACAGATCAATTGGCTGCACCTAAAGGATCCAAGACCATATGGATAAGTGAAAAATGTGTTTATTTATGAAAACGACACACTTCCAACACCAAACACCAGTAAACCTAAACGAGCAAGTGAAAGATGAAGAAACACTGCAAACCCAAAATAAACACCTAACTATCTAACTAAATACAAGTGTAGAAAACACACATATAAGCAATAAAGAGGGACATCAGAAAAGGGGGAACAGGGAGCCAGGTAACTGGAAGCAGGTTCCAGGGGTCAGGTCTCCGGGTCCGGATCACAGATCAGAAAGAGTCAGGCTCTGGCAGGGACACCGCTTGCAGGGAAAATACTGAAGCACTGGGACTGGGTGCAAGGCAAGTTTATATAATCCCAGCAGTCCCATCGGGTGCAGCCTAACGACCTGTATGCTCCATCTGCTGGGAGACACCCTCTGGTAGCCACCAGAACTACACCCTTTGGTTCTCCACACAACAGTGCCACCAGCAGGTGACCCAAGCAAATGCACAGCTCCTGACAGTTACGGATAACACAGAGAAGGCAACTGTACTAAATGCCTTCTCAGGTTTTATGCAGGGAAAGGAGAGGTATAATGACCATTACAGTACTGTTAGTGACACATCACAGGGCATACCCTCGTGGCTAACAGAGGCCGGAGTGAAGTAAAGACTTAATAAACTTAATACAAATATATCACCAGGACCAGATGGCTTACACCCTATAGTCCTCAGAGAACACAGTCAGGTTACAGCCAGACCATTGTTCCTGATCTTTGTGGACTGCATACTGACAGGATTGGTACCACCTGATTGGAGAAAAGCCAATGTGGTACCAATATTCACAAAAGGACAGAGACAAATCCCTGGACACTACAGGCCAGTCAACCTAACATCAATCGTTGGTAAATTATTGGAGGGGATGATAAGGGACTATATCCAAAAATTTACTGAAGAAAAAAAATATCATAAGTAGTTATCAGCATACTCCAGAATAGTAAAGGCAATCGTCACGCCACATGCAAAAATAAAACCAACACAGAGCCTTTAATAGCTTAAAACCTCCAAATACCAATTTAATAAAAAAATGAATGCTCTTACATTAAAATCATTAAAAATTGCCTTGATGTTGCATGCCGGGTGCCTCCATGCTGTGTATCCAACCACTCCTCGCCTGCACAACCGGGTCACACTCTGTGTCAGGTCCAGTTGCCGTGTAGCCACACCACGAACGCATTTTGTTACACCCCCTGTCACAAAGTCGAAGGCGATGGAACGCACTAGGGCTGTGGCTACACGGCTACTGGACCTGACGCAGAGTCTGTGACCTGATTGTGCGGGCAAGGAGTGGTTGGATACGTAGCATGGAGACACTCGGCATGTAATATCAAGGCGATTTTTAATGTAAGAGCATTACTTTTTTATTAAATTGGTATTTGGAGGTTTTATGCTATTGTAGGCTATGTGTTGGTTTTATTTTCGCATGTCGATTGACTATTACCTTTACTAACCTGGAGCTACTAGAGTGAAAAGCCTCGTACTCACACTTAGATTTTCGGGCGACAGAACGCCTGTTTTTTGTTGGATGCTAGTCTAATGTCGAAAGTGAAGAGCGTACTAACAATAAGAAAATTCTCGTACGACCGATTTCAACGTCAGAATAATGTGTTGAATAGCTTTGTATGTATTTTTTTCTTTCTGAGCATGCTGTACAAAAACTGTACTAATGAAACGAAATTGGATGCTGTGTTGTCATCCGACAAAAATGTTATAGTCTGCACATCCACCTTTTGTCCGAAAAAAAAAATCTGTCAAATGTTACATAAACTGGGATGTTGGCACAAACCATATAGATATTTTAAGTAAATGGTTAATAATGTGTTCCCCATCTTACTATAAATATGAAATAATTGTTCCAAAAACGTCTCCAGTTACTGAGACATTTCAAAGTCAGCTGTAGACAGCTTGTACATACCGTAAGTGCAGATAGTGACCATGAATTAATAATGTGCCATAAGATTGTAGAGCTACCCCCATATGAGCCACTGCTTAAGATGGGTCCTCTGTTGTTTTCCCAGCCCCTCTTACACACTGAGCTAAGTGTACAAAGCATGCAATACCACAGACAAATTACTGAAAGTAATATCTGGTAACCATTAATACTACTAGGTATAAGAGAGCTGGCACCGAACCAGTTAAGAAAGGCAATAACAAACGAGTATTGGCCATCTTTGCCTTCGCCCATTCACAGATTGTTCCCACTAGTGGTGTTTGGGAGTTTTGAGGGCATACCCGGTATCCTGCTAAGTATACCACAAAGTCCTTCCAGTACATTATTCTTTTTTGTCTGTTTTTTTTTTTTTTTTTTGGTGTTATCTACATTTCTCGTTCATCGTAAATAAGACCACACCTGTTTAGACACTACGAATGCCTTCATTACTTCGTATTTCCATGATTCAGTGTCACTCACGCAAGTATGTAAACCCCTTGATGTTCTCTTCTGTTTATAATCTGAAAAATCTCAATAAAACATTGAAACAAAAAAGAAAGGCAATAACACATTTTCACATACAGAGTGATTAGTAATAAGGGCTGGGCATAAGATGACACTTGGTATCCAGATCAACATAAGCAGTTGCAAGGTCACCTAAAGTGCAGAAGTGGGCAGTAATAAAGCCAAATCTACCGAATGCTGGTACTATACTGCCAAAGCGCATTTGTGGTGGCAACACTAGTTCTAGACTGCCCAAAAGAAAAGGGTATTGGTAGTGCAGGGGGGACAGTAGAGCAAAGGGCTTGCAAGATAAATATTACAGGAACATCAGTCCTTTGGGATGTTCTTCTGCCAGCTATTTTGGGACCCTTTAAGAGCATCAGTGCACTTAACTACAGTCCCAGTTAACCTGCATGCAATGTTCTGCTAACAGTGCGAATGGTGGGCAATGAGCCCTGTCACCGGACCCTGTGGCACATGTCTCCTCTCTCTTTCAGATGCCTCCGATGATCAGCGGTTTGAAGAAGAGGGTGTTGGTCAATGCTTTGCGGCCCTAGGTGTCTGTCCCTGGGTCCCAGGCGTCTGTCCCTGGGTCCCAGGCTTGGTCTCCGCGGGTCTGGCCTCTCACTAATCTGTCAGCCTGCAGCTGATGTGCTCTCATTGCTTTCCTTGGCACCATGACTGCCCGCTTTTAAAGGCAGTTTGATATCCTTTGTTAATCCTTCTGCTTCCCAGGGCACACTGGAATTTGTAGTTCAGAAAGTCAGTTCCTGTATTAAATGGCTGCCATTTTGGACTACAGTCCCCAGGATTCCAAGCACCCTGTATTCAAGTCTGCTAGCCCAGTACAATACAGAGGAAATAAAATGTAGAAAAAAAGAAGAAATTACATTGTGGAACGAAGAAACCTTGTTTTATCAGTGTACTGCAAATATACAAAAATTGCACCCATATTAATGCAACAGTGGTTCTAAAGTCAAAATGTTTTCTACCTTAATGTATTCTATTAACATTTAGTATCACTTTTACTACCCAGTAAAGAAAATAATGTATCATTGGCCCTACTGAAATTTATTTTTAAAAAATCAAGTCGAAGACCCCTTAAAGTAGTAATAAACCCAAAAGCAAACATTTATTATATTGCAGATTACCAATTCTTAGATGTAGTTCCTGCATTCGTTTTCTTTTTTAGGTAATTTGCACAAGGTGATCTGCCCACTAACTCTGTTATTCAAAATGTAGAAATGTAGCAGTTACACGGATGTGACAAACCGTTAACCACTGACAGGGGTGCTTACAATAATCAGCTTTTTTCTTATTTATGTACTACCTTTATCTTAAAAGAAAGAAGTTAAGCTTCAGTCTGTTACTGAATCTGCTAGTCAATCTTACACTCCCCTTCCCCCAGTGTGACAATGCTGCTGTCCAAAGGTGCACTCTATTACAGGAAGTGTGTAACTAGCCAGATCACCAGGTGTAAACAAAGGGCAAAAAGCGTAGAAAAAATGAATGCAGCCACCACATCGAACGATGGGTAAAATGCAATATATTACAGTTTTGGGTTTAATACTGCTTTAAGTATCTTGTTATGAAATATAATAAACTGCTGGGTCTTGGATGATGCTGAATTTCTTTCATGTTACAAATGTCTAAACGTATGACTGCCAATTTTTTGGGATTTGTCCATGGATTTTATTTTTTCCTTCCTGTGATCCTGGCAATAGCTGATCACTGTTACATGGCATGTTTCATTGTTTTACAAGGCTAGCCTGCGTCATAGCAGATTAAAGATAATGAGTAAATTAAGATCTATATAAAATCTGTATATGGGGAAAAAAGAGAAGGGGCTACATTTACATAGGCCGATCTTATCCTGGCATGTACAATAGGCAGTTAATTGGGCTTGATTATGTGTAGGTGGGTGGAATAAAATGCCATCCTGCTTTTTTCTGCTTGTTTGTGTTTTAATTGTCCATTTATTTGCAGAACTGAGTAGGACAGCTTATGCCATAACAAGTGACACATTACTTCCCTCCTTGTACTACTGCTGTGTGCAAGATTGGCATGACTAAGAAAATTGTTGGAAGTATAATGAGTCTTATGTGGTCATTGCTGAACCAGTATATGGAGGAATAATTTAGACAAATTGTGCTAGCATTAAAATGGTTTGCTATTTAGATAATTGAAACATTGACTGTATTTTCCAAAAAGTCATTGGAGATAATTTTTTAAAAAGATGTGCACCTGAGGCTTAACACAACACAAGTATTCCTAACATCTTTCACATTTAGGGCTGACAGGATGTTTTTAGCCAAATGACTCAATACATATAAGCTTTCAGTACAGTTTTAAAATTGCAGTATACTCTGCCTCAAATGTTAGTAATCTTGGTTATGGATACAATTAGAGCTGCACGATTAATCATTAAAGAATCAAGATCATGATTCAACCTCCCTCACGATCTTAAAACAGCATTTTCTCGATTCAGTGCAGAGCTGTTCTCTGCTCACTGCTGTAAAAAAAAAAAACCTGAAAAACAGGCAGCCTGCCAAGTTTATCACAACATCCTTAGGCAGAGATAAAAAGAAACATTGTAACATTTAGTTTTTAGATCAAAGGGATAAACTTCGATCTGTAAATGAGATCAGTTTAACCATTTAAAGTGGTTGTTAAGCCACTTGTATAAAAAGCTCCCATCCCCGCTGTATTACAACAATACGTTCCCCTGTGTCTGTGTTCTATCATATATATGCTTATCTGTACTGATAACACACCTCTTCCTGTGATCAGTTGCCTTCTCCCTCCTCTGCTCTGCCAGCTGAGAGTCGGGGGGGGGGGGGGGGGCCACTGCAGCTGACGTCAGCTGAGGAGAGACAGAGCTGGGGTGTCACATGACCATAGGAAGAGGGTGTGTTATCTATACAGATAAGCATATTTATGATATAACACAGACACAGGGGAACTTTTTGTTGTAATACAGTGGGGATGGGGGCTTTTCATGTTAATTATGAGAGCAGCAGGAGTGGGGCTGACGCGAGCAGGCACTCAGAGAGGGGAGGAGGGAGGGAGACACAGAGCAGGGCTGCAGATGAAGGCGACACGTACTGACTCCAGTGTCACAGCCCTGCAGCCATGATATTAGGGAGTCAGCATACGGGGGGAAGGCAGGATCAGACAGCTTTTACAGGTGATACAGGGGGCCAAATGACACAGCACAAGCGCTGTGCTGTGTGACATGCTTTTAGGGAACAGGATCTGTTTTTTTTTTGGGGGGGGGGTGTTAAACGCTTTAAAGACTAAACCTTTTTCTGACATTTGTTGCCTACAAATTAAAATCCGTATCTTTTGCTAGAAAATTACTTGGAACCCCCAAACATTATATATTTTTTTAGCAGAGACCCTAGAGAATAAAATGGTGGTTGTTGCGATATTTTATGTCACATTGTATTTGCGCAGCAGTCTTTCAAGCACAATTTTTTTTTTAAAAAATACACCTTAATGAATTTTTAAAAAAAACAAAACCGTAAAGCTGGCCCAATTTTTTTGTATAATGTGAAGGATGATGTTCTGCCATGAGAATCGTGATCTTTATTCTAAGCAAAAAAAAAAAATCATGATTCTCATTTTAGCCAGAATTGTGCAGCTCTAGATACAATAGAACCCAATGTCTTTTAATATCTTTCTAGGACTTCAAAGACGAAATCACTCTGCTTCACTGCCAAACTCGGCCCTCCAACAGAGTCTTTGCTTTTTTGTTTCAGCAAGCAGAATCTGCTTTCTTCTGCCATCACATCCATAATGTAGAACAAATCCAACTTCGAGAGTGAGACCATCAGATTTGTTCTCAAAAGGCGATTCGATTTGTTAACTTTATGCAAAACTGATAAGTTTTGAGAGAATTAAACCTTTCAAATTTGGACTGTAGCATTTTTGTAACACTATGAATAACCAGAATAACATTTTACAGAAAACTGTACAAGCTTTAAATGTTTTTTTTTTTTTTTGCAGATTTGATGAATGTTTAGAAAGCCATTAAGGTATTATTTAAAAGGGCTCTTTCACACGAGCGGATCGTTCGGGTCCGCCTTTCAGTTTTTCAGGCGGACCCGAACGGAGGCTCCATTGTCCTCTATGGAGCGACGGATGTCAGCGGTGACATGTCCGCTGACATCCAATCTGCTCCGATCCGCCAAAAACAGACGGATGGAAACCCTATTTTCCATCCGCCTATCGATCCGGATGAACACGGACAGACGGTCTGTGTTCATCCAATCCTCCATAAAGGAGAATGGAGCTGTGACAGGTCAGTCTCTGCACAGAGTGCAGAGACTGTCCTGTCATCTGCCGACTCATTGGGGATAAACGGATGGATCCCCGCTGAGCAGTCGTGTGAAAGGGGCCAAAGGATCACCCTGAACAAATGTTTTTGTTTATATTATAATTCAGGAGCTTAAAGTCCTATAAGCCTAATAATATTGTTAGTATCAATAGGACAGTTGTTTGTAAATAATGAAAATTTGTTTAACTATCAATATTAGTTCCAAGTATCATGGCAACACTATAAAGTTACAGGGTCATTTTGATAACCTATATCTCAATGTGCTCAAATTTGGTCCCCTTTCTATTTGTCCCTCTTGTCTGTGTTTTGGTAATAATTAGGCTTCTTTTTTACTGAAATTGTCTTGTATAGAAGAATTACCTCTCTGATTAGGATTTGGTTACCATTTCTTTTTCTTTCTTGCAGATGAATATCTGGTGTGCGAAAGAACATTGAAGTATTTCCTGGGAATAGCTGGCAGAAAATGGGTGGTGAGCTATGACTGTAAGTAGGATTCCTTTATTACCAAAGAATAATTTAATATGTATAGAAAATCAAGAAAAGCGTTATGTACTGGTGCTATCCAGACACTCAAAAACAGCAGAAACCTGGCGCTATAAATCAGTATGAAATTGTCACAAAATTGGAGAGGAGACAAACATCACACAGTTGGAAGGGGGGTGAGGAGAGCTGAGTCTGGAGGCTTCATGCACCTATCCAGATGCAATTTCCAGGCTGGCAACTACATGTGTCATCTGGAAATGATTTCCTCCTGTGCTCAAGAACAGCATGGATGCTGTGAACCATCAGCTGCTGGCGGCATCCTTTTTATGGCTTTTACATGCTTCCCATTTAAATTTTGATTGTTATTCCCCCCCTGGCTCTTCCAGCTCTGACACAGGCCACGGAGAACTGTGGGTGAGGGCACAGAGACTCTGGACTGAACTGTCCTTTCCAATTTTAGGTTGACTGCTCCTTGACTGTTTTTATAAAGGCAATGCCACGCTGAGTTATTGTGCTGTTTTTGAATTTAATATATATAGTGTTGCAAAATAAACTAGCTGCATTTGTCACAACGACCAGTTCTGGTGAGTCCTTTTTTTTGTTTTATGTAAAATGCAACAGGAGGTGCTGAAACACACTGTTGTGGACAGGAAAAGAGGTGAGAATAATGGCAAGATACCGGTCATTGAGTACCAAGACAATTAAGCAGCCACGGGCTTTACACCTCATCAATACTTTATTATATTTTACCAATGGTGTAATTGCATGCATCTACAGATATTTGCAAAATGTTGTAATTTAATTTTTTTTTTTTTTTTTTTTTCAAAAAAGCCACACTGGTTTAGGCCACAAGTCTGTGCCTATAACTGAAATATAATTTTTGGGTGTACTGACCTGTTAGCATTTGTCCAGTATTTCTAAAGGTAATGAGATGTCTACGGCATAATTATCTTTGCAACTGGCTGTGAGTTAAAAAAGAATCAATTAGATGCTGCAGTGCATCCAAAAAGTATTCACAGTGCTCCCTTATTCCACATTTTGTTATGTTACAGCCTTATTCCAAAATGGATTAAATTCATTATTTTCCTCAAAAATGAGGACCTCTCAAGCTGCATCAGGTTGTATGGGGAGCGTTGGTGCACAGCCATTTTCAGATAACTCCAGAGCTGTTCAATCGGTTTCACGTCTGGGCTCTGGCTGGGCCACTCAAGCACATTCACAGAGTTGTCCCGTAGCCATCCTTTTGTTATCTTTGCTGTGCGCTTAGGGTAGTTATCCTGTTGGACGATGAACCTTCGCCCTAGTCTGAGGTCCAGAGCGCTCTGGAGGAGGTTTTCATTAAGGATGTCTCTATACATTGCTGCATTCATCTTTCCCTTGATGCTGACTAGCCTCCCAGTTCCTCCCACTGAAAAACATGCCTTGATGCTGCCCCCACCATGCTTCACTGTAGGGATGGTATTGACCAGGTGATGATCCGTGCCTGGTTTCCTCCAGACATGACGTTTGCCATTCAGGCAAAAGAGTTCAATCTTTTTTTCATCAGACCAGAGAATTTTGTTTCTCATGGTCTGAGAGTCCTTCAGGTGCCTTTTGGCAAACTCCAGATGGGCTGTCATGTGTTTATTGAGGAGTGGCTTACTTCTGGCCACTCTACCATACAGGCCTGATTGGGGGAGTGCTGCAGAGATGCTTGTTCTTCTGGAAGGTTCTCCTCTCTCTACAGAGAAACGCTGGAGCTCTGTCAGTGTCCATTGGGTTCTTGGTCACCTTCCTGACTAAGGCCCTTCTCCCCCGATCACTCAGTTTGGCCGGGTGGTCTGCTCTAGGAAGAGTCCTGGTGGTTCCAAACTTCTTCCATTTACGGATGATGGAGGCCATTGTGCTCATTGAGACCTTCAATGCTGCAGAAATTTTTTTGTACCCTTCTCCAGATCTGTGCCTCCATACAATCCTGTCTTGAAGGTCTACAGACAATTTCTTGGACTTCATGGCTTGGTTGGTGCTCTGACATGCACTGTTAACTGTGGGACCTTATATAGTCATGACAAAGGCTGTGAATACTTATGTACATGTGATTTTTTTTGGGGGGTTTTTATTTTTCATAATAAATGGAAAAAAAAACACAAAGATTTCAAACAAACTTCTTTCATGTTGTCATTATGGGGTATTTGTAGAATTTTGATAAAAATTGTGCTTGAGGTGATTGTAGGGAAAGGGAAAAAAAAAAAAACACACACACACACACACAAACCAATGTATATGGTGATGGTAATAAAGTTAGCAGCAGAGTCACTGAGATAAGACAGAGGGAGAGCTATAGACAGGGGGGGGGGGGGGCAGTGACAGTCACAGAGGGGGTCGTAAAACTGTAGTGTAATGGGTAAGGAAACCTATATCTAAATATACACCGTTATTCTTTGTGTCAGAAATATCATTCTTAGTTCAAACGTTATCCTTTCCTGGATAGTTCTGAAATTCCCTTTAAGAACTAAGACATTGAGGTCTTCAATAGTGTGGTCCGGTTCTGAGAAGCAATGTCCCAAAGGTGTGCAGATCTTCTTTATGTTACTTGATGGAATGTCTATGTAAATTTATCCTTCTTTGCAACTTCTGTCCTGTTTCCCCAACATGAGATCCTTTGCTGCACCTTTTGCATTGAATGAGGCATACAACATTACTAGAGGTGCAGCTGTATGATCCTATGATATTGAAGGTTCCATTTGTGTGTGAGACACTTCTAGATTGATTGATTTGGTTGCACAGTTTGCAGCATTTTTTATTGCAGGGTTTGCTTCCATTATTTGTGACTTCATAATCAGAGTGAAGTTTCCTGACGATTAGTTTGTCTGAGGTTGGGTGGTTGTCTGAAAGCCAATAGTGGGGGGTTGTTGGAATATTTCTTCCACAGTTCCATCCTCTGTTATAATAAGTTGCAAATATTTGATTATCTTTTTATCCCTTCTAGTGCTGGGTTGTATGTAGTGACTAGAGGTACACAGTTATTTGGTTTTTTCTCTTTGTATTGGAGGAGATTTTCTCCGAGTTTTTAAGGCCATGTTTATGCTGTTGTTGATGGTTTTGTCGTTGTACCCTTTCTTATGGAGGGAGTCTGCCAGTGTTCTGAGATGTTTATCTCTGTCTTCTGGGTCTGAACATATTCAGTGGTATCTGATGGCCTGGCTGTGTATGATGGCCGTTTGGTGTGTTGGGGGGGAAAACTGGAACTATGGAGATAGCTGCATTGGTCAGTTGGTTTTTTGTATATCGAAGTGTGAAGCTTGTCATCCCTGATGTATACTGTAGTGTCTAGGAAGTTGACGTGTGTTTGAATAATCCATTTTTAGTTTGATAGATGGGTGAAAGGTGCTGATCAATGAGAAAAACTGTTTTAGATTTTCTTCACCTTCAGTCCATATCATAAAGATAGCATCAATATAGCGATTATGTCTGTATGGCTTATGTTGTATGCTGTTCAGGAATTTGTACTCCAGGTCAACCATAAATAAATTTGCACATTGGGGTGCCATTTACTTCCCATAGCAGTACCCATACACTGGAGATAGATGTCATCGTTGAAAGTAAAGTAGTTGTGTGTAAGAATGAATTTGATGATCTGTGTAACATCCTCAGCAGTGTATTTGTCGTTTGGTGAGGATAAGAATCTGTGACATGCAGCCAACCCATCCTTGTGAGGGATGTTACTGTACAGAGATTGAACATCCATAGTGACTAGAAGTGTATCTGGTGGTAATTGTTGAGCCTGTTCAGAAAATCAGAGGTGTCTTGCAGGAAACTCGCAGTATTCATGACTAATGGTTTTAACATGTTCGGTAAGTGTATTCATACCTCTTATGATGGATCTGCCTGGATTTCCTGGCATATCCAGGAAAGGAAAATGTTTGAACAAAGAATGATACTTCTTTTTGACACAAAAATTAACGGCCTGAATTTAGATGTAGGTTTCCTTACCCATTACACTACAGTTTTACGACCCCCTCTGTGACTGTCACCCCCCTCCCCCCAGACTATAGCTCTCTCTCTGTCTTATGTCAGTGACTGCTGCTAACTTTATTACCATCACCATACACATCGGTTTGTGTGTATGTATGTTCCTTTTTTTTTTTTTTTTTTTTTTTTATTCTGCTAAAACGTTTGTGAATCAGTACTGCCTGGACCTTGAAGAAGGGGACACGTCCCGAAAGCTTGTCCTGAAAAATTGTATGTTAGTGCAAATAAAAAAAGTATCATGGACAATACTCAATTTTCTCTGAGAAAGATAGTGAATTTAATCCATACAATAAGTTTGTAACGTAACAAAATGTGGAAAAAGTGAAGCGCTGTGAATACATTGCGGATGCACTGTATATTACAAGTAGCTATAGTGTATATTTTTTTGGGAAAATGTGTCTGCAATAGTATTTTTGTGCATGCGGAGTAAAAAGAATAATCATTAATACCTTATTTTCCTCTGATGCAGCCCTTAAATGACTTGTCTGCATTGAATTAAATTATCTGTTTGTTTGTTACTCCAGGCATTTCTGTTCCTTGCCCAAAAAAACTCCCGGTTGTCTGGTTCATTTCCACCTACTCGTTTTGTTTTAAACAAACTATTTATGTTGAAGCAACCTTTGTGAGATGCAGGTTTTATTTCTTTGTTTTGTTCCATTTTTTTCCTTTCCAGCTTTTCTAGTTATTAATATTGCAGTCCTGAGATATCGCTGTGTATTCCTTAGGCCTTTTGTCAATATAGAAGCGGCTGTCATTTCTTATTGTACAAGTTGTGAATTTGCAGCTTGTGTGATTAGATGCTTTTTATACCATTCAAAGTAGAACCAAAGGAATATATTTAAGACTGCATTAGATTTTCATTGTTGTGTTCTTCACAGAATCTTATTATAGGGATTATCCACAGAAAATGTTTTGTTTTATTGTGCTTGTACATGCCAGCAATAATTTAACCCAGTCTCTTTTGCAGGATTTTTTAAGCTAAAACTTTAATTTTATACACAGAGCTTTACACCTTTTAAAATTCATTCTCTGTGCCAATGTCCATTACTTTTATGTACTTGGTTTCTATGCTCTGATAAACCTCAAAGTTGAAGTTTACAGTTGAATAGCCAGTGTAAAATAAATAACTTTCCCTTAACATTAGAGATTATAATCCTTTTTCTACTCCTTAAAGCACACCTGTAAAAATAAATTGAAAGTCAAATCCATCTGCCTCTTTAGACCTACACCAGTCTTTTTTACCGCTTATGGTAAGTCACAGGTATTCCTGGTGACCAGTCCTTTGCCCTTTCTTTTTCAGGGCACAACATCCAGAGTTCAGTTTTTTTTAACATCTAATTAATTTACCATGTTGCCATACAGTCTGGGGCAGTTGTTCATTTTCTTGTTTTAGTTGCAAGGAAAAATTGCAAACATCTAGCTAAAATGCCTTGTAATGCAGTTCTTATATTCTCATAGTAAATAATCACAGTGAAGTACTTTATACGTAGAGGAGATAAAGAGTTATGGTAATTGTCAAGAAACCACA
This sequence comes from Glandirana rugosa, assembly GCA_018402905.1. Classification (NCBI taxonomy): domain Eukaryota; kingdom Metazoa; phylum Chordata; class Amphibia; order Anura; family Ranidae; genus Glandirana; species Glandirana rugosa. Next base: position 2,709,172 of record BLSH010559290.1, read on the forward strand.
CACAGAATATATACAGTATTATATTTAACATGTAATTGTGCTGACTAGAACCCAACCATCATTTAACTGGGCACATAAGAGAGACAGGAGAGTGATAGGGAACACCAGGTTAAGTGGATGCATCTCCTCTCAGATTAGGTCTTGAGATCCTAATGCACCTCTAAGCTAACCTTCACACCGGTGCGTCTTGTCATGTGTATAGTCACACCCTATTTGTGCCTATGGAGCCATTCAAATTGGTGCGACTCTGACTTGCGCCAATTTGAAAAAGGTTCCTGCACTATTTTTGGTGATTTCATGTGCGAATTGCAGATAAATTTATGCATGAAGTCACGCAGATGTCGGCAAGCCACACATGAAATCGCACTGACTGGCAGCTTTGAAATTGAGCTGAAGTAGCTGCATTCAGTGTGAATGGGGGCTTAAAAATAAACACAAGAGAGCGCCTCACTAGTTAAAAGTGGACCAAGGCTTGTCATAAACCCACATAGAGCTCCAAAAGGATCACTGTGACTCTGCAGAGGTTTGCAGGCAGGTGGTTAGCTGAAGCAGAGTTCTTGATGAAAGTACAGCTGTCAAGCTTCAGGCTGGAACATAAGCAACAGCAGCTTCCTGAAGTGACAAGATGGCGGCTGCTCCAAACAGCGCCTCTCTTGGCTGGGTGATAATGACAAGTAGTGGAGGGGGTGTGACTACATGTTTCAGGGCAGACAGGAGCACCCCTTTATCAAACCATAGGAACCCAGCCGAAGAGAGATGCTGTTTGGAGCCACAGCCATCTTGCTACAGCTGGAAGTTGCTGTTTCTTATGTTCCAGCCTGAAGCTTAGCAGCTGTACTTCCATCAATAATACATTTCTACGCCTAGATGGAGGTGCCCTCTTGTGTTAGTTGTTTATTATACTTAAAGTGATTGTAAACCTTTTTTTTTTAACCTGCAATGGTTTTACACAGAGCAGCTCCAATCCTCTTTTCCAGTCCCCTGCTGGTGCTCCTAGCTCCTCCCCCCACTGAGTGCCCATCATGACAAGCCACTTGCTATGGGGGCACTTGTGCGGGCTCACTTCTGATCTGCTTCTGCATGTGCATAGACACACAAAGCACTGATTGGCCCCACCTCTCGTTCCCTCCTCACTGGCTGTCATTGACAGCACGGGAGCCAACGTCTCCGCTGCTGTCTCCGAGCCTGTGAGGAGGGAGTGAACGGCTGCTTTTGTACACATCGCTGGATTGAGATTGAGCTCAGGTAAGTATAAGGGGGGGGGGGGGGGCTTAAGATAAAAGATCCTTCAGCCTTTAGAACCACTTTAAGTGTAATGCTGTACTGTAATATATGTCCTCACGTTTGCACTGAAATGCAGTTAAAGTAGTGGATTTATCAATTAGTTTGGCCAATAAATGTGATGCAAGGAATATGAGCATTGTTTTTTGACACCCTGACTTTGTATGGGAGGTAAAAATCCCAAATTCAGACAAGGGGTCAGTATCCTATAGTTATTGTAAAATAGGAATTTATAAAGGAAAATTGCATTTTAGTTTCTCCATTAAGTTAAGCCTGATAAACAGATTGCTTATTCCAAACCATAATGTAGAAGACTCAATAGGTTAGGTGGGTGGAGTTGAATAGTGTAGAATTATTTTATTTAATAAATGTATTTGAAAAGTAAAAGAAAGTGAAAATAAAAATA
>BLSH010559290.1:2737720-2748829 GCA_018402905.1 Glandirana rugosa
GGCGGTGGTCACTGATGGGTGACTGGCGGTGGTCACTGATGGGTGACTGGCGGTGGTCACTGATGGGTGACTGGCGGTGGTCACTGATGGGTGACGGGTGACTGGCGGTGGTCACTTATGGGTGATGGGTGACAGGCCACGGGTGACTGACGGTGGTCACTGATGGGTGACAGGCCACGGTCACTGATGTGTGGCGGTTGACACACCACGTTAACTGATGGGTGACGGGTGACACGCCACAGTCAGTGACGGGTGACACGCCACGGTCAGTGACGGGTGACACGCCACGGTCAGTGACGGGTGACACGCCACGGTCAGTGACCCGATTGCTCGCAATCCCGGCTTAAAGGGACAACGTCATATGACGTCGTCCCAGAACAAGAGGCTTACCGCTCCACCATCATATGACAGTGGGCGGTAGGCAAGTGGTTAAACAGTCATGCAACACTGTACCCAAACGAATTTTTTATCTTTTTTGAGACCGATAGAGCTTTCTTTTGGTGGTATTTAATCACCACTGGGTTTTTTATTTTTTGCTAAACAAACAAAAAAAGGCCGAAAATTTTGAAAAAAAAAAGTCTGTTATAAAATTTTGTAAATAAGCAATTTTTCTTCTTCACTGATGTGAGCTGATGAGGCTTCAGTAATTAGGCTGCACTGATATGCTGATACGCTGCACTGATGAGGCTGCAATGATAGGTGGCACTGATGGGCAATGATAGGTGGCAGTGACAGGCAGCACTGGTGGGCACATATTGGCAGCACTGGTGGGCACTGGACACAGCTGATCCCATGGTAAAGACCTGCCATGATTGGCTCTTTACTCTGATCTGTGATCAGCTGAGTCCAAAGGATGCAGCAGTCACAGATCACAGCCAATGTGCGCCGCAGGGAGAGCGCAGACAGCACGAGCACAGGAGGATTTGCCATATGACAGCCTCCTGGTGAAGTGCGGCTGCACTGTAGCCATCATTTGGCTATCGCGCGGCTGCAAAGGGGTTAAAGTCATTGTAAACCTCAGGCATGAAATATGAAAAAGCATATCCCTCAATAGTTTGGATTTGTCTCAATTAAGAGCACTAAATGTAATTTCTGTCTCAAGCTTCATTCCTCAGCATGAATCACTTCTGGCAAGTTTTCCTGACACCAAGAGAAAAAAGGGGACACGGAAGGGATCTCCAGCTGATTGACAGCCTCAGCTCAGTTTCTGTGTGCTGTGTGAAGGGGGGGTGTGTACCTTCTCTTCAATCAGCTCACCTAACTGAGCTCTGCAGAATGTAACTTCAGCTCTCCGCCCCCTTTTTTCTTACAGCTAAGAGAAGACTGTGATAAACAGGTACAACTTATGAAGGAGGATTTGTTTCATCTCTATGTGTCACCTGAAGTCAGTCACTTCACTGGGTATATGTAAGGGTTTACAACCACTTTAAAGATCCTCTGCCCTCATTGGTCCCAGTGTTAAATAAGATGGCAATTTCATTAAACTGAAGGTTTCTGGTATAATGTCTAACTGAATAACACTTTTTGTGACTTGGACCCCTTTCACATGAGCAAACTTGGTTTTGATCAGCAGATGATTTGTCCTCTGATCCCATGCTGATCAGAGCAGAGTGGGTGGATTAGAGGTCTGTGTCTGCCTAGTTTATGCAGAGCAAACACGGACAGAGCCCACTCTGCTCTATGGGTGGTCGGGTGTAAACGGACTCCGCTGTATGTTTATATCCGACTGCCATCCAATCTGCCTAGACAGAGGAGGACGGATCTCCGTCAATTATTTTGTTTTTTAAGCGCACCAAATTAGATCCCAGGCAGGTATAAACGTACACAAATCCATTTATACCTGCTGGTCCGTAGTGGTAAACGGAGGGTCCGATCAGGTTTGCCTGAAAAACTGACAGGTGGAACCGATCGGACTCTTCATGTGAAAGGGGCCTTAATTGGACCTCATTTCTTTTTTTCTTTTCTTTTTTTTTTTTTTAACATAGATTGTCAGAAGTTAAGTAAATTCTGCAAAATGCCAGGATTCGTATGCTCTCAGCTCCCCAACAACGTATTACAGAGTCGAATAGCCCTGTAGTTGATTATATTTGACAACTTCACATCATCAGCTGGTATGGCAGGTTGGAGAACTATGAGTGATTTTTTTTTTTTTTCTTATTATTATTATTAATCTAATAATCGGTTTTGGTCACTATGCTCTGTGAAGAGAGCAGTATAGGATTAAGGAGCCTTCATTTCTGGCTAGTGGACACTAATTTCTGTAGTGTGCATGTAAAAGTGTACAGGCATAGCTACATTGAGGAACTACTTTGTTTAATATGTTCACCCTATAGATGTTGTACACTTAGTGGTTGATTTGCATGACTGATGGAAAAAAAACATTCATTGGCAGCCTGAAGCTATTGTAAAGCTTAACTGCAGGTAAAAAACATGTAAATATATTCCTCGATAGCCATAAAGAATAAAAATGCCCTTTGTGTGCACCAGAAAGGGGTTTGCGGATACAACACCAGTCACCCCCTGTATAAGGAATGGGAACAGCAGTGACTGGTCTTAATTAAAGGAGGTTCCTGCACAGAGTCAGAAAATGCAGGAGTTGTTTCATGGTAGATTTAGAAGACATACACAAAGGACACCAAGATTCTTATAAGAATGCATATAACTTTTGTATGTTAGTTTAGCTTGGAGCTTAGCTTTAAGCAATGTTTTGGCTTGTATGTTACATGTCCTACTACAGTTCCTTTGTAGCTCAGAAGCCAAGTTAAAGCTGTAATCTGTATTACATAGTACTGTGATCTTCCAAATGCACTTAATGAGGTTGCAAATAGCCCCTCAGCTCCTGGTGACATTTCACAAAGCACTCAACCTCTGCTCTTCCTCATTAAAACGTGAGCAGGGTTCTGAAAGCTGCTTCTACCTTAATTATGCGCAGAAGAAGACAGCTGAGTATATAGTGGAGACAGCGAGGGGACTTTGATCATATTACTTCACACAGCTGTCTTTAAGTAATGGAGGGAAAAAAGTATATGAGCCTAATATTTGCGTAAACCCCATAATTACTTGTAATTACTAGTACACAGTGTGCTTATCATTTTAGTACAATCAGAACCTTGTTGTTTTGCTGTCACCAACAGACTGCAAATTGGTTTCATAGGAAGAAGAAATGTGAGCTTAACGGTGACACATTTGGTCTTTCATATGTTTCTGGACACTAGTATGTTGCATAGAGATTTACATTCTTTCATCTCATATAGTTTAATGCTAATTAACCTTTCCAGCTCTAGATGCTGTTTTCATTCTCTAGATTGCAATATGTAACTTAACCACTTCCCCTTCAGGCCAATTCTGGCACTTCGCTCCTACATGTAAAAATCATCTTTGTTCTAGAAAACCTCCAAACATTGTATAGGTTATTTTAGGAGAGACCATAGGGAATAAAATGGTGGTCATTGCAACTTTTTATGTCACATGGTATTTGCACAGCGATTTTTCAAACACTTTATTTTTATTTTTTTTTAAAAACAAACAGTTTCATGAATTTAAAAAAAGAAAAACAGTAAAGTTAGCCCAATTATTTTGTATAATGTGAAAGGTGATGTTACGCTGAGTGAATAGATACCTAACATGTCACGCTTCAAAATTAGTAAATGCACATTATTTTACCTGCAAAAAAAAAAGTGTTTATTTTTTTTAAAAAGGTGAACTTAATCTTTAAGGCTTGGACTGAAACAACCATACTGTTTAACCTAGTAACCCTGAAGCCAGGTGGTAAACAGATCTTTGTGACAGGAGAAATAGATGGTCTGAAAGGGCCCACGTGGTGTCTGACTAGGTCGGAGTACTACACCCATCTGGGCTTGTTGGGTGCTATGAGAGTCACCAGAATGCCTTCCATCTTGATCCTGCAGAGTAAACGAGGAATGAGTTTCAGAGGGAAGGCAAAAATCAGGTTATACAGATACCATGGAGCGATCAGAGCATCCGCTGCTTTATCCAGAGGATATCTGCTTCTGAAAACAAAGGCCAGAAGATCCACATGTGGCTTACCCTACCTGTGACACGGGTGCAGGGACTATTCCCCAGAATCCAGTTGCTGCTGGCTGAAGTAATCTGCCTGCCAGTTGTCCACGTCTGGTACAGGGAATTCTGCCTAGAACAGTATTTTTTATACATTTTTCCTACTGCCCAACTTCTGGTTTCTCCTTGATGTATTCCATCGCCATGAAGTTGCCTTACTGAATTCTGATCAGGGGACCCTGTAAGATGGGATGATCCGTGTAGGAGTGACAGCAAAATTGCTCAGAACTCCAGAATGTTGATCACAATAGATGATTATTCTGAGTCGTCTGCACATACAGAATGTCTAGTACTCTGCTATAGTCTGGCTGGCTTCCATTGTGAGGACTGCCCAAGAGAGCAAGTTGAGTCAGTTAATAAAACTCTGTCTTGTAGACCCTTTACACCACTTCTCCTATTCAGGCATCCGGGATAAATTCTGACCAGATGTCAGCAAAGGCCAACAAATGTCCCCCTGCTTTGGAAATGGGGGGCATCTCGTAATGTTCAAGAGAACTTGCTTCCAGACTTACAGGATTAACAGGCCCACAATGTACAATTGTACTGGACCCCTCCCTTACGTTTGGCTTTGAAATGTGAATCCCAGGGAAAAAAAAGAGTTCTTTTTAGGTTGAGAGGCAGGAGATATGAGGCTTAGACTCCTAGAAAAATAAGGGCTCCTACCACTAAAGCATGCTAGGAGTGGGAGGAGTTATACTTGTTTGGCCAACACCTGTCAGTCACCGGCTCTCTGCTCTGCATCTCACTCACTGGAGCACTGGGTTGTGGAGGGGGCAGGAGTAGCTGGCTCAGGCTCTCAGCTGCTTGTCCAGGGTTTTGTGGGCTAATCCTGACCATATTGTCACAATCTTGTCCCAGCCTGGATCGGCTCTGTGACATCAGCCGATAGCTTGCTTCAGCCCGCTGTCTGCTAAAAACGGGTCACAGAAGTGCAGAATGAACTGCACTCCTGTGAGCCACATGAGAAGTACAGCCAAATGAGCTTTGGCTGTACTTCTCCTTTCATGGATGCCATATGCAGGCATCCAGCAAGGGTGATCTGAATTAAATACAGATGGGGGACCATACATGAGAAGACAGGAAGAGACAAGGGGAGAAGGAAGCCAGAGGTGGCAGCAGGAAGCAGGGGACAGGTCTCCAGGTCAAGATACTAGAAACAGGCACAGAACAGGCTGAGGCAGGGACACGGCATACAGGAAAATACTGAAGCCCTAAGCCTCAGTGAAGGGCAGGCTTATATACTCCCAGCAGTCCATATTAGGTGCAGCCTGATTATGTGTATGTCCATCTGTTAGTAGACATCCGCTGGTGGACACCAGAACTACACCCTTTGGTGCTAAAAGCAACAGTGCCACCAACATGTGAGCCAAGCAATAAGACAGGTTCTGACAGTTACCCCCTTAAGGAGCGGCCTCCAGATGCTCCATTCTGCCCTTGACCTGACAGTCCATGTGGGTGCAGGAAAGTCCAGAAAAGTTTCCCCTCCTTGTCTGCACACTTTATTGCACTTTTCAGGCCAGAGTCTTTTAACCTACTGGGAGGCGTGCCACTCAAGTCAGGTAATGGATCATGCGCCCCACCACTAGGGTCTGGAAGTTTGGGTCTGGTATCAAAAACCATCTGGGTAGTGGGCATGAAACCATCGGAGGCAGGTAACACAAGGGCATCAGTCAGGCTGGGCATCAAGCAGGGGAGAATCAGCGGCAAGCTGGGCATCAAGCTGGGGAGAATCAACAGCAAGCTGGGCATCAGGCCAGGAAGCATCAGCAGCAAGCTGGACATCAGGCAAGAAAGCAACAGCGGCAAGCTGGGCAACAGGTAGGAAAGCCTCAGCGGCAAGCTGGGCATCCACCACTGGGTCATCAGGCTGGGCAACGGGCACCGGGTCATAAGGCTGTGCAACGGTTGATCAGGCTGGGCAGCAGGCACCGGGTCATCAGGCTGGGCAGCAGGCACCGGGTCATCAGGCTGGTCAGCATGCACCGGGTCATCAGGCTGGTCAGCATGCACCGGGTCATCAGGCTGGTCAGCGGGCACCGGGTCATCAGGCTGGGCAGCGGGCACCGGGTCATCAGGCTGGGCAGCAGACACTGGGTCATCAGGCTGGGCAGCAGGCACTGGGTCATCAGGCTGGGCAGCGAGCACAGGGTCATCAGGCTGGGCAGCGGGCACTGGGTCATCAGTCTGGGCAACAGGCAACGAGTCATCAGGCTAGACAGCAGGCTCCTGATCATCAGGCTGGTCAGCAGGCACTGGGTCATCAGCGAGCACCAGGTCATCAGGCTTGGCAGCGAATTCTGGGTCATCAGGCTGGTCAGCAGGCACCGGGTCATCAGCGAGCAATAGATCATTAAGCTGGGCCACAGGCACTGGATGAACAGGTTGGGCCGTGGTTACCGGATCGGCAGGCTGGACATCAGGAACTGGATAATCAGGCTGGGCATTGGGTCATCAAGCTGGGTGTTGGGCACCGGAACAGCAGGCTGAGCATCGGGTCATCAAGCTGGGTGTCCGGCACCAGAACAGCAGGCATGGCAGTGGGAAACGGAACAGCAGGATTGGCAGCGGGCACTGAAACAGCAGGCTGGGCAGCGGGTACCGGAACAGCAGGCATGACAACAGGCACCAGGACAGCAGGCTGGACAGCGGGTACCAGAACAGCAGGTTGGGCAGCAGGCATGGCAGTGGGCACTGGAACAGCAGGCTGGGCAGCGGGCACTGGGGCAGCAGGCTCTGGAACAGCAGGCTGGGCAGCGGGCACAGAACGGCAGACTGGGCTGCAGGTACCAGAACAGACTGGACCGTGGGCACTGGATCAGCAGGTTGGGCCGCTGGGCACCAGGACAGCAGGCACTGGAACAGCAGGCAAGGCAGCGGAACAGAAAGCTGGGCAGTGGGTACCGGAACAGCAGGCTGGACAACAGGCAGCGGGAACTGGAACAGCAGGAATGCCAGCGGGCACCGGAACAGCAGACTGGGCAGCGGGCAGTGAAACAGCAGGCAAGGCAGCGGAATAGCAAGCTGGGCATCAGGAATGGAACCACCAGGCAGGATATCAGGAGCAGAATCAGTGAGGTCAATTTGGTTCACCGGCAGAGTCCATAGAGCCAAACTTAATGGTGGATAGAGAACCAGTACTGTCAGGCGGGATAGCGACTGGCAGAATGTCCATGGCATGGTCCAACATGGCAGGGTGTGATGGTAGGCCTGGCGAGAGCAATTGGTATGGTAACAGGCTTGACTGAAGCAGGTGGTGTCGTGGCAAGCTGAACTAGAGCCAGTGGAACCATGGAGGGGGCTGGACTGTAGTAGCTGGCGTAGAGGCAGGAGAGGACAGAGGCAGAATGATATAGGTTGGAAAGAATGTTTTTTTTCTTTTTAGGCTTAGACACTGGAATCCTGCGAGTGGTTGCAGGGTTAATAGAATGTGCAGCGGATGGAGGAGTAATAGCAGTACTGAGAGAACATGGAAAAGGAAGAGTAGTTACAGAGGAGGTTTTCTGGGGGGTTGCTAAGGACAATGGAGAGAGGGATCTCTGAGCAAACTGGTGTCTAGTGGATGGGTGCATGTCAACTGATACTGAAGAGGAAAGATCCGACCAAGTTTGGAGCTAGGGCTGAATAAACTTCAATTTACAATCCCCTCGTTTAACTAAAGACTGTACTGCATTGATACAATCCAACAGAGCCTCCCGTGAATACACAGAGTAATGTTCCAGAAAATAGGTCTTATCATGCTCCAATAGCCATACAAGAGATTCCACCTGAGACACACTAAAGGGAGGAGGAAAATCATCACTACCAGTAAGGATGCTAGACGAAGCCAACCCTGCACAGATCTGAATGAGTGGCTGAATTTCCTCGAAAAACAAGCTGCCTTGATCAACCAGGGAATTAGCCAGATGGATACATTCCAGCAATTGCTCCTTAGTCTGCTCTCTCAAAATTTGGCAGCAATATTTCCTGTCTGATGCTACAAGCAGGGGAAAATAAAGGACCCCTCATACTGCATCTTGCAGCAATTAGCAAAAGCAAGGATTTTAACAAACTTTGTTGCAGATTCTTACCTTTTGTTACTCTGCAGAAATCCATGTGTGTTTGTGTCCATGTGGTAAGCTAATCTAATGGAAGTTGTTTCCTAATCATCAAGCAGCTGCTGCACCTGCTGGGCTCTAATGAGGAAAATTGCAGGGTCTGCATCCCCTTTAGATGTGATTTCCTATTGGGAAATACATTTTTGTTCCAGGAGATGCCTGAAATCTGACTTGAAATTATGTTTCTGGGGGCGTTCTGTACACATTCTGTGTACACAACACCTAGCCATATTGCATTGCATTTTAGAGAAAATTACAGAGCTGTTGATTGAAAAGGAGAGGTAATTTTTAATAACATTCAATTGCAATATGACTTGAGTCACAATAGTTTATGCTATATTATTTTTTTTATTATTATTATTTGCTACTTTTTTCCCATGGAAGTGGAGTTGCCATTTAAGCTTTGACAAAAAAGCAGCACCAGATTTTGCACTCTCCACTTAGGTCTATTTCACACCAAGCGTTAGCGGTAAAACGCCGCTAATTTGCGTCGCTTTTCCGCTATTCGGGCGGCAGCGGTGCGCTTAACCCCCCCCCCCCACACACACACACACAAGGGGTTAAAAGTGCCGGCTAGTGGTGCTTCCGAAGCGGTGTACAGCCGATTCGGAAGCACTGCCCATTCATTTCAATGGTGGAGGAGCGGTGTATATATCGCTCCCACACCGCCCGAAAGATGCTGCTTGCAGGAGATTTTTTACTGCAAGTGCACCGCCCCAGTGTGAAAGCACTCGGGCTTTCACACTGGGGTGCATTAAGAGCTAATTTAGAGGCGCTCTACAGGTGCTGTTTTTAGCTAAAAAAAAAAACGCATGTAAAGCGCCTCTGGTGTGAAAGGGGCCTTATAGTAAATCAGCCCCTTTGCGTACATTTTCTTTTTTCTTGTGATTGTTTGCTGGGGCATGAGGCTGGTGTGTCCTAGACCAGGGATATGCAATTAGCGGACCTCCAGCTGTTGCAAAACTCAAGTCCCATCGTGCCTCTGTCTCTGGGTGTCATGCTTGTGGCTCTGAGTCATGCTATGCCTCATGGAACTTTTAGTTCTGCAACATCTGGAGGTCCGCTAATTGCATATCCCTGTTCTAGACTAAAGCTTCGCAACCTCTGGAGCATTCAGCAAATGCTGTTGTAGTCTCGTGTATCTGGCTCCACTGAAAGTCATGCATTATTCACACCTGTGCATTGGACTGAAGATTCTTTCAAAGGCAGAATGTACAAAAAAAAAGTTAGCATTCTGCATTAGATTTTTGTATTGCTTTGCAGTTTTAGACATATTAATTTCTGTTTTTTTTTAACTTGCAGTAGGATTTTGCTGTATAGTGTAGTGAATGAAGCAACTGGCAGCAGTATATTGTTATAGAGGCACGTATTTAGCATACCATTATGTTTTACTGCTGAATTTTGTAGCAGCCGTTTGGCTCAATGTTTGTACAGTGATGTAAATAATCTGAATAATGTATCATACAGACTATATGATAAGGGCAATTTATATAAATATTTATAGGTCTGCTTGTATACAAAAATTGCTTCTTTGTTCAGATTTGCAACAGCCAGAGACTAAGTATACAGTAGTTAAAAATGTAATACAGAGAATGCAGAAATACTTGTAGCACGTTGAGTATTATCAGGTGTTTGGTAAAAAGAAGGGGGTTGGGTTGGTGCCGCGCTGATGGTATGAGAAGATATTGTTGTATGGTGGGTAGAACTGCTGCCCCTACTATTGCCCCCCAAGAGGGGAACAAGAGTATAGAGTGATATGAACAGGAGTAGGTATGGCGCTGTTCTAATATACACTAGTAATACAACGTGGTGCTTACAATGCTCAGCTTAAATCAGTATAAACAATTCTTAAAACCAAGGTGCAGAAAAAAAAGTCCTTTTAAAAATGGAGCTTACAATGCTCAGCTTAAAACCAAACTGCAGAAAAAATCTTTCATACATTCAATGATGATGATAAAGGTGACTTGTGCTCCTTATTACATATACAGGCGGTCCCCTAGTTACAAACATCTGACTTACAAACGACTCCTACTTACAAACGGAGGGAGACAACAGGAAGTGAGAGGAAATCTACCCCTAGGAAGGGAAATTCCCTCCTGTAAGAGTTATTATGGGGAAAAAGCGGTCTCCTCTGATGCTTTATCACCAAGGTTTATTTCCACAACAACCCAAAGTTTTCAAAATCCAATTATCATTGGGACAGGAAGGAAGGTGAAATCTTCTGGACAGAAACATAGACAGCAAAACAAATCTTACAGGGGTGTTAACCCTTCCCTATGCTATCCAGAAAGCTTAAAAATATTTTTTCGGCTGAAGCTACACTTAAAAAATGTACCTGTTCTGACTTACAAACAAATTCAACTTATGAGCAAACCTACAGTCCCTATCTTTGTAACCCAGGGACCGCCTGTACATGGTCATGAAATAATCAACATAAATCCTGTGTATCCAAAGTTATGCAGATAAAAAAGTCCATAAAGTGCAATGTTCAATATTGGTGATAAGGCAACCCTCTTCTCCCACTCTTCACACACTGATAGCAACACCGCAGGAGAAATGCTAGCACAGACTTCCAGTATCCGTAGTTTCAGGTGCTGCACATCTTGTATCTTCACAGCATAGACAATTGCCTTCAGATGACCCCAAAGATACCTCTTCTCCCAACGGAATAGTGGTTATAACTTGTAACGTGAAATACCTGAAAAAATAGACGTATTGAAACCTATGTGTCCTAAATACAACTAATAAAGTACTGGTACATGTCCGCCAGGGACCCAATGTTTCTATCCCTGACATCCAAACGAGTATTCAACTTAAACAAACATTCAGTCTTGTCCATGTAAAAAATTCACATCGAAGTCGGCTTTTTTATAAAAATTCGAAAGACCTATCGTATCCCTTCCCAATTGTGGGGACATTCTAAACAAAACGACAGATA
>BLSH010559290.1:2748903-2767537 GCA_018402905.1 Glandirana rugosa
AATAAATAAATGCACATTTTTTTGCAGGTAAAAAAGTTGCATTCGTCTTTTTGGGAGCGGGGGGTTCGGAGTCTGTAAAGCGATTTAAAAAACTGATGGCTAGTACGGGGAACTTCACCCCGTACTGCTGCCGGGGGGGGGGGGTTGGCAAGATAGTATATGTTCCACCCCTAAAAGTGGAACCTGTAACATATTACATATGTAAGGTGAACTTTTCCTTTAAATCCTGGTTGTCATGGTGATGATTTGGCTTCAATGGTTTCTATTCACCGACCTCGAACTACTACAAATTTACAGCATGCTTTTCATGGTCTGTGACTGTAAATCTTTGCAACCAGACATAGCCAGGCAGCTAGCATTTTCTAGAAGGCTAGTAAAGGCATCTACTGTTTCAGCTTAGGCTGGCCTTGCATTATACAATTTTCTTCAATTTCCTTTAGATTTACCTTTTATTATGTAGTGCAAGGGCTTGCCCGATTGCATACAAAGTGAAAGTGTTTAGGTTTGACCTCATATTACATGATTTTGATAAGTCTAAAGGAAATTTGTACAAGAAAATTGTATAATGTATGGCCAGCCTTAATGTTCTTGCTGCAAAACACTTGAGAATGTAACCCACCACAATGCGCAAATCATTCACAAATGTGTTGTGCACTTTAGTGCAGGTGTGTTCATGTCTACTGTATATGTGCTCTGAGGTGCCATTCAAAAAGACTTATTACTGTGAAAGTGTGAATCAACCCTCACTACACCATCCACTGCAAAATCTGATTATGATTACTGCTGAATTAGCAACCCTCAGAAAAAAATTGCAATCTTTTACTACAGACTCACCAGCAGGTATTGCTTTTAATCTTATATGTTTGCATTTTTGCTTGGGCCCTAAAGTTGCATATATTTTAATCTGGACAGGTAATGGGTTTGAAAAAAATTAGCCCTGCATAAAAAGTGCTGGCTAAAAACCGCCATTTTACCACCACCCTTGCCGCTATGTACTCTTTTCTGTCCAGATGCTGTCAGATGATTATAACCGTAGCTGTCATTGTGCTTGCATTTTGAGATTTGTAGCACAGAACAGGATAAAACAAGAAAGGGGGAAGAGCTATGTCATGTTCCCATGCACCATCATCCCATAATTATATGAACCATCTTGTAAAAACAAATGTGGAGGAACTTTTAAGTCACATAACCCAATAGACTAGAATCCATGCCCAATATGTTCAACCCTCAAAGTTATCATACAAAAAATTCATAAAACCCTAAATAAAAGAATTCAGGCTGGCATAAAGTGCTATAGACTCCAAAGATAGAATATACATTAACACTCTATATTCCACATGGCCTTAAAAGTAATCACAGATCTTGTGTGTTGTACAAGTGGCTGTGGATAGCCCAACGCATTTCAGTAAACTTCTTCAGGAGATTAAGTGATATATCTGTAATGTACTGTATAAACTTGCAAAATTACATACAATCCTATTATGAATGCAAAACCGATGTCATAATTTTAGTGTTGGTATACAATAACACTGTGCATACCGGTGCAACTTGTCATGCGATTTGACAGTTCCTATTGCAATGGAACTGGTCAATTACAATTTTGCGGTGCCGAACCAATTTGAAAATAAAGGTTCTTGCACTATACTTTGCGATTTCAGGCGAGAATTGCATATACATCTGTGCATGCAGTGTCACAGATGTCAGCCAAGTAGCACCTGAAATTGCGCGGACCTGCTACTTTGTAATCGTAATACTTGAAGTGAAGTAACATGATTTCAACGTAGCATCAATGTGAACCATTGCTTAGATAGAGGACAGAGGAGCAAAAGTCAGCCTTAGCCCTGGTTCACATTAGTGCGATTTGCCATGCATTTTGATATGACAAATTGACCTGAATTGGTGCAATGGTGCATTTGCGGCACCACACCAATTCCCAAAAATAGTTTATGTACTACTTTTGGAAATTTCAGGTGTGATTTCCATAGACATCTGTGCAGCAACCCACACAGATGTCTCTGAAATCGCACCTGAAGTCGGGACTGACATGCGGGAATGAAATGGTACGAGTTCAGCTGAACTCGCACAATTTGATTCCCACACCAATGTGAACCTAGGCTCATATGTGTAAAAACAATGGTCCATATATTAACCGTTTCTCCACATTTGTTGTCATAATATACAGTATCTCACAAAAGTGAGTACACCCTCCCACATTTTTGTAAATATTTTATTATATCTTTTCATGTTACAACACTGAAGAAATGGCACTTTGCTACAATGTAAAGTAGTGAGTGTACAGCTTGTATAACAGTGTGAATTTGCTGTCCCCTCAAAATAACTCAACACACAGCCATTAATGTCTAAACCACTGGCAACAAAAGTGAGTACACCCCGAAGTGAAAATATCCACTTTGAGTGAGGATATGAAAAAAATAATTTTTGCTCTACATATAAGAAGGCTCTCTAGGCTATAAGAAGAATGCGAAGACCCTCAGTGTCATATCCAGAGGTTTTCTTTGGGAAATAGCTGTATGAGTGCTGCCAGCATTGCTGCAGAGGTTGAAGGGGTTGGGGGTCAGCCTGTCAGTGCTCAGACCATAAGCCGCACACTGCATCAAATTGGTCTACATGGCTGTCATCCCAGAAGGAAACCTCTTCTAAAGATGATGCACAAGAAAGCCCACAGTTTGCTGAAGACAAGCAGACTAAGGACATGGATTACTGGAGCCATGTCCTGTGGTCTGATGAGACCAAGATAAACTTGCCTACAGTCAAGCATGGTGGTAGGAGTGTCATGGTCTGGGGCTGCATGAGTCCTGCCAGCACTGGAGAGCTACAGTTCATTGAGGGAACCATGAATGCCAACATGTACTGTGACATACTAAAGCAGAGCATGATCCCCTCCCTTTGGAGACTGAGCCGCAGGGCAGTATTCCAACGTGATAACGACCCCAAACACACCTTATACACACACCACAATTATTTGATGGGTTGGAATTAAAATCATTTTCCCAATTGTGTACTGAATTCCCCTTATTACATAACCAATATTACATGTACCTGCAATTACGCCCTGCTGTGAGAGTAGATATTCGGTTTTGCGTTTAGACGACTCTGGGTTTCTTAGCTCTATACTTTCTACTACTGATAAAAAAAAGGAATATTTTCCCATATATATGCTTGTTTGTTATCCTCTATACAAGCCCCGGATTTGCTGCCCTGTAGAGAAAAATAGGAGTCTGATGGGGACAGATCTTGGCGGCTGGCCCGCTGGTGTCGGTATCTGCTGCCCAAAAACTGTTGCATCTGTTTATTCTCCGTAGTGTATATAAAGCACCAATACAGTTTTATAAGTAGGGTAGAAGGGATTTCCTTATCTGCCCAAAATGTCAATTACATTCAGGGAATCTGATTCATATGCTCTGGAAATGTCCCAAATTGGTAAGATACTGGGAGGGAGGTGGTTAGGATTTTTAATTATATATACCAAGTCCAGTTACAACTGAACCCAATTACATGTATACTTGGTGGCTTGGTAAAAGAACTTTATTCTCCCTCCACATATATGGCATTGGTTAGGCTGTTATATTTAGCCAGGAAATTAAAAGTGAGATCCTTGCCTTCTCCTCAAGTCCCCACGCGTCATCAATGGATTCAACAAGTTAATAAAATACTTATCCGAGGGAAAAACACTTGGCATAAAAAGGCAACCCAAAAATTTGGCAGGAGTGGTTAGAGACGCCTAGGGTAGGCCCCACAGATCGCTCCAAACGTGAAACATGTTTAAACATGTTAAAGATGTTCTAAATGGGAAGTAGGCTGTTCTTGTTGGCAGGATACTAAATAGTGAAAGGCATTTGTTAAATGTTAACTATGCTTTATTAAGAGTTTGCACACATCACAGATATTGGTTGTTAGAGTTTTTCTTTCCCTTTAATTGAATTTCGTTTTTATTTTTATGTTGCTTTTTTGCTTTAACATGAGATTTACAATATATAAGTGATGAGGTCGGCGCAGTCTCCTGACGTCACTTCCGGCGCGGGCACCCACACCAGACATGGCCGCCATGCAGGAAACTGCCCTTACCTGGGCGGCGCCGTTATAGATGCCAGGTCCTCCCACACTAGTGAGGCAGCGGGGGGGGGGGGGGGGCTTGACGAATCATCAACCCTGCAGTGTCACGTGCGCCCAAGTAACCACCCCCCAGCAGACTTGCTCCCAACGGGAGGAAGCAGGTGGGAAGGGAGAGGCAAGCAGCTGCAAAAACAAATAACATTATTTATCGCCCCAACATAGAACAATAATACCAAGCATAATACACTATTAGTTGCCTTAAACCAGCAAGTTCTTGATTATATAAACGTGAATGCATATAGCCTTTACATTTACTATTTATTATTTACATAAAACCTATGGTGAGTAATGGTGATCATATGAAAAATGGTCATCCCCTCATCCGCGGTTCATAGCCTGAATGGCCACCTAAAGACTGAATTCCCAGGAATAGCATTACAGGAAGGGCTTATAGGACAAACAGGTGTTCAAACCAGGGGGCTCAGTGGCCCTCTGGTTATAAATCCAGCGAGACTCCATTCTTAAAATACTTTGGTCGACGTCACCCCCACGTGAATTAGGGGGGACATGGACCAAAACAAAAAAGGGAACCGCTGTGGGGTCATAGCTATGGCACAGACCAACTTGCTTGCTGATGGGCGTATATAGTAATCCAGCATCTATATAATATAGGTGATCTTGGATTTGTCTGGCGTACGCTTGGTCTTCCCTATATAAAAGACACCACAGATGCATGTCGCCATGTACACCACCCCCTCTGTTTGGCAGGTGCGAGGTCTGTGGATGCCACCTCTAGGGAGGGGATAGCTAGACCCCTCCCTGACCCATGGGCAAAAATCGCATTCGCTACAACGATATGTACCTACTCCCCCCACCGCTCCCTCCATTGGAGTGGCCGGGAGGTAATGGCTGTGTACAAGTCTGTCGCGGAGGGATGGCGCTCTCCTGAACACCATCTCTGGGCGATTAGAGACATATTTGCTCACTGTCATGTCCTCTGCGAGGAAATGCCAGTTGCGCGATAGGATGCTCCGGATCAGCTGTTGTTGATTATTGAAGGTAGTGATAACCTTTGTAGTCATAGGTTTGGGGGGGTTTCGGGAGCCAAAGACCAGGTTTGCCCTGGTACGGGCCTTAGATTTTTGGTAGGCCCTTTTCAGGACATTTTTGCTGTAGTCCCGCTCTCTAAGACGTCCATACAAAGCCTTCGCTTCCCTCTCAAAATCCTCATCTAGTGCGCAATTGCGGCGAATCCTAAGATATTGGCTAAAGGGAATGCTGCAAAGCAGAGGGCGGAGGTGGGAACTGCGAAAATGTAAGTGTAACATGAGGTATGTTTATGCTGGTGAAATGTACAAACTTTGGAAACATTTATACTTGGAAAGTGAAATGCTGTCCCAGCAAATTTTCATATATGAAGTTGGACACCGAATGTTTGTACTATATGACATTATGTGCAATAAAACCTTTTTCTGATAAAAAAAATAAAAGGAAATCTGTCAGGGTATAAATATTGAAGCTGCCATTGTTGACTTGCTTACAAATGTGTTGACTCCAGGGTTGCCATCCTAAGGCCTCATTTACACAGACACTGAGGCCTATTCACTGTGAACTGGCCATTTGTTTATGTGGCTGGAGCTACCAGGTGCTGTGTGCAGGCAGCCCATATAAGTTTATGAATGAATGCAGCTTCTGTATGGACACAGCCACTTATTGTAATTTGACAGGAGGGCGGGTAAACAGCCCCAAACGTAGAATGGGGAAGATTTACTAAAACTGGAGCACCCAGAATCTGGTGCAGTTGGGCATGGTAGCCAATCAGCTTCTAACTTCTGCTTGTGCAATTAAGCTTTGACAATAAGCCCAGGTTCACATTGGAGTGATTTGTCATGCGATTTGAGAGATTAAATCACATGACAAGTTGCAGCCTATTGGTGGCAATGGCACTGTTCCAATTGGTGCGACACCATTTTTCAGCTCCTCACCGATTTGCAAATGTAGTTCCTGCACTACTTTTGCCTATTTCAGGTGCGATTTCAATAGACATCTGTGCATGAAGCCACACAGATGTCTATCAAGTAGCACCGGAACTTACACTGACCTTGCTACTTTGATATCACGCTACTTCAAGTGAAGTAGCAGCTATTTCATAGTAGCATCAATGTGAACCAGGGCTAAAACCTGGAAGCTGATTGGTTTATATGCACAGCTACACCGGATTTTGCATTCCTCAACTTTAGTAAATAACCTTCATAGTGTGTTCAGGACTGCTCACTCCTAACCACACACCTGTCAAATTAGGAAAAGCCACTATGTATATGCAGCTGCTACATCACCTATGGACACAGCGCCTGTTGTCTTTATCCAAATAAACAAATCTCCCATTCACATTGTATGGGGCTCAGTGCCCATGCAAATGAGAAATAAACCTTGCATTCTCTGCATTAAGGTAAGAAACGCCCCCTAACTGTTGCCTAACAATTTATCTGTCTCCTCTCACCAATCCAGCACTGAACTGGCTGCATCCTCACTCCTGCACTCCCCAGTTTCACAGGAGACACAGGCAGCAGCAGCACAAATTATAGGGATGTGGCCATAGGTGTGCTCAGCCTGTTGCATTAGGCTGTGCACCCCAAAGCTCAAACACACATGCCTTTCTCTGCAGCCTCAGCTGCACTGGACAGTGAATGAACGGAATAGTGCTCTGCGCTGAGCAGCTTTCTGTTCAGTCACAAACTGAAGCATAGTTAACAGTTTACTGTGCTTTGGTTATGAATGAACGCAGTGAGTGTGTATTCACTGTGTTCATTTAGAAAAGGAAGGGACTGGTAAAGTACATATTTACTAGCCTCTGCCCCCACTCTCCATTCTGAAACATTCCCATAGCAGCCAGGCGGAGAAGAGGAGGGAAGCCAGCAGCACTGTGGGGGGGCACAACACAGGGGGAAGCCCAGGCAATAGGGGAAATCGGCACCGCACACAGTTATTAGGGTGCGGACGCCTATGGGTGTGGCCGAGTCGGGCGGTGTGAATCTATAGACTCCCACAGCCCGGCTCAGGAGCAGGCCTGCATGGATGTCCCCATAGAACACGACGGTCTATGGCAGTGGTTCTCAACTCCAGTGCTCGGGACCCACCAACAGGCCAGATTTTAAGTATTACCTTGGGGAGAAGCAGACTAGAATACTGCAATCACTGAGCAGCAAATTATATCACCTGTGATGCATTTCAGTTATCCTGAAAACCTGACCTGTTAGTGGGTCCTGAGGACCGGCGTTGAGAACCACTGGTCTATGGGAACACCCATAGGAAGTAGGAGCAGGCAGTGCCGGCGAGGGACTGCCAAAGAAGGGGTAAGGCACTGCTCTGTGCAATATCATTGCACAGAGCAAGTAAGTATAACCTATTTTTTTATATTAACCACTTCAGCCCCGGAAGGATTTACCCCCTTCCTGACTAGAGCACTTTTTGCTATTCGGCATTGCGTCGCTTTAACTGACAATTGTGCGGTGTTGTATCCAAACAAAATTGAGGTCCTTTTTTTCCCACAAATAGTGCTTTCTTATGGTGGTATTTGATCACCTATGCGGTTTTTATTTTTTTGTGCTATAAACTAAAAAAGAGCGACAATTTTGGGGGGAAAAAAAACAATATTTTTTACTTTTTGCTATAATACATATCCAAAAAAAAAAAATGTTAAAGAAATGTAGTCACGGAGCGTGTCGCGAGCACTAGAGTGCGGCGTCACCTGCCTGCAACTGCGGCTGCGCGACTCGCATTTATATAGGGCCACTTTGCCACAGTAGAAGTATGTTACACGATCGGCAATTGGTTAAATAAACAAATCGCCTTTAGAATCGCTTTAAGCAGTGAAGGAAGTCTCAAAACGCAGCCCCAGGATTTACAACTTTAAGTTGCTGCAAGAAATGTATGTTTTAAAATCTGAATTTGATTCATGGGGCACCTGATGATCATCAGGTTGATCAATTTGTTTATATCATTTATTAGCACAATAGGCATGTTTAAATTCTCTTTGGAATGTTTAAGTAATGCTCTTTATTGTTTTTATTTTCAGCTGCTGTCTGATTTTGAGATTTGCTGTCTGGGAAGTTTCAAAGATATGACTCGAGGTGAGCTCCTATGGTAAAACTGGTACTAACTATAACATGGACATGTTCTGCTTTCCAGTAACATGGTATGGATGACCATATGGGTAAAATGCTTTCTATTTGTGTCAAGAATCACAGCTGGTCCACAACAGGCCATATCTACTTAGCTTTCCGTATTTTTGTAAAATAAGCACCCTCAACCGGCATCCTTTTCCTTAAATTAGATGCTGGCCTGCTAAAGATGCACTCTTGGAAGAATTATGAATATGTAGTGTTGTTTCCTTCTGCCCTGTTGTTAACATGTTGCCATGGTAGCAGTGTCATCCTAATCTTTGGCAACATGTTAACAAACCTAAAGCAAAATATCTTCTATACATGCAGCCAGCTGTGTTTATACAGGCTGTGCACACAGCAGCTCCTAGTTTAAGAACCAGCCATGGAGTCACGAGTCCTGTTTATAGAGCTCTGAACAGCCAGAATTGTCTCCTTTATTAATCAACTACCCTTATAAAGCAAAATTTCCACACTCCTAGTCCTCACTTCAGGCCATTGGTGATCAGTTTTGGACGACTGGCATTGACAGAAGAAATTCAAGCAATGTGGTTGTGCCTACTGTTTGCCATAGGCATTAACCAGTTCCATACTGGAACATAATATGTTGCTGGCTGGAACGCTCTCCCATCCCGGGTGGACGTCATATGACATCCTCCCGCTCTCGCCGCTCCTGCTGTTCCCCAGTGCAATGATCGGTAAGAAACCAATAAAAAATGTCTCTTTGCCACATGACCGTCTGTGTCCAATCACAGTCTGTCACATGCACTGCCTTCGTGCACGGCACCTTAGGGGCACGGAGAGTGGCAATCGGGGGCGAGGCTTGTCACCCTAACACAGTCCATCCCCAATCACGGTAAAGAGCCAACGACATCCGGTCACAGAATGTAAACAAACCATGGTAATGAGCTGTTACAAGTATCTGTCACCAGCCCATCAGAGTACTTGAGTACCTGTCAACAGCCCATGCCTCATAAAATATACATTGGGGTGTTTGCTTTCCAAAATGGGGTCATTTTGTGGGTAATTCCACTGTCCTGGTGCTCCCGAACCTTCAAAAGTGTGATAGGTAGGAATGAAATTAGATGTGTAATTTATGCTCCTAGAACGCCTGACAGCGCTCCCTGCATGTTGGACTTCTCTATGTGAAAAAAATGAACCGTTCAAGCAACTCATAATGCCTCATAGAATATACACTGGGGTGTTTGCTTTCCAAAATGGTGTCATTTTGGGGGTAATTCCATTGTCCTGGTGCTTCAGGGCCTTCAAAAGTGTAATAGGTCGTTAGGAAATTAGATGTGTAATTTATGCTCCTAGAACAGCTGACGGCACTACCTGCATGTTGGACCTCTCTATGTGGCCAGGCTGTGAGAAAGTCTCAGACATATGGTATTGCCATACTCGGGAGGAGTAGCAGAATGTATAATGTACAATTTTGTGTAAAAAAAAAATCATAATTTCTTCATTTTCCCAAGAATTGTGGGAAAAAAATGACAACTTCAAAAGACTCGCCATGCCTCTTACTAAATACCTGTCTACATTTCAAAAAGGGGTCATTTGGGGGGTATTTGTACTTTCCTGACATTTCAGGGCCTCCAGAAATTAGACAGGCCGCCAGTGCATCAGGTATGATACATTTTTAATAATTGGCACCATAGTTTGTAGATTCTATAACTTTCACACAGGCCAAATAATATACACTGATTTGGGTTATTTTTACCAAAGATATGTAGCAGTATAGGTTTTGGGCCAAATTATGTCGCAAAAAATATAAACCCAGAGGTGATTAACCACTTCAGACCCGGAAGCATTTACCCCCTTCCTGACCAGAGCACTTTTTGTGATTCGGCACTGCGTCGCTTTAACTGACAATTGCGCAGTCGTGCGACGATGTACCGGCCAGACAAGGGCCTGTGAATTTTGTGACACAGCAGTGCTGACTCACAGGGCATGAATATCTGTCACAGAATTCAAGGAGGTAAATGTGTGCAGATCTTCACAGTGTAAGTTTACAAACTTCAAGATTGTTTAGATTAATAGAAGTAGGCTAGAAGTAATTAAAATCATATATTTATTTCCACGTTGTATATTTCAAATTTTGACCATAGATACTCTTCAAACATTGATGGATAACAGCAGCAGTCAGGTGGGGGACCCAGAAGAGGACACCCAACTGCTAAATGTGCTTGGGTCCGGACTGTGGTCCACCATTTAGGGTTCCCTGTGCTAAACCTTTAACCTTTTCTTAAAACAGTGTTTAAATCTGGTACAATTGTAGATATTAGATCTGCTCTGCACTGTGCAGACAGGATTGATTATGGTAAACGCAGCTTCCCAGCACCCTCATAACAAACACCACTAAGTTGAATATTTCTTTGCTGAAAGTTCAGCAAAAGAGTAGATGATATTTTCAAATATACTGTATATATTTCTAAGTGTTGCTTTGTGAATGGGGGCCTGTAACAAAAATAAAGTAGGTATTCCAAAGTGGCTGAAAAGTGGAAATATTCTTTAACCACTTCAGCCCCAGAAGGATTTCCCCCTTTAGGACCAGAGCACTTTTCGCGATTCGGCATTGCGTCCCTTTAACTGACAATTGCACAGTCATGCGACGTTGTACCCAAACAAAATTTGCGTCCTTTTATTCCCACAAATAGAGCTTTCTTTTGGTGATATTTGATCACTTCTGCATCATTTTTGATCACCGCTATAAACAAAAAAAGAGCTACAATTTTGCTTAAAAAAAACAATATTTCTTACTTTTTGCTATAATGCATATCCAAAAATAATTTAAAAAAACTTTTTTTTTCATTGGATTTGGCCGATTTTATATTCTTCCTCGTATTTTCGGTAAAAAAAATCGCAATCAGCGTATATTGACTGGTTTGCGCAAAAGTTGACGTGTTTACAAATGATGAGAATTCATTTATGGAGTTTTTATTATTATTACTTTTTTTTTCCAATTCTGTTTATTTGCTTCTTTTCCCAGAAAAGTGTACAAAACCAAGCCTTTGGGCATACCCAGGCTTGGTGCCACTAACATAGTCATAACTAAAAAAGAGAAAAGAAACAAGAAAAAACAAAGCACTGTAAAGTAAACCTATTTGAGACTATCCAAGCTCACAACCACGTGCTTCAATTAAATTGCTAGGATAATGAATGCTAATAGAGGACCAAAGTCGGTCCTCCACACTCTGCTACCACTAGTACAGTCACTGCCTGTGCCGAGGGGACAGCAGGCCAACTAATGCAAATTGGTACTTCCGGTCCATCAAAATATTAAAACTTGCAGGCGCTATGGCTCATTGCGCGGCATTGGAGTCGTCCTCCTCCAGCCAAATATGCCAAATCCTGTCGAATTTGGCCAGACATCCTCTGGCTATATCTATAGCTTTGTGGAGCGGGATTACTGAGTTCACTAATGCAGGGCTTGACAAATTTGCTTTGAATCTAGGAGCCAGCTAAAAAAGTTAGGAGCCAGTTTTTTTAGCGTAATTTGGCAAGTAATTTGCGCCCCACCTTACTCACAGCAGAGCAGCCAGTCAATAACTCCAACGTAACACCGTTACATTAGGGTTATAGGCTGGCCAGAAAGAGTGACACTAAAAACCTGTTATAGGGGGAAACTCCTCATTGTGCCTATAATGCATTGTGACCTCGGCATGTAAAACCACCTCATCTGCTGCCTAATGCAGCTTAAGGGTGGCAAATACATATCTTTACTGCACATCTAAATGAACCCTTAGTGACGCTTTAAATTAAAATACAAAAAAAGGATGAAAGAAGTATTCGAACGCTGCTGATCTTCTGCTGCCTCTTTGCAGCCACTTCCTGCCTACATGTGTATCCCCCACAGTGAATATTCATTGCTCTGGTGAGTTTCCGGTCACTGTGAAATACTGGAGCTCAGCTGCACAGAGTGGTAATTGTTGTTGGTACACAGGGCTTTATCACAATTTTGATGCTTAGATTAAAGATCACGATTCTCGCGGTGTAACATCATCTTTCACATTATACCAAAAATTAGGCGAATTTTACGGTGTTAGTTTTTTTTTTTTTAAATCATTAAAGTGTATTTTTTTCCAAAAAAGATTGCATTTGAAAGACCGCTGCGCAAATACCGTGTGACATAAAATATTGCAACAAACGCCATTTTATTCTCTAGGGTCTCTGCTAAAAAAATATAAATAATGTTTGGGGGTTCCAAGTAATTTTCTAGCAGAAAATAGTTTTTTTCTACTTGTAAGCAACAAATGTTAAAAAAGGTTTAGTCTTTAAGTGTTTAAACTTCCCTTATCTAGAGGCCGGAGTAAATTCCTTTGATCTCCAGAAAGATACACTGTATCTTGTGTTTATAGTTAGCATGTTGGCAGACTGCCCGGTGGTGGTCTTTTTTTTTTCTTTACAGCTGTCAGCTTAGGCAGAGAACGGCTTGTAGATGCGGTGAGGGGAGAGAAGTATCGGAAGCCACTCGCCAGGACGCGATTTCTGGTCGCCGTGGCGACCGGGGTTTGTCGAGGTCTGCACTTATGCCTTCCAGACGTTGAGCGTAGGGGCCCCACCTGCTTCCATGTGATAACTATAGCCTTTCGTGCGTAGAACAAGAGAAGTCCAAGGAGAGTTCTAGTTGCCTGCCGGTGTGCTAAGGAGCTCACCAGACCCAGCAGGCAGACCTTGACTCTTACAGGAATGGGGATGGTAGTTAGAGAGGTGATAAAGTTTGTAACTTTACTCCAGTAGTCCCGGATCCTGGGACAGGACCAGGCCATATGTTGAAAGTCCGCTTTAGGACACTTACACCTCCAGCAGGCGATTTGAGAATTGGGGTATATCCTATCTAGTTTGCAGGGTGTCATGTACATCTGGTGCAATAATTTGAATTGAATTAAGCGGTCTCTAACCGATACTAACTGTGAGAAGGGGTATTCCCAGATCTCCTCCCAGCCCTCCGCGTCCAGCTCTGGGTATGCACTGCGCCTTTTGTCAAATAATACTTCCAATCCAAAATGGATTGAGGGCAGAAGGGGCTTGTATATAATGGAGGTCTGTGTAGAGAGACTCGTCCTTTAGCGTGGTCTCCAGATTACAGCGGAGCAGGAGCAGAGAGTGCGAGTCAAACCGGGAATTGAACACATGGCGAAGTTGGAGATATGTAAAAAAAATGTTGATTAGGGAGCCCGAAGCGTTCCTTGAAGCAGTCAAAAGCAGGGAAGTTACCATTGAAGTAGATATGTTCTAAGTTCTTGAGGCCCAGAACCCCGACTCAGGGACAGAAAGTAACTCCGGGAGTTACGGATTGCACCACATTGGGGTATCTGGGGACCGATTTTGGGACTCTGAATGCCTATTGCAAACCAGGAGCTGCCAGGCCCGCATCACCACCCTCATAGACGTAGTGAGGGTGACTGCGCCCCAGTACCTCTATATAGGATGTTCCTCACTGACTCAAAGGAGCCCAAATAGGCCGCCTCAAGGACCACCGCTGAATTGGAGTCGTCTGAGATGGCCCAGTTGTGGGCATGGGTTAGTAGGGCAGCATATAAGTATTTCTGGAGGTTCGGGGCAGGCAAGGCCTCCCTCCAGCCAAGGGCGTTTAAGTACTGACCTATTTACTCGGGGAAGCCTGGCTCTCCATATAAACGGGAAGATGAGCGGTTCAAACTGTCGGAAAAACGATTTGGGGATCCAAATCAGGGCATGTCTTAACCACTTCACCCCTATCGCTGTAAATAAGCGGTGACTACTTTAAGTGTCTGTATCGGGATATGGCCTGCAGCTGCAGGCAGGCTAGAGCGGACGGTTGGCTATCTGGGGATGATGGCAGATCCGGCTCTGGAGCTGCTCAATCATTATCCCCGGAGGCGGGAGGGGACATCCCGTCCCTCCCGTCCCACGGGGGGGTCTACCGTGTCAGTGGACTGTGGATCCATAGGTAAGATTTGGGACTTCAATTCAACGTAAGGCCCGACAAACCCGAGAAGTGTGTTATTATTTCAAGGGCAGCTGGCAGCGATGCTCCTGGGTCACTGAGGAACAGCAATAGGTCATCCGCATATAATGCGAGCTATTCCATAATGGTGCCCACCCCTATCCCTCTCACTGTCTCCGAATGCCGCAGGGCCATTGCCAGGGGCTCCATGGCTAGGGTGAAGAGAAATGGAGAGAGGGTGCAGCCCTGTCATGTGCCCCACTCCACCGAAAAGGGCTCTGATAGGAGCCCTCGAAGCTTAATTTGCGCCGTTGGAGACCTGTACAAGACATTGATCCATCTACAAAAGGTGGGACCAAAACCAAATGCCCTCAAGACTACCAGCATATAGCCCCATGTTAAAGTATCGAATGCCTTTTCAATGTCGAAGGCTACCATTATTCTAGTCTGGGAAGCTATAGGTGGGTGAAGACTCGCCTGAGGTTTATATCAGTGGATTTCCCTGGCATGAAGCCTGTTTGGCCAATGTCAATCAACCCGGAGAGCACCCCCACCAGCCTATTTGCGAGGACCTTAGCAAGGATTTTGAGGTCATAGTGAAGCAGGGAAATGGGCGGTATGAAGTACACAGCTTCGGGTCCCTGCCAGGTTTGAGGATAAGTACTATGTGGGCATTATACATCGAGGGCGGTAGGTGCCTCAACTCGAGGCAGTGAGAAAATAAGTTTTGTAGTCTGAGGGCCAACTTCGTCATGTACAGTCTCCGGGGAGCCCATCAGGGTCATGTGGCTTAGAAAGAGGGAGGGTGGCAATCGCCGCCTCCACCTCACGTTCCGAGATTGGTGCATCCTATTATTTTTTACTAGTAATGGAGCGATCTGCAATTTTTAGCGGGACTGCGATATTGCGGCGGACATGTCAGACCATTTTGACACTTTTTTTGGGAACAATGACATTTATATAGCAATCAGTGCAATGAAAGTGAACTGATTACTGTGTAAATGTCACTGGCAGTAAAGGGGTTAACCTGCAGGGGCACTCTAAGGGTTAACTGTGTTCCCTGTGTGTGTTACTAACTGTATGGGGACTGGGCTGAGTGGGGGAGGAGAGTGATCGCGGCTCCCATATACAGGGAGCCTGCAATCACATTCCTTCCCCCTGTCAGAACGGAGATCCGTGTGTTTACACACACACACGGACCTCCGTTCTATCACTGCGGGGGAGCCATCGTGGATAGCCGGCGGACATAGAGTCTGCCCTACCCGCTCCCTGGCTCCCCCAGAACACAGTGATCCACAATCTCGAACCACTTCGATCAGCAAGTGGTTAACCACATCAATACTGCCAAGCGATTATATATGGCCTCTTATTGAGGTGATTTACCTGGATCATGATTGTAGCTGCAACCATGATCCCAGTATAAGTTTTTTTTTTTTTTTTTTTTTACAGCAGGCAATTCGCTTTATGGTAAAAGTGGTCACTTTTACGGGCAGCGGAAGGGGGTCGACCATCCACAAGAGATGTTGTTGATCTCTTGTGATAGTAATGAAGTTGATAAAAAAAAATTAAAGGGACAATGTGGAAAAAATGTAAAATGTTTTTTAAAGCGCCTCCATCCACTGTGCTCACTGGCAAATGGAAATGCGCACTTAGGTCCCACACGCATATGTAAATGGCGATTGCATCACACATGTGAGGTATTTCTGTGTACATCAGAGCTAGAGCAATGATTCTAGCACCAGACCACCTGTGTAACTCTAAAATCATAACTTGTAAAGGCTTTTAAAGCATCGCAAATAGATAATTTAATTTACCATAATTTACCATAGTTTCTCGCCTTTTCACGGGCATGTGCAATTTTAAAGCATGACATGTTTGGTATTAATTTCATTGGTGTAACACCACCTTTTATATTTTACCAAAAATTGGCTACTATGTTTATGTTCACTAAAATTCATTTAAGATTCTATATTTTTCTTTGTGTTGGAAAAACCACTGCACAAATATTGCATGACATGAAAAGAAACTGCAACACCCACCCTTTTATTCTCTAGGCTTTTTGCTTAAAAGTATATAATGTTTAGGGGTTTGAAGTAATTTTATAGCAAAAATAAAAAAGCTGATTTTTACATGTATGATAGAAATGTCAGAATTGGTTTGGAGTCAAGTGGTTAAGAGAGGTGGAAGTGCTTGTTGTTACCCACCATTGACGCCCTGCTTGTCTCATTTGTAGCCTTGGACTATTTACAGATACTATATAAAAAGAAAATTTGTTGTGGTGGCAAATTGAATCACCACTGAAGACAAATTACATTACTAAAATGTATTTTGTGGAACAGTATAATTTGCTAATCTTTTGCACCTTCATTATTGTAGAAAATCTGGAATGGATGGTGTCCCTATGTGGAGCTTCCTTGGTAAAGGAGCCTCAGATGTTTAAACATAAGGAGGTGAGTACATTAAGCAAACAGCCCACATTTTTGCAATTCAGATATATTTTATCAATATTTTTGTTCAAACCAGTGGAAACTGCAGTTCGGTGTTTCGAAATGTAAACTATCCCTTGATAGAATACAATATTTGTGGTACAATGCTGGCCAGTACTAGCAAGTAAAAAGATTTGGGAGTACTTATTTCAGATGATTGCAAAATGCACATACAGTGTGGCCAGGCAGTGGGAAAACCAAATAGAATTCTAGGGTGTATGGCTAGATGGATCACCAAGAGGAGGAAGGTGGTTCTGATTTCCCTAAATAGATCTTTAGTTTGTCCTGCGTTTGAGAATAATTTCCCGAACGATAATTATAATGAGTTGTTTTTATCAATCAAATTTCTATTTACAAGAGAACACATCAAACAATATGAATACAGACTAAATGACATTTTTTTTTCTAGACATGTATTCGCAATAAATAGTTAATTATGTATGACATAATAAAAATCTTACATAGAATACAAAACTATTCACAATACTCGCTAATGGGTTTTGATACAATGCAAATTAAACAAAAGGATTTATTTTTTCCCGTAGACACAACAACCATAGAGATATATATGTATATAAAATTAACTATCAGACAAAAATGTCTGCGTTTTTCACAGCCAACAGTTACTCCTCTGCAGCAGAGTAAGAGTTAGATTACGTAAAAAAAAAGGTACGCTAATATAGCGCCAAACAGAATATGATAAAATTTAGAAAGAAAAATTAAAGAAAAATCTACAATAGTTGTTGCATCGGGGAATAATAATCGAAATGTCATGAACAATCAATAATAAGTATATGCAAATCATCAATGAATCAGGAAAGATCAAAGTAACATATTTTCCCTTCCAACGTGGCTGCTGGCTTGCAATGGTCATTACCAGAGTTCCCCAAGATTGCTGCCTTTCCCAAAATGGAGGCGCTGCGTCTTGCGTCCTTAAAGTATCAGAGTATGAGGCATGATGATGAGGGTATGAAGTATGTCAAGTGTATGTAGTGATGAGTGTGGTGAATGTAGGCAGTGTGTGTGTGTCTGTAAAGTGTATTGTGCCCTAATGGCTTCCTCTCCTGGTCCTATATACCGTTCTGGACAATGAGTTCTTAAAAATGATAATAAGCGCCGCCTGAGTATACAGTACTAATGCAGCAAATTATTTTGATTAGGAATAGATGATATATATATATGTGTGTGTGTGTGTGTATATATATATATATATATATATATACACAGTCAGGTCCATAAATATTGGGACATCGACACAATTCTAATCTTTTTGGCTCTATACACCACCACAATGGATTTGAAATGAAACGAACAAGATGTGCTTTAACTGCAGACTTTCAGCTTTAATTTGAGGGTATTTACATCCAAATCAGGTGAACGGTGTAGGAATTACCACAGTTTGTATATGTGCCTCCCACTTTTTAAGGGACCAAAAGTAATGGGACAGATTAACAATCATAAATCAAACTTTCACTTTTTAATACTTGGTTGCAAATCCTTTGCAGTCAATTACAGCCTGAAGTCTGTAACGCATAGACATCACCAGACGCTGGGTTTCATCCCTGGTTATGCTCTGCGAGGTCTCTACTGCAACTGTCTTCAGTTCCTGCTTGCTCTTGGGGCATTTTCCCTTCAGTTTTGTCTTCAGCAAGTGAAATGCATGCTCAATCAGATTCAGGTCAGGTGATTTGCTTGGCCATTGCATAACATTCCACTTCTTTCCCTTAAAAAACTCTTTGGTTGCTTTCGCAGTATGCTTCGGGTCATTGTCCATCTGCACTGTGAAGCGCCGTCCAATGAGTTCTGAAACATTTGGCTGAATATGAGCAGATAATATTGCCCGAAACACTTCAGAATTCATCCTGCTGCTTTTGTCAGCAGTCACATCATCAATAAATACAAGAGAAGCAGTTCCATTGGCAGCCATACATGCCCACGCCATGACACTACCACCACCATGCTTCACTGATGAGGTGGTATGCTTT
>BLSH010559290.1:2768951-2812390 GCA_018402905.1 Glandirana rugosa
ATATTGATATATATGTGACACACGTCTTACGGGCAGTTATTTTGCGCCTTGGTTTTTCCACACGCTTCTTGCGACCCTGTTGGCTATTTTGAATGAAACGCTTGATTGTTCGATGATCACGCTTCAGAAGCTTGGCAATTTTAAGAGTGCTGCATCCCTCTGCAAGATATCTCACTATTTTTGACTTTTCGGAGCCTGTCAAGTCCTTCTTTTGACCCATTTTGCCAAAGGAAAGGAAGTTGCCTAATAATTATGCACACCTGATATAGGGTGTTGATGTCATTAAACCACACCCCTTCTCATTACTGAGATGCACATCACCTAATATGCTTAATTGGTAGTAGGCTTTCGAGCCTATACAGCTTGGAGTAAGACAGCATGCATAAAGAGGATGATGTGGTCAAAATACTCATTTGCCTAATAATTCTGCACACAGTGTATATATAGTTATAGTATATATCTCTAAACTGAATAATTTTTACCATTTCTACACATGTGATGTTTCTAATTAGATTAATACATCCTACCTACTATATGATTATTATGCCGGCAGACAATACAATCATGGCTTGATCCATGTCATGGCATATAATATATGAGGTATAGTCTTATATTTATACACTTTTAGACATATGCAGATATGGTACTATTCTCATTAAAATAATATTTCAAACACACAGACAAAACTTTATTGTTCCCTTTTGGCTTCTTATGGACCATGGAGGTTGTACATCAATATTTATGTCACTATTTCCAGATATTTTAAAAGAGTGTCTGAGCTGCATGAAATTGTTACAAGAGAAAAAAAACTGTTCTTTCTGTGAGGGTGTTTTGCTCTGTGTTTATTTTTCCCAGAGTTGAGACAATGGCTTGGTCATTGGATAACTAGCTTTGTTTATCCTTTCTGTCCATAAGCCTACCTGTATATACATAAGGCCTTGAAAAGTCAGTTGATATGTACAGTTTTTAGGGTTTTATTACTGGTGCAAGGGTCCTCAAATAAATTCTGTTTAGAAACCATAAAATATATTTATCCTTGGCTTTTATATACCCACTTTTGCAAACAGCTGGTTTAAAAACCAGGGTGATAAAAAAACACAGGATGTTCTGTTTGAAGACTTATGTGCCGTGTCCTGAGTTTTAAGCTTTTTCTGAGGCTTCTACAATATTAAACCTCCATTTGAAAATATGTTTATTTCTTCATCATAGTTTTGACATGTTAGGCCTCATTTAGAATTTTGCGTCCAGTTCTGGAGAGTCTAGAGACGGGTAACAAAAATTATGAAAGGCTTGATGGATAAAAAACATCAAGACAGAAGGGAAAGGGAAGACATGACTGAAACATTAAAATACATCAAGGGGGGTATAAGGTTCAGGAGGGCAGGATTTTAAATATTAAGCCAAGATCAAGAACACAGTACATGACCTCAAACTGAAAGGATGAAAGTTTAAAAACTAATCTTAGAAAGTATTATTTTAATGAAA
Organism: Glandirana rugosa; assembly: GCA_018402905.1. Taxonomy (NCBI): domain Eukaryota; kingdom Metazoa; phylum Chordata; class Amphibia; order Anura; family Ranidae; genus Glandirana; species Glandirana rugosa. The sequence continues at coordinate 2,770,437 of BLSH010559290.1, forward strand.
GTGTAGTTGCTGTTTGGAATAGACTTTCAGCAGAGGTAGTGAAGTCAGTCAACGGTAAGTGGATTCAAACATGGTTGGGACAAGCATATTTCTATGCTCGGACAAAAAAAAAATGTAAAAAACACACATAAACTAAGAAAAAAAAGGAGGGGGGTCAGACTTGAAGTACAACTTTTCTGATATTTTTCTATGCTACTACTCCTTAAGTTAGTTTATATCAAAAGCCATTCATAAGCATAACTTTGAAAGATATTTAAAAACTTCCCTACCCTGATTACACATAGGAGATTGTAAACCACTAGCTTTTATATTTGGACTTACCACAGTGTTTAGAAAATTGAAATAGCTGGAGGGAAATCCAACCTGCAAGCTTTGAACAATAAGTCACGTGTGAGTTTAGACCAGCATTTCTTTTAATGTCCAAGATAAAAGACAAAAGAGGTGTTTTATATAATGTATACTATATATCAATGTACAGGTACTGTCTCTAACTGAAGTCCGTTTAAGGCAACACACCCCTTTTCCAGCATTCATAGCCATATCACATTTTCTGCAGTAATGTTAATACAAGCAGTGTTGCACAAAATGTGTGTATATATATATATATATATTAATGTACTGACTCTAACCAAAATCAGTTTTCTATGGGTGACATACCCCTTTCCAACCTTTTTAGCCATATTACATTCTCTGCAGTAATGTTGATACAAGCAGCATTGCACATAAAATATATAGTAGTGTACTATCTATAACCAAAGTCAGTTTGTTGCATAAAATGAGGACCTGTAATAAGCACACCTGTAAGAGGCCAAGTGTCATGCGCATCACTTTTTACTTCAACTAGAACTTACAGAGTGCCTTTTATTCACAGTTGAATATGCTTTGTTAACATTAACTATTTTTTTATTGTAGGGAACCACATCTCTTGTGGTTGTGCAACTAGATGGGAAGTTAGACTGCACAGGTAAGATTTATGTGATGAAGATTTTGCTGCAATTATATTCTCCTATTTATTATTAATCTTAAGTGATTTGTAGTTTGGTCTAAAGGTACCCATGCATGAACATGAGTTATCACTTGATCTAAACAATTCCAACACAATTGTACAAAAGTCTGTTTTGATATGAGCACAAAGCAACTAAAGCAGATTCACGTGTGACAAATTATTGCGCAATTGTCTGCTATTTTCTGTGTTAGCAGGGATAAAGCATGGGCCATAATGTAGTGTTCTATGGAGAGCTTACAATTATGTTGCATTTTTGTCTCTTAACACTTCGAAAAAATTTTGAAAAAGATTGAGAAAATGAAGCTGGAGCCTCATGCAATCAGAGCTCATTATTCACTTTTACAATGTAGCCTAGATAAGTTAAGTTGATTTGTTCTAGCAATTAGCCCTGTTTCATAAAGCAGGTGATTTGCTAAATGTCTATCTGTGAAGCCATCAGGTTTTTTCTGCACTTGAAGAAAGTAAAAGAAAATTTCCAGACTTTGAGTACTGGCCAAAACAGGAATCTGTGGAAATATTTCAGTGAAGACACTAGGTCTGGTGGCTACCAGGTTTTTCCTCTTACTTTCTGTTGCTTTGGGACAGGAAGTGAAATAATTTGCCCCTCCCCCTCCACCAAGCTATTCAAAACGTAGTGGGAAAAAGTTTTGCTGTCATTTCTACTTTGAAGTTGATATAAAAGTGTTTAGCTACTATGTAACTGTGCTGTCAGTTACATAGTGTAGAATATAAAAACCTACAGTAGAGTGTGTGTCTTCACATTCTATTTTTGTTGATGGCCATTTTGACAGACTCCCTTACTGTGCTCGCTTGAGCTCTGGAAGATTTACACCTTTCATAACCAGGCCATTTTTCTCAATCGTTCTTTGACGGACGCAGCCTCTATTCTTGGCATGTGGGGTTTATGCACTTTTCACTAGGAGTGGACTAGGTAGAACGTAGTTCAGCTCAAAGCAGACACATCCCCTCCCAAGGGGGCAGTCCTCACTTGGTATAACCCCTCCTGCCCTGTTCAGCAACTCATTTTTTTCTGCCTAGTGCAAGGAGTAGGACCTGGCTCCCTGCTAGGATCTGCGGTTCCCCATTCTTTTTTTCTTTTTCTCAAGATTTCTGATGAAGAATGCAATCAAGTAGCCGGCTGGGTGGCAGGCTGGATATCCTAGATCCAGGGAGTCTCCCCAGCGCGGCCGATGGATGCGAGCCGACCCTTAGCTGCACACGGGGTTGGCCGCATCGGGCCTCGGTCTGTGCGGGGGGGCCGGCGGGTTAAACGTCCCGCCAGCACACCTAGGACCGGGATCCGTGTCACGGGTGATGCATGGCCAGCAGCTCCCCCCGAACCGGCGGGGTGGCAGGTCTGCGCCCGTCCAGAGTGGCGAGTACGCTTCTTCTTCCCCTCTCCCCCCGCGGGGGGGGGGGCGGCGGGTAGTGTCCCCCTTCCTCGGGTATAGGTGGCTGATCCTGCCTACCCTCTAGTATTGCCCCCCCCCGGGCTGTAGCATCTCCCTGCCTGGCTGCGTTCCCCTGGGTGGGCTGCGGGCGAACAGCATGTTAGTCACAGCCGCCAGTTTCCTGTAGCCGGCCGCGTGCTGTGCACGGCCGCCATTTTCCCGTAGCCGGCCGCATGTGTATCATGGCCGCCATTTTGCGATAGCCGGCCGCTGTGTTCGGCCTCTAGTGCATACGGCAGCCAATTTGCGTGGTCCGCCGTATCCTGGCCTTAGATTCGCTGGCTGGAGCAGGCGGTCCTGTTTCTCTTGGCGCCGGATCAGGCCAGAAGAGCTTTTCCTACATGTGGGGGACGCAGAGCAGTGGTGGTTACAGGCAGCTACAGCAGCGCTAGCAGCAGCACCTAGGTCGGTGGGGTGAGTCCTCCTGGGAGCCTTTGGGGCCCTAGTGCGACAGCTTGAGGGGCGGTGTGGGACGCACAGTCCAGTTTGGCTGGTGGGTGTCTTCTGGGGTCCGGGCAATGGCAGCCGAAGCAGGTGCTTCCCAGCCAGGTGTCTCCGGTGGGGACCAGGGAGCGCTGGGACCTGTGGTTCCGCTGGACAGTTTGACGGCCATCCTGGAGGGATTCTTCTCCCAGGTGGAGGCGATCCGTGACCGTGGGGTGGCGAGAAAATGGCCACCCCCTCCCCGTCCTCTGGTGAGGACTCGGAGCCTGAGGGGGCTCCTTGGTGTCAGGGACCCCCTTGGAACTGCCGGAAAGCGAACTCGGGGACCCCTCTGATGAAGAGGATGAGCCCTTGGGGGCCACCGCGGCTCGTGAATGGGCTCTGGTGGGCTCATTGGTCTCAGCGGTCCGTGAGACGCTGAAGCTGGGCCCGGCTTTTGAGTCACATAGGCCTGCCTGGACGCCTAAGGTATTCCCTTATTTGTCGTACTTTGATCAGTTTGTTTACAAGGAGTGGCGACAACCTCAGGGTTCATTCGCCATGCCTAAACGTGTGCGTTATCCCTTTAAGGATACCCTGATGCAGAAGTGGAAGTCCCCGACGGTGGACCCGCCGGTGGCTCGCCTGAACAAAGCGACCACTATTCCGATGGAGGGCTCTCCATCATTCAAAGACCCAGCCGACAGGAGGACTGAGGCGGTGTCCAAGGCAATGTTCCTGGTCGCGGAGTCGACCATGCGCCCGACACTGGCTTCGGCGCTGGTGGCACAGGCGCTTACGGAATGGGCGTCCATCATGCACCGGGCTTTGGAAGATCTCCAGGCCCCTCCGGAACCTGTGCAGATGGCGGAACAGCTGATCCAGGGCCTTAAGTACCTCCCCCATGGCCCCCATGCTGTCCAAACTGTCCATGTTTGCAATCGTCATTAGGCGTCTGCTGTGGCTTAGATGTTGGTCAGGAGACCAGGCGTCAAAGAAGGGCCTGACAGACCTGCCGTTTGACGGTGGTCATCTCTTTGGGGCTTCCCTGGATGAGATCAAGGATTGCACTGGGGGGAAGAGTACATTCCTCCCGGAGCCTAGAAGGGGCAAGGAGCCCCGGCGCAGGGCGGGCCTTTCCTTCCCTACTCGAGAGAGGTTTTTTTCGTGCACCACATGCCTCGAACAATGTCTCTCAGCCCGCCAAGGCCCCTGCGGGGGGCCAGAAGCGTCCCTGGCAGCGTAAGGCCGAGAAGGTGGAGGAGAAATCCTCCTCTGCATGATGGGTCACCCCAGCCCACGGTTCGGGTGCGGGGGCGGCTTGCAGATCGGTGGACCCCTCACATCGCGGATCTCTGAGTGCGCGAGGTGGTTTAGTCTGGGTAAAAGATAGAGTTCCGTACCCAGCCCCTGGACAGGTTCTTCGCCTCCAATCTGAGGCTTCCCCCGGCAAGTCCTGCTCCATCAGTGGGTGCTTGTTCCGGTCCCTTTGGCGTAACGTTTCCGCGTTTTTTATTCAAATCTTTTTGTGGTTCCAAAAAAAAGATGGAGTCAGGCCTGTCTTGGACCTGAAGGCTCTCAACTTCTTTGTGAGGATGCGGAAATTCAGAATGGAATCTGTCCACTCTGTGGTGGCGGCGCTTCGTCAAGGAGACTTCTTGGCCTCCTTAGACATCAAGGACGCGTATCTGCACGTGCGCGCCACTAGCGCTTTCTGCGTTTTGCGGTAGGGGATCTCCACTACCAGTTTGTGGCCCTTCCGTTCAGTCTGGCCTCAGCCCCGCGGGTCTTCACCAAGCTCCTAGCCCCAGTGCTGGCTCTGCTGCGGCAGAGGGGCATAGCAGTGGTGGCATATTTCGACAACCTCCTGTGGGCGGAGTCGGCCTCAGCCTTGAAGGACAGTGTGGACATCACCCTCAGTTTCCTGCGGGACTTTGGCTGGGTGATCAACCTTCCGAAGTCAGTACTTGACAATGTCGCGCCGGTTGGAATATCTGGGCTTGGCCCTGGACACGGAGCGGGCGAAGGTGTTTCTTCCTGCCGCCAAGGTCTTGACGCTCCAAGTTACGGATTTTGCATGAGGGTGTTGAGGCTGATGGTCTCCACCTTTGAGGTGGTGCCCTATGCCCAGAGCCACACCTTGTCCCTGCAGTGGGCAATCCTGCTGCGGTGGGACAAGTCTCCTCTATCCCTGGATCGGGTGATCAGTTTGGATCACCGGACTCGAGGTTCCCTCGCCTGGTGACTGCGAGCCCCGGCCTTGGGGCTGGGGAAGTCGTTTCTTCCCGTGGACTGGACTGTGGTCACGACGGATGCCAGCCTATACGGCTGGGGGGGGTCCTGGGGTGGTTGTCGACCCAGGGCTGCTGGTCTCCGGAAGAGTCCCGTCTCCCGATCAATGTACTGGAACTTCGAGCGATCAGGCTTTGCCTCTCCCACTGGTCGTGGAGGTTGCACGGGTGTCCTGTTCAGGTCCAGTCAGACAACACCACAGCTGTGGCTTACGTGAACCATCAGGGTGGAACGAGAAGCGCAGCGGCGTCAGAAGTAGCCCACATTCTGCGGTGGGCAGAGCTTCACGTGCCGGCAATCTCCGCCGTTCACATCCCGGGCATCGAGAATTGGCAGGCGGACTACCTCAGTCGCCAGAGTCTGGATCAGGGAGAGTGGTCCCTGCACCTGGAGGTGTTCCGCCAGATTTGTCTAAGGTGGGATACACCAGACGTGGACCTCCTGGCGTCTCGGCTCAACCAGAAGGTGCAGGCCTTCGTGAGCAGAACAAGGGATCCACTGGCAGACGCGGCGGATGCCCTCGTGGCTCCATGGTCTCGGTACCAATTGCTTTATGCCTTCCCTCCACTTCCGCGACTCCTGCTGCGCAGGATAGAGGCAGAAGGGATTCCAACCATTTTGGTAGCGCCAGATTGGCCTCGGCATCCTTGGTACGCCGACGTGGTGCGGATGGTGGTCGATGTTCCCTGGCGGCTCCCGCTTCGCGAGGACCTACTTTCACAGGGACCCATCTTGCACCCTGCTTTACCCTCGCTGGCTTTAACAGCCTGGCTATTGAGTCCCAGGTGTTAAAAGATAGGGGACTCTCTGAGTCTGTCATTCCCACTATGTTCAAGGCGCATAAGGCCACTTCGCCTAAGATCTATCACCGCACCTGGAAGGCTTACATTGCCTGGTGCGATGCGGGGGGATGGAACCCCCGTTCTTTTTCAGTGGCTCGGATGCTGGCCTTCCTTCAGCAAGGCCTAGATCACAAGTTGGCATTGAGCACGCTTAAGGGGCAGATTTCTGCCCTGGCGATTCTTTTTCAGCATCCCTTGGTGACGCATTCCTTGATCCGTACCTTTGTCCATGGGGTTCGTCATGTCGCTCCCCAGGTACGATCGCTTTGGGACCTTAATCTGATCCTTTCAGTGCTTCAGAAGCCGCCTTTCGAAAATATCAGGGAAATTTCCCTGCAACTTCTCTCGCAGAAAGTGGCCTTTCTGGTGGCGATAACATCTGCTAGGCGGATGCCTGAGCTGACAGCTCTGTCCTGTAGGTCCCCGTACTTGGTCTTACATAGGGACCAGGCGGTTTTGCGCCCTTCTCCGTCCTTCTTACCGAAGGTGGTCTCTTCTTTTCACATAAATGAGGAAATTGTCCTTCCTTCGCTGTGTCCGCGTCCGTCTCATCCTAAGGAAGTTGCTTTGCACTCTCTGAATGTGGCTAGGGCTCTGTGGGTGTATTTCGCAGCCACAGTCTCGTTTCGGAGGTCCGATTCGCTTTTTGTCGCGGTGGATGGCCTGCGCAAGGGGATGGCGGCCTCGTCGGGCACCATTTCCCGTTGGATATGACAGACGGTGACCCCGTGCGTATGCTGTTCGGGGCCAGGAGCCCCCCTTTCCGGTCACGGCTCACTCTACGAGGGCGATTAGTACTTCCTGGGCTTTCCGACACCAGAAGTCGGTTTCTCAGGTCTGCAAGGCGGCCATTTGGTCCTCGGTGCACACTTTTTCCAAGTTTTACAGAGTTGATGTTGCAGGGTTTTCCGATGCTGCTTTTGGCCGCAAAGTTTTGCAGGCGGTGGTGTGAGGCTCATCTGGCACCTCCCGGAGAACTCTTTTGTTGGGTACTGTTGTTGCCCACCCCTCGTTTTGACACTGCTTTGTGACATCCCCACATGTCAAGAATAGAGGCTGCGTCCGTCAATGAACGATTGAGAAAATAGGATTTTTTGACTTACTGTAAAATCCTTTTCTCTGAGTTCATTGACGGACGCAGCACCCACCCCTCTGTTGTTGAGTTTGTACTGCTTGTTACGAACTGAGTTGCTGAGCAGGGTTATGCCAAGTGAGGACTGCCCCCTGGGAGGGGCTGTGTCTGCTTTGAGCTGAACTACATTCTGCCTAGTCCACTCCTAGTGAAAGGTGCATAAACCCCACATGTCAAGAATAGAGGCTGCGTCCGTCAATGAACTCAGAGAAAAGGATTTTACAGTAAGTCAAAAAATCCTATTTTTCTCCTCTCACCTTTCAGGACAGCACCATGGAGAGAGCGCAGCTCCACCACTTTACAGGAAACACTGCCGTGTCAACGCCTCTTTTAAAGCGGCCGCTTCCATTATGCTGTCAGTCTTAGTGTTTCCTCCACCATGGTGGAAGTGCTGCTGGGGAACCAGAGAGGGGAGCTGTGTCCTCAGGGCACAGCCCAGGGGAGAGGATGGTATTTACCTCCGGTCGTTGCTTTCTCTACAGACCAGCCCAGCACCCCTTCAGTATGGGAAGGGGGTGCTCCGTTGCTCCTTCGTGCGCCGGCTCACAGGAGTAATGGCCCCGCTCTGGGCGTCTGGAGGCCGCGGGTGTGTGTGCATACCGATGGAGGTATGTCGGCTCCAGATCCCGGGCAGCAGGTGACGCCGCTTTCGGGGGTGGGACTTCCGGGGGGAAGGGCTGCAAGTGGTTCCGGCCACTGGAGCGTATGGGGAAGGGGCGGGTCTCCTGGCTGAGGCTTCCGTCCGGTGTAACGTAGTTTATTGAAACCCCACAGAAATGGAAACCGGAAGTGACTGTCCGTCGACCGCTATGTTGCTGTACCCGCACTCGTCCGCAGTAAGGATACACACAGAAGGCGGCAAGCGGACATCTTTGTACACCCACCAGAGTTTTTAATTTCACACTTATTTTTAACAATAGACGGAGCTTACATACTGACACATACGGTATATAGAAATATGTGACACTGTTTTGATGTTACATTATAAAAACAGCGGCAAGCCTGCCGATCTCAGAGCTTAGCAAATGTCACAGAACGCCGCTGCTTTTAAAATGTAACATCAAAACATTGTCATGTATGTCTATATACTGTATTTCAGTATGTAAGCTCCATTAACTGTTAAAAATAAGTGTGAAATTAAAAATTCCGGTGGGTGTAACAAAGATGTCCACTTGCAGCCTTCTGTGTGTATCCTTACTGCGGAGAAGTGCGGGTGTAGCAAAATGGCGGCGACGGAACATCACTTCCGATTTCCATTTCAGTGGGGTTTTAATAAACAACGCTTCACCATCCCTAGAGCGTGGGGACGCCGGGAGGAGATGGTTTTAAAAGAATACACAGAGGTGTCCCGTGGTGCTGCAATGGAGGAGGCGGAGCAGACCGCGGAGATGGCGGATGCAGACGCCCAGAACTCCAGCCAGACCCAGGCAAGGGAGGTGCAGTGGCGCCTTTTTGATGCTTACTCCCTGTGTGTTTTTGTGTGGTGTCCTTCTGATGGAAGCCTGCAGCTGACTGTTTAGGGCTGGTTCCCTTGAAACAGTTCAGCAGGATGAGGAAGCTCTGTGTGGTTTCTCGATCTCCCTATGTTTCTCTCTATCCAGGCAGGTTTGCAGGGTTTCAAACTAAGGCTGCTGTCTGGTTGTGTGTTTTAAGCTAAAGCCACTGCCAAACCTGAGAGAGTTTCTGGGAGAAAATGCCCCTCTTGCAAAAACCCTTTAAGGGATTCCTTGCCCAAGCCACTCTGCAGGCCCTGCATTGCAGAACTCGTAAAGGAGGAAACCTCACAGGAATGCAGGGAGCTCCGCTCCTTTTGTCTGTTAGAAAAGAACTTGCAGAAACGCTGGGGCCAGTTCGCACAATGGTTCAGAAACGGGTCCAGCAAGAGCACCCATTCCAAACCTCTGCCCTCCATTTCCCGGCAGGAGGAAGAAGAGTCAGAGGAAGAAAAAGAAAGTATCCCACCCTCTTTATGGGAGTCAGAGAAAGAGGAATTTGAGGAAGATGCTAAAGCCTTGTGTTACAAGCTTTCTCTTGAGGAGGTGGAAGACCTTCTAAAAGCAGTGTATACCACCATGGAGATACAGGAAGAAAAGGCCCAGTTTAACAGTTCATGATAGAATGTAACAGGGTCTGGAGGGAACAAATCATAGAGTTTTTCCTATAACAAGGTATTAACGGAGACTATCAAGAAGGAATGGAAGGACCCAGAGAAAAGTCCATTTTTTTATGGGTCTCTTAAGAGGAGATTTCCATTCGAGGAGGACGAATACTGTGTATGGAATAAAAAAAAATAAGGATTGACGCTTCATTCTCTCAGGTCTGAAGGCGAACTGACTTAGCCTTTGAGGACATGGGGGGCTTAAGGATGCGATGGATAAGAGAAGCAGACTCCTTGCTAAAGAAGGCCTGGGACTCCTCCTTATCCAACTTAAAGCCAGCTATGGCATCCACGGTAGTGGCGAGAAATCTGAAATTGTGGATTGAATAATTGAAGGGGCATGTGGAGGCAGGTGCTTCCCGAAAAGATCTACTGGAATCCTTTCCTTCCCTCCTTAAAGCGGTCAAGTATATGGCAGATGCCTCAGCACAAGATCTTCCGCCCTTATCAATTCAGCCAGAAGAGCCTTGTGGCTCAAAACTTGGGGATTCAGCATCAAAAGTCAAGCTTTGTGGTATACCGTTTACTGGAGATTTATTTTTCGGTCCTGAGCTAGAATCCATTCTAGACCGAACAGCGGATAAAAAGAAGGCCTTTCCACAAAAGAAAAAAGTGGTCTCATCAAAGAAATATTTTCGTCCTTTTCAGCAAGCCTATAAGGATAAGGACCAGAAGCAGAAGAAGCATTGGGCCCCCCAGAAAGGCAGAGGCAGGGGAGGAGTGCTCTTCGGAGCCATGGAGCAAGGTAATAAAAAACAATGACAATTGCCTTCCGGTGGGCGAAAGGCTACAGACTTTCTTTCAGGCCTGGAAGAGAGCAACGTCAAGTTCGCTCGTGCGTGCTGTGTGCCGAGTTTTCCCAGGTCCCCCCCACAGCGGTTTTATGTGACAGCTCCAGGGAGAGCAGGAAAAGGCCCTGGCTATGACGTCCCTCTTGGAGTTAGTCCACAAGGTGGCCTTCCCCTTGTCTTACGCTTTTCCCCCCTTTCAGTTGATCCCGCGAGTTTTGGTGAAGTTCAGGGACGACAGCACAAACCTAATCCAGATCGTACCATACGATCCTCCCTGGAAACTACAGATCAGGGTTGAACTCTTGAGTCAAGGGGGCCTCCATCACTCAGGCCCAGCATACCCTCAGCCTTACGGCTTGGTTTCTGAAGAGGACCTCTTGAGGCGTAAAGGCTTGTTGGAAAAGCTAATTAGCACCCTTTTGGCAAGTCGGAAGAAAGTAACCAGATCTATTTACTATAACGTCTGGAAGTGCTATAACACCTGGTGTTCCAGCAGCATTTGATTTCCACAGTTTAATTTCAGTTCGGGAGCTCCTCTTGGAGGGTATGGGGAAGGGCCTGGCTTCAAGCACCCTCAAGACGCAGGTAGCTGCCCTATCGGTGTTCCTAGAGAGAACCCTATCTAGGGAACCTCTGATAGTTTTGTGTTTTTTTTTTTTTTTTTTTTTTTTAAAGCCTTGGACCAGAGCCAGGCTAGCAACCGTTCATTTTTTTCCCCAAGTTGGGATTTGTCTTTAGTTTTGCAAGTTCACTATGGCGCTTTTTGAACTGTGGAAGCAAGCAACACTGAATTTTTTTACGTTGAAGACTGTGTTGTTAGTGGCAGTAACCTCGGCATGCAGAATTGGCGAGTTACAGGCCCTATCCAACAGGGAACCTTTTTTCAGATGTCTTCTGGATAGGATCATTTTAAGAACAGACTTAGGTCTCCTCCCGAAGGTGGCTTCTACATTCCATCGTACACAGGAAATTATTCTTCCGACATTTTGTTCAACACCTTAGGGTCCTGGAGAGGAGATTTTTCACACCCTGGAAGGTGCCTCTTAAAATATCTGGAGTTAACAATGAATCTCAGGAAAACATCCTCTTTATTTGTCCTGTCATTTGAAGCCCTCAAGGGTGACAGAGCATCAAAAACCACCCTAGCTAGATGGCTAAAGTAAGCTTACCTTGCTACTGGAAAGGAACCTCCGGATGACATTATGCCCCACTCCACTAGGGCAGTGGCAGCTTCCTGGGCAGAGAGGGCTGGGGCCTTGCCGAAACAAATCTGTAAGGCAGCCACGTGGTCCAGCTTCTCTAAATTCATAAAGCACTACAGACTGGATCTCCTGTCAGCAGTGGATCAGTCTTTTGGCAGGGAGGTCTTGCAAGCTGTGGTCCCGCCCTGAAGTGCTATCATCTCCATGGTGCTGTCCTGAAAGGCGAGAGGAGAAAAACCTTAGATAGACTTACCGGTGACATTATTTCTAAGACCCTGAAACTGAGCTGCAGCATGGTGGCCAAGACCATACAGCGGTTTAACAGGACAGGTTCCACTCAGAACAGGCCTCGCCATGGTCGACCAAAGATGCCCCCTCCCAGAGAGCTTTACAACTCCTCCTATTACACAGGGTGTATTATACCCCTCAAAAACTTTACAGGTTTAGAAGAAGGCAAGATGACAAATGCCCTAGATGCCGGAACACGGGTGACCTCCTACATATGATGTAGAGGTGCCCGAAGTTGTATAGGTACTGGGAGGGAGTAGTCGACACCATTAACTTGATCTTTAAAGTTACTCTGGAATTAGATGCATGACATTGTATCCTGAGTGGAACAGGAGGGCCCATACCGGCCACCATCCAGAGCTGCCTGTTCCAAGCGAGGAGACTGATAGCCCAAAAGTGGCAGTCGACGATTCCACCATAACTTGAGGAGTGGAAAAAGACTATAGACAAAACTATAGGGAAAAAGCGGGAACATTTGTAAGGAGGGGCAACTTTGACAACTTTAAAAAGAGATGAGACCCCTGGCTAGCTGGCAAGGGTTACCCTCCTTAGGACGCTAAGTAATTTAAAAGCCAGGAGTAAATGGGATGTCTGGCGGATGAATGGTGACAATGTGAGGGGTGGATGGAGGGAGGAAGTGACAATAGAACCTTGGCAACCAAGAGTGAGAACGAGTGGGGGAAGTCTGAAAAGGGAGTGTGGGAAGGAGGGTGGGTAGGAAAGAAATGAAATATATGTATATCTTTTTTACTTTTTTATTTATGTATATCAAGAAAATTTAATAAAGATTATATAAAAATGGGGTGTGGGGGGGTCAGCCTGTCAGTGCTCAGACCATACGCCGCACACTGCGTCATATTGATATGCATGGCTGTCATCCCAGTAGGAAGCCTCTTCTAAATATGATGCACACGAAAGCCCGCAAACAGTTTGCTGAAGACAAGCAGACTAAGGATATGAATTACTGGAACCTTGTCCTGTGATCTAATGAGAACAAGATAAACTTATTTGGTTCAGGTGGTGTCAAGCGTGTGTGGCGGCAACCAGGTGAAAAGTACAAAGACAAGTGTGTCTTGCCTATAGTCAAGCATATTAGTGGCAGTGTCATGGTCTGGGGCTGCATGAGTGCTGCCGGCACTGCGGAGCTACTGTTCATTGAGGGAACCATGAATGCCAACATGTACTATGACATACTGAAGCAGAGCATGATGCTCTCCCTTCGGAGACTGGGCCACAGGGCAGTATTCCAACATAAGGACCCCAAACACACCTCCAAGACGACTGCTGCATTACTAAAGAAGCTGAGGGTAAAGGTGATGGACTGGCCAAGCATGTCTGCAGACCTAAACCCAATTGAGCATCTGTGGGGCATCCTCAAACGGAAGGTGGAGGAGCGCAAGGTCTCTAACATCCACCAGCTCCGTGATGTCATCATGGAGGCGTGGAAGAGGACTCCAGTGGCAACCTGTGAAGCTCTGGTGAACTCCTTGCCCAAGAGGGTTCAGGCAGTGCTGGAAAATAATTGTGGCCACACAAAATATTGACACTTTGGGCCCAATTTGGACATTTTCATGTAATGGTGTACTCACTTTTGTTGCCAGCGGTTTAGACACTAATGGCTGTGTGTTGAGTTATTTTGAGGGGACAGCAAATTTACACTGTTATACAAGCTGTACACTCACTACTTTACATTGTAGCAAAGTGTAATTTCTTCAGTGTTGTCGCATGAAAAGTTATAAAATATTTACAAAAATGTGAGGGGTGTACTCACTTTTGTGAGATACTGTATACTGGAATTTTTTTATGCTAGTAATGGTGGTAATCAGTGATTTAAAGTGGGACTGTGATAGTGCGGCAGGCAATCTGACACTGAAATCACCAGTGACACTAATACAGTGCTAATAAAATGTGTGTTGCTGTTTGCTAAAGATCACCTTGTTTTTTCTGCCTGCTTTGCGGATCCTGTCTATGAATCATTGGCCAGGCCCTGCTGACTAAGTCCTGCTTTGGTCAATCACAGCAGAGCTAGAAGGCAAGGGTGTGCACATGTGCCCTGAACCTCGAATAAAGCCAGTACAATAAGGTGCCTATACGAGCCACCGATCCATAGTGTATGTACTGCGGCTGGTTGGCGAGCAGCTAACATATGTGCTCAGTTGCTGCAATCACCTCTGGTGTGTGTTCATCCACCAAATATAAAGACAAAACACATATATGTTTATTGACACAAGACACAGGGATTAGTAAAAGGTTTTATTTCCTTTCCCAGCATTGCAACACAGTTTATTCTGTTTTGTTTTTTTGTCCATCATTGCACCACACTCTTGCCCCTCCATCTGTCAATGGAGCAACAAGCTGGGGAGGGGAGGATGTGAATGGCTCCAACTCCAAACTGCACCTTGAAAGGTGGAAGCTGCTGGCAGTCAGGCAGCTGGGTGAATGCATTTCTGTCGGGATCCTTTCTGAACATAGCCAGGCTGTGCCTCATCAGTTGATGGTGGGCAGTAGGTAGTCCAAGTGGGCCACGCTAATAATTAAGCTAATCTCCCAAACTAGGCACCAAAGATTTAATTAATAAACCCTCTGTACCATAATAATAAAGTCCATAAATTGGAACATCAAAAGTTCATGATTCAATAAGGGCCGTGATAACCCAAAGTCCTTGTATGGGTAAAAGTTGCAATAAAAGGGGATCAGGTAACATAAACACCCGGTGCGCCACTCAAATAAGTAAAACTGTGCCTCCACCAGATAAATTGCTCGCTTACCAGAGGCAAGCTTGCGGCTTAAAACCCAGCCAGGGTCCCTATACAGGGGATGGTGTATCCTGGCTCAGCCGCTCTATAAGGGAGAGCCACCCACAGTTTTCATGGCTCCAGCGGTCCCGCCAATGGAATTCATATATAAACAGAAAGGCCTCACAATAGTGTGATATAGTCTGGTACTTTAATAATAAAAAAGTATTGCACTTACAGGTAGATGTATATAGTGAGCATTAAAATGTCAGCCGGCCGGCTACAGAAGAAAAATCCCGTCCTTCCGGGTTTACAGATATGAAGCGCTGACGTCAGGGTTCACAGATATGAAGCGGTGACACTGCAATGCATAGCCATCAGCAGTGCTGGTTGGGGTGCTATTCAGCCAATACGTGTTACCACAACTCAATATCGTGAGTGAACCCTAAGGCATAAAGAGTGTCTCTTTGTCTTTTGCATTTACCCTTAAATGAAGCATTTACCATATGGATCATTTATACAAGGTTACCTATCCCCTCTTCTTGGGGGTGAATACATTCTTTTTGGTTTTGGGACACTCCAGTGGTTAATTCAGTTAGTAGCTCTGCACATTTAGCCAACGTTCTTGCAAAAAAAATTGTAAAAGCATATGAGAGCCAAATACCTTTTTTTCATTTTCAAACTACAGTTTGGAAAAGTAAAGCTGATTAGTTGTTAAAAAACAATGGCTCTGTTTTACTTTTATTGCTATTCCTAAATCAGGCATTTACTTTTTGTTGCAAAATATTAGCATGATAGATTAACCACTTCAGCCCCGGAAGGATTTACCCCCTTAATGGCCAGGCCTTTTTTTGCGAGACAGAACTGTGTTACTTTGACAATTGCGTGGTCATGCAACGGTGTACCCAAACAAAATTGATGTCCTTTTTTCCCACAAATAGAGCTTTCTTTTGATGGTATTTAATCACCACTGTGTTTTGTTTTTTTTTTATTTTGTGCTATAAACAAAAAAAATCTGGAAAAAAAACAAAAACATTTTTTTACTTTCTGCTATAAAACATATCCAATAAAAATATGTAAAAAATCAAAATTTCTTCATCTGTTTAGGCCAAATTGTATTATGCTACATTTTTGATTTAAAAAAAAAAAAAAAGCCCAATTAGCGTACATTGATTGGTTTGCGCAAAAGTTATTGCGTCTACAAACTTTGGGATAGACTTAGGGACTTTTTTTTTTTTACTATTACTGGCGATCAGTGATTTTTAGCGAGACTGCGACATTGCAGAGGACAAATCTGACCCTAAGTGATACTTTTTGGGGACCGGCGACACCAGTACAGTGATCACTGCTAAAACAAGTGCACGGTCCCAGTATAAATTACACCTGCGGGGAAGGGGATAACCTCAAAGGGTTAACTATGTTCCCTGGGAGTGTTTTCTAACTGTGTGGGGGATACTGACACTAGACAGAGAGAGAGAGAGATCTGTGTTCCTGGTTAGTAGGAATCACAGATCTCTCTTTGTCTGTGACAGAACGACAGTCTGCCTTGTTTCTGTCATTCCCGAGAACGATGGCAGGTGGCCGGCGGCAAGCGTGCGCCCAGACAAGGGAGCGCAGATAACGTACAGGTACGTAGTTTTGTGCAGCCGGGCCGCCCTGCCGCAGTTTATGTGCAGTGGGCAGTCCAGAACTGATCAATTAAATTTTTTTTGTTTTTAAATGTATGTTTTTATTTTCTCTACCTCTATCAGTTGATTGAGACCTATGGTGGCAACACCTGTTAGTATTATTTGGAAAATGAAAACGACACATTTCAGAAATACAAAATATGGCAATTCAAAAAGTAGCAATATTGTGCTGCTAATTAGTATTGTTAGTGGGATTCTCCCTTAGATACTGAACTGTGGTTTGGTTCTACATTTCATCAGTAGAGCTCTTGGGTAGGGAGGAGATGGCAGCATAGTAGAAATACAGAAGTATTCTCCTTAGCTGAACTCCTTTGCATTGCCTATGCATTACACACACCCACCCAGTTCTGTTGCTTGATTTGACCATTATACTGCAGATATAGCCAGATTAAACGAGAATGAAATTAATTGTAAAGTCAAACTTAAAATCTTCCACTATTGAACCACATCAGTTCACTCTGCTGTTTTATACCATGACCTACCTTGCTATTCTGCATAATTTAAAGGGTTGAAGTTTTTTTTTTCATCCTTTGCAGTGCAATTTAATGTTTTCAAAATTGTTTTACA
Organism: Glandirana rugosa; assembly: GCA_018402905.1. Classification (NCBI taxonomy): domain Eukaryota; kingdom Metazoa; phylum Chordata; class Amphibia; order Anura; family Ranidae; genus Glandirana; species Glandirana rugosa. Next base: position 2,787,012 of record BLSH010559290.1, read on the forward strand.
GATATGCGGAAGAGGTACCATGCTCTGGTTGTCACACGTGAATGGGTACTGGACAGTGTATCAAGCTATAAACTCCAGACATTCGACAATTACCTTGTTTGAAAGATGCAAGTAGACAATCTTCATAGGAGATTGAACCACCGTTTCTGTTTCCGAATGCATAACTTCAAGTAAACCTGTCACAAACTTTAATGCTAAAATACTGCAATGTTTCAATGTTCAGTTCAAATTGCGAAACCCAGAGATAGTCAATCTTCTCATCCATAAAATGGATAGCAAGCCATTCTATACAAAGCAACCTTCGTGTCAGACATAGGTTTTAGATTTCACATAAACTGTGTGCTTTATACTTTATTTTTTAAGCATATGATGTTTACATGTACAATGTAAGCGCCTCAGCTTTCCCTTTTAAACTTCAGGATGATGGGTTTCAATTTAAATGAATGTACTGTTAAGTATAAACCTACAAGGATTTCTACTTGTTAAGGCAAATATAATAATCCATACTAGCCAATAAAAACATGTTTCATTGTTCTGAATGCTGAAACAAGTATTGGAGTTTCCTATGAGTAACTGTATCTCAGCTCTTTTAAAAAAATGTTATGCCCCGAAATAGGATTGTAATTTAGTTACATCAAAGGATTTTTACTTGTATTCAATGCTTTCCTCTTTCCTGCAGATTTTAATGCCATGGATCATGACGCTGCATTCTGGTTTTGTAAAATAGTGTTTATAATATGTTACTGTACAGTTTCAGTGATTTGTAAAACTACCTTAAAATAAATAATTGAAATACTACTGTCTGGTTTGTTGTTACATTACTTGAATTAAAAAAAAAAAAACACCATTACAGCTTTATTTATGTATTTTAAATCACTCAGAGTACATCTATACAACAGCTGACACAAAGGACAGTAAAATGTTGTTGCCAACATTTCGGCACCTATGCAACCTTTCAAATCTTAAATCGCCAGTCACAACTTGCATATTTTAAATGGTAAAGTTGTATTTATGAACCTAGGTAAAACTGATGCTACGTTCTTAGTAGGAAATAAACAGTAGTCGTCATTACCTTGTGGAGTTTCATAGTCATCCTACTGCCTGTTACTCTGAGGTTTCTTTCTCTTCTATTACCTGTAATAGCAATGAATGTGAAAACCCTGGACATTTGAAGATGATGAAAATCTTTGCTTGATCTTGAGAATTTCAGTTCCTGCTATTACTTTTAGCTGACAGAACCAATGATTGCATTTGATCCATCATAACACAGAAAATCTTAACTTGTAAATATATCACCTGTTCTTTATGATCGTAACGCTACTGTCTTAATCACATTGGCTCTTGTGTTGCCCCTCTAATAAACTTGAGTTGTGTTTAATCCCCCCAAAACCACTCCTTGATTGTTGAGAGGTTTGTTCTAATACATTGTATAAGTATTGTGTATCAGAGGTGTAAAATAGCATATCTGTGTTGTCCTTATCAGCTAGGATGTTCTTTTCATTTTCTCAGCCACACTGATAAAGGAACGCCTTCCATCTCAACAACAAACATGCACACGTGTAGCAGAGATACAGTCGTGACATTTCCTGTTGTTTGTGACATTTTTAAGCCAAGAAAAATATTTTTTTCTATAACCAGCACATATACAATATAGAGATTTTGAAATTGTCAGAACAGTTGAATGTGGCATTACATCAGAAAAAGCTATTACAAACGAAAAGCATTTTATGGGTGTTAGAATGATCTTTTGAGTTACTGTGCAGCAAATTCTATCTAGTGAAAGAGGTTTTTATTTTTAGATAATCCTATTTCACATAAAAGCACAGATTTCTTTATTTACACAATCCCTTCCCTTATTCTAGATTCCCTTCCAAGGTGCCCGATGCAGAATCATTTCCAGCATCCTACACCTCTGGGATAGGATTCTCCATGCTATTTCAAATTGCATTTCTGTATATATTCTTTTCTTTGTGTGTTTGTTCAGTCAATATTGCTATTCAAGCACAATTGAAAAGATGACTTTATGTAGCTTCCATCAGTAGGAAGCCTACAACTACATCCAATCTGTACACCTCCTGTTTTAATCTTTGCTATAAAAAAACTAATTTTAATGTTTGTAAGTCAGTCAGCTCTGACATAAATTCTTAATTTCAGAGGAAACAGGTATACAAAGTATACAGAATAGTACACAAGTAATCGTGCACTATGCTGTCTTTTTGGTGAAGCACATATTGCTTTCCTGAAACTGAAGGTGTTTGTGCCATCACTTTCATAACTAATCCATGCAGAGTCATTTCATCCTCTAGGGTCAGAGGAAAGACTCAAGCAAACTTTCTTCATGCACTGGTGGGCAAATATGCATATACAGTCAGGTCCATAAATATTGGGACATAATTCTAATCTTTTTGGCTCTATACACCACCACAATGGATTTGAAATGAAACAAACAAGATATGCGTTTACTGCAGACTTTCAGCTTTAATTTGAGGGTATTTACATCTAAATCAGGTGAAAGGTGTAGGAGTAACAACAGTTTGTATATGTGCCTCCCACTTTTTAAGGGGCCAAAAGTAATGGGACAGATTAACAATCATAAATCAAAATTTCACTCTTTAATACTTGGTTGCAAATCCTTTGCAGTCAATTACAGCCTGACATCTGGAATGCATAGACATCACCAGACGCTGGGTTTCATCCCTGGTGATGCTCTGCCAGGCCTCTACTGCAACTGTCTTCAGTTCCTGCTTGTTCTTAGGGTATTTTCCCTTCAGTTTTGTCTTCAGCAAGTGAAATGCATGCTCAATCAGATTCAGGTCAGGTGATTGACTTGGCCATTGCATACCATTCCACTTCTTTCCCTTAAAAATTCTTTGGTTGCTTTCACAGTATGCTTCAGGTCATTGTGGTTGTCCATCTGCACTGTGAAGCGCCGTCCAATGAGTTTTGAAGCATTTGGCTGAATATGAGCAGATAATATTGCCCCGAAACACTTCAGAAGTCATCCTGCTGCTTTTGTCAGCAGTCACATCATCAATAAATACAAGAGAACCAGTTCCATTGGCAGCCATACATGCCCACGCCATGACACTACCACCACTATGCTTCACTGATGAGGTGGTATGCTTTGGATCATGAGCAGTTCCTTTCCTTCTCCATATTCTTCTCTTCCCATCACCCTGGTACAAGTTGATCTTGGCCTCATCTGTCCATAGGATGTTGTTCCAGAACTGTGAAGGCTTTTTTAGATGTTGTTTGGCAAACTCTAATCTGGCCTTCCTGCTTTTGAGGCTCCCAAATGGTTTACATCTTGTGGTGAACCCTCTGTATTCACTCTGGTGAAGTCTTCTCTTGATGAATTTGACATACATACACCTACCTCCTGGAGCGTGTTCTTGATCTGGCCAACTGTTCTGAAGGGTGTTTTCTTCACCAGGGAAAGAATTCTTCGGTCATCCACCACAGTTGTTTTCCATGGTCTTCCGGGTCTTTTGGTGTTGCTGAGCTCACTGGTGTGTTCTTTCTTTTTAAGGATGTTCCAAACAGTTGATTTGGCCACACCTAATGTTTTTCTATGTCTCTGATGGGTTTGTTTTGTTTTTTCAGCCTAATGATGGCTCGCTTCACTGATAGTGACAGCTCTTTGGATCTCATATTGAGGGTTGACAGCAACAGATTACAAATACAAATAGCACACTTGAAATGAACTCTGGACCGTTTATCTGCTCCTTGTAAATGGGATAATGAGGGAATAACACACACCTGGCCATGGAACAGCTGAGCAGCCAATTGTCCCATTACTTTTGGTCCCTTAAAAAGTGGGAGGCACATATACAAACTGTTGTAATTCCTACACTGTTCACCTGATTTGGATGTAAATACCCTCAAATTAAAGCTGAAAGTCTGCAGGTAAAGCACATCTTGTTTGTTTCATTTCAAATCCATTGTGGTGGTGTAAAGACCAAAAAGATTAGAATTGTGTTGATGTCCCAATATTTATGGACCTGACTAGATGTGCTGGTTGATGCCACAAATATAATCGAATATATGAACCATATATTTAACAATAGAGGCAGGTTCAAAAAGAATGTGGCATATTGTCCAGCCATTTAATTTGCTATCTGGTATAGTGGCCAGCTGTTTTTAAATTTGCAATGTTTTTTCAGATAGTGACAATATGTTTTTTAAATTAGCCATGAGTAGTGAAACACAAAATGCAGCACAGTTCCTGTAATGTCACATATGTTGGTTAGGTTAAAATGGCATAAAATGAATATTTCTGGTTAACAGTATTACATTCGGGGCTGCTGTTAGAAATCACGGGGCCCCCTACAGTATACTTGACAGCCCCCCCTCCCTTTCCTGAAAATATCAAATGATACTTAGACTAAAAATACACTAAATTCATTATTAGTGGACACAAACAACAGAATTCCTACTAAATCTAAAAGCTAAATCTGTATTGAGAAAGAAATAAAGCTCTGTGTGTGAATTGAGGTATTGGGGCTCACTCACATAGGTGCTGTGGCATGTACAATGTGAATCAGTGGTTGGTTTATGTAGCTGAAGCTGTGTGCAGGTAGCATTTGTTACACTATGGGTGACAGGTGTGTGGATGCAAGTGTATGACCCGAAACAAAGACAGTGCATTCAGGACTGCTCCCCTACACTTTTACACCTGTCAAAGTAGGACCTGCGACTGTGTTCATATCCACTGCATCCCCATGAGTAACAGGCAGCTCCAGCTGCATGAACAATTTACTCATTCACATGGCCAGTGTACATGGATCAATGAGTCCTTAGGGCTCATTCACACATGAGTTTGGGGCGGTAAAATCCATGGTTGAGCTGGGGTTTTACTGCTTGCCAAACTGCTACACCCTTTACATAGTTAGTCAGGTTGAAAAAAGACACAAGTCCATCTAGTTCAACCAAAAAAAAAAAAGAAAAACATTTATATATATATATATATATATATATATATAACCAAATAATCCCATATACAATCCTTCACCCACAGTTGATCCAGAGGAAGGCAAAAAACCCCAGCAAAGCGTGATCCAATTTGCTATAATGGGGGAAAAAAATCCTTCCTGATTCCTGTAGAGGCAATCGGATTCACCCTGGATCAACTTTACCTAAAAATGTTAGTACCCAGTTATATTATTTACATTAAAGAAAGAATCCAGGCCTTTTTTAAAGCAATCAACCGTGCTGGCCAAAACTATCTCTGGAGGGAGTCTATTCCACATTTTCACAGTTCTTACTGTGAAGAAACCTTTCCATATTTGCAGATGAAATCTTTTTTCCTCTAGACGTAAAGAGTGCCCCCTTGTCCTTTGTGATGACCTTAAAGTAAATAACTCAACACCACCAGTTCACTATATGGACCACTTATATATTTGTACATGTTGATCATATCCCCCCTTAATCTCCTCTTCTCAAGAGAGAATAAATTCAGATCCTCTAATCTTTCCTCATAGCTGAGCTCCTCCATGCCTCTTATTAGTTTGGTTGCCCTTCTCTGCACTTTCTCCAGTTCCCTGATATCCTTTTTGAGAACTGGTGCCCAAAACTGAACTGCATATTCCAGATGAGGTCTTACTAATGATTTGTTCAGGGGCAAAATGATGTCTCTATCTCTGGAGCCCATACCTCTCTTAATACAATACTTTAGCAATGGAGGCAGTGGCTAGGGGTATACACATGCCACGACTGTGATGCTATGCTTCGCAGCCATGGTAGAAATGATTCCCTTGTTGAAAAAGACCCATTCAAGTGAATAGTGCTGCTCTGCAAGTGCCCTGCAACTGCATTCACAGCACATGATTGTGGCGCACTAGTAAGGGGTTAAAACAGGCGGTGAAGCTGGGTGGGTTAACTCTTTCCTGCACTTTTAAGCAAGGTTACCACCCCCTGCATGTCATGCCATATAAATATGGCTCACCCAAGTGCCTTTGACCAGCTGTTTGGGGGAAATACTGCCAAAATGTAGCTCTGGAGTTGATCACCCTCTTGGGGGGGGGGGGGGGGGTGATGGGAGCCCACTTACAAATGGCAGTTGTGGACTTTTTGCCTTTGTGGATTATTGACAAATTATGGACTCTAGGGGACTGTCATTGCCTGAATGGGCTTTTGAAAGCTTTACAAGGTTTGCTTAATGGTCTTTGCCATCTGCCAAAGTTACAGTCACTTTATGGGGCACTGGGGAGCTTTGTATAGCAATTGTGTGGAGATATCTTTGAGAAACTCCCTTGTTATTTGCAAACTACCTCAGTAAAGGATCTTTATTTGTTCACCTTTTTTGCCTTGTCTGAATTGTCTTAAATGGGTGCATTCATGGTGTGTCAAAAGAAAAGGTCTTACAACTAGGGAACTGAATTAGACAAGATACAGTACATGGGTCTAACGAGCAGAATGCTGTCCAGGTGAAGCTAGAATGTCATTGCTAATGACTACAGTGTCTGTGTCACATGCCCAAGCAGCCAACCAGGCAGGAGATGGGTGAAATGGCCAAGGTGACAGTTACTCTGGTAGTGAAGGGGGTTACGTGCTTGGCACCTTCACTAGCCATCTCCCCACTTTCTGGGACCGGATCTGTGGCACAGAGTGCCTAGGGACCCAGCCTGGAGTCATGGGAGAGAGTGAGATGTAGAGGGGCCCCCAAGAAGAGAAAGTAAGCAAGGAGAATGGAGAAAGTGTGTTTCTTGCATCCAGTAGCAACAGTGGGACAAGTCACTGGGATGGAGGTGGCAGAATTGCTGAGTTGGTGGAGACTGATACAATCTCTGCAGTATCATCTAAGAAATACTGTACACCTGGGGAGTGGTGTTCTCTAACACGGAGTCCAAGGTGATCGCTGTTAACAGTATAAAGAAGTTCAGTCACAGATTACAAGGCGTTAACAGTGGAAACTCTTACTCGCATTTGAAGCCAGGAGACCTGCCTTAATATTGATGTTCACATGATCGCAACTCCTTTCCTAGCTTAAGCATTTGTGAGTTCAGTTCTGTCCCACAAAGCAAGGTCTATAAAGACATGGATGAGTGAGTTTGGGTTGGATGAACCTGACTGGCCTGCACAGAGTCCTGATCTCTACCCGATAGAACACCTTTGGGATGAATCAATGCCTGACCTCACAAATGCACTTCTTGAAGAATGGTCAAAGATTTCCATAGACACTTAAATTTTGTGGACAGCCTTCCCAGAAAAGTTAAAGCTGTTATAGCAGCAAAGGGTGGGCCAACTCAATATTAAACCCTATGCACTAATACTGGGATACCATTAAAGTTCATCATGCGTCTAAAAGCAGGTGTCCAAATACTTTTGGTAATATAGTGTATATAAAATTTGCCCCCTAATTGATTTTTTTTATAAAAGATTTGCTGAACTTTATGTTCCTGACCAGAACATCTGTGTGGACGAATCTCTTACCCACTTCTCTGGCCTGGGATTCAAGAAATACATTCCTAGTAAGAGGACCAGGTATGGGGGCATGGCCTGACGCAGCAGGTGAGCAGACGTCCTTTTCAGCAGCTCCGGATCTCCTCTGTGTAATCCTGCGTACCCGTGCCTCTATCAACGCTGCTTTCTACCTCAGGACTACTGTAAAGCCCTTTTCATCACTCCTGGGTGCTTTTGGTGAATGGGAAAATGGAGGAAGAAGAAGCCACGATGAGTATCACCACTCGGTCAGGCCTTACAGGCCAAGATGACTGCCGCTCCACTGTTCCTCTCTCCTCCCTGGCATCCACGCCAGAATTGTTTGGAGAAGAGCCAGACCCCTCTACACCACCCTCTCCAGGAGCTTCTGCTCTGCAGCTGCTGTCCCAGACTTCTCCCAGTGAGGACAGCATTGGGGGAAGAATCAGAACTAGAACCTACCCTATCTTATGGGGAAGGTGGAGGAACTTAAGTTAGACATAACCACCATGCGCCAGGATATGCACAAGATCCGGAATCGAGTTACAGAAACTGGATGGCGCATTAGCAATTTGGAGGGCACTATTAACCCTGTCTTGCCTGCTGTTATAACCTGTGGCACCAAAATCAAATCGCTGGAAGATAAGGTGGACAATTTGGAAAATCGTCTGTGAAGGAGCAATTTGCGCCTGGTGGGTTTACCTGAGCACGTGGATGGCTCTGATCCGGTGTCCTTTTTGGAGAGCTGGTTCATGCAATAATTTGGCACAGACTGTCTGTCACCATGCTTTGTATTGGAAAGAGCCCACAGAGTCCCTGGTAGGCCTCTCACAGAGGGCAGTCCTCCCCACACTATGGTGATCTGTCTGCTCAACTACTGGGACAGGGACTCTATCCTTGACACGTCTGAAAGGGAGCCTCAAGATTAACAATGCATTAATATCCCAGTTCCCTGACTACTCCCCTGCTGTCCGGATCCAGATGGCTAAATACCAACATATCAAGATGAAATCGAGGGAGAAGGCCATCCAATACTCAATGCTTTTTCCATCTACCCTGCGGGTTGTTCACCAAGGGCAAGTTTACTTTTTTCAAACCCCTGCTAATGCTCTCTCCTGGTTTGAATCCCTGCGGCAGCCTGGTTGATCGTCTAGCCCGCCAGACACCTGACTTGCACATTTTTTCTGGTAGTATTTTCTACACCTGTTTTTGAATGAAATTTGCTGCACTACTTATGGGGTGGGTATGTACTGTCGTTTCTTGCCCTGACAAGAGGATTATGAACACTTATTGGAGACTATGCTGCACTAGTTTGTTACGTTTTGATCACTTGCTGATCTAAGTACTGTTTTGACTTTGGCTGTATTGGTCATGCTTTTCCCTTCTATGTTAGCTGTTTAAGGTCAAAGCCTGCTCCTTGTTTCTGGAGCCGGGCAGGGGTAAACTTTTGGCTGGGGTGTTCCCCACCCAAGTATAATATTGCATTTGTTAAGCTGTTGATTGGTGTGACTGAGTGAATGTTATTGGCCTCACCTTCTCCCACCTTTGGGTTTGCAGCCATGTGGGGACCTGTGGGCAGCACAAAGAGCATATTCCCTGTGTCACTGGTTCAGTTAGACTATTTTGCCTCCCTCCAAAATGGCTACTGTCACGTGTATCTTTTGGAATGTAAGGGGGTTAAATTCCAAATTTAAAAGGGCCTCATTTAATTTTCTAAAAATTCATAAGCCGCATATTCTGTGCTTACAAGAAACTCACCGAGTTGGGTCTAGGATTCTTGCCCTTAAAAACCACTGTGTGATGTATGGCTATCATTCCACCTATTCTAACTACGCCAAGAAGTCTCCATCTTGATACATAAGGGACTTCCCTTCTCGTGTGAGCGAGTTGTCTCAGATCCCAATGGGCGATATGTGTTTCTACACTGCGTTATACATGCAGTGCCCTTACTTCTGGTGGCGGTGTACGTCCCCCCCGTCACGGCTGCCATTTTCACAGAACTGAGTGTTTAACTTTCAGCATCACCGGCAATGGCTACTTTTCTTGTTGGGAACTTCAATTCGATGTTGGATCCTTATCTGGACCGATTGAGACCACTTCAGTACAACTCTAGATTGTTTGGACAGTGGTGTGCCTCTTTTGAGTATGTGGATTTATGGCGGCAAAAACATCCTGCAGATAGGGTATATTCCTGTCAATCTCAGACATATTGTGCTCTCTCCAGGTTGCACTATGCTCTGGGGACACAGGACTTAGTTTCATGTGTTCGGACAATCACTTATTTAGCCCAAACCTTATCTGACCACTCAGCCCTAGCGGCAGAATTAACATTGGGGCATAAGCCCTCTTTTTGGCTGTGGAAGCTTAGTCCACTCTGGGTTTCCACTCCTCAACTGCAGGAACCTTTCAGTCAGGACATGTCGCATTACTGGGTAGAAAATGCTCAGGCCACTTCTGCGAGCTTCACGCGGGACGCATTTAAAGCGACTGTGCGGGGCTCCTATATTTCTAATATAGCCAAGTATAGGAAGACTAACCTAGCCACCCTCCAGTCCTTGGAATCCTCCTTGGAGACAGCCAGGGCCCAATATACTGTGGATCCCACCCCGGACTCTCATAGCGTCTTGGTGGGAGCGCACAAGGCCCTTGACCTACGTATGGTTGATATGACCCAGAAACAACAACTTTACTCCAGGTGCTCGATGTAGTTAAAGGGAGAGTGGTGATGAATAGACAAAGAAGGCTGCCACGTCCAATTAGCACAAAAGTTTAGGAGATGGGAGAGATATCCCAAATGAAAACTATCCCCCTGGACTTTTAGGGCAGACGTAATAGAAAAAGTACATCAAAAAAAGAAAAATGGGGGTATGATAAAAAATTATACATTTTATTTATACATAGTAGATAAAAATAAAGTGAACAAGAACATTTAGGACACAAATTCGTCATTTTACCAATACAAAAACAGAGACAAAGTACTTAATGTGATGTATAAAAATACAGATAACAAACATGTGTTTAAGGTACCACAATTAACAGCATAGGAGAAAATTAGCCTTGATGCATTTGAGATTTGCACACTCAGATGACCACTGTGGTGGCAGGGTCCTGGGGCAATGTCACAAACATCCCAACATGTTTCGGTTAATCCTTCATCAGGGGATAATGAGCATCAATTGAAGTAAAGAAATGCTGTCTGTAAGAAGTTAAATCATACATGACATAGTTATAAACAAAATATGTATAAAAAGTTTGTAAAGACAAATCAAGCGTAGGTTATTGGTAGAGATGCGCCCACCAAGGAGGGTGGGTGTGCCACTTCCATAAGGACTGGAGGTACCCACAAACCAATTATGCGAGCAGCCCGGGAGGATCTGAAAAACAGGTCCAAGACGACCGGTGGAGGTGTGAGCCCCGAGGAAGGAGGTGTGTGCTGTTGTGCAACCACAAGGGGCCCAAGGTGGCTCTGTCAGCTAGACCACACTGAAAAGTGTGGATTGCACTAGATGAAAAAAGCGTAAAAGAAATATGTATAAAAATCTGAAGTGTGTTAGCGTAAACAGGGACCAAAAAACGTATATAGTAATGCATAGCGTGCCTTAACCCGGTTCAAACATTGCCAAATAGATCAACAACTGGATCTATACCAAACATTGCCAAGTAGATCAACAAATGGATATATGAGGGTACTGAACGCATTGAGTATGCTTGTTACATACCAAAGACAGCCTATTGCATAAAGGCAGGTTCAGGTGGCAAATAAGCTGTACAATAGTTATAAAGAACTTTTAAGCATGTGAGGCACAGGAGAGGCTAAAAGGAATAATAGTCAAGGTTTCATGTTACCTGGTCCATACAATCGATACGCATAAGGGCTGCATGGCGATGATCAAGGAGTGGCCTGGCTATATAGGGCGTAAGTGTCCGAGGCAACCAATCCGGGGGGACACTAACAGGTGCTGACCGTTTGTGTAATGCGAGCAAGAAGCTCGCATACCAAACACAGTGGGTCCCTCCGGAGCGAACGGCGCGCGGCGCCGCCCCGCCCAATTGGGCGGGATGACGGCACGCGTCTGACCCCCGCCGGCGGGTGTGTCCAAGGGGACGGAAGTCCGCTGGGACAAAAAGCTTGCTCCGACAAGGAGGACCTGGAGAGGCCCGACCAAAACGGCATAGCTCCAGTGGAGCCTACCCGCCGGGTGGTACACAATGCCTCCAATCCAGGGAGCGTGTGCGACCTCCAGCGGTGAATGATGTAAACGGGCAGAGGCACAAAAGATGGAAATTAATGGAGAGTGGGTGATTGCACAGTGCGATAGCAAGTGGTGATGGAAAAGTGGATGAATGGGGAATAATTGGGAAGAAAAAGGGACCAGAAAAGAAAAAGGGGGAGGGATGAAGGAGAAAAGAGAAAAGAAGGGGAGAAGAATTGTATAAATGACTTGGAATACTCGGGCCAATGGATATGTAAGAAAAAAGGAGAGATTACAAGATTACAGTGACACCTAGATGGAAAGATATATGTATAGTGATATTGAATCAAAAATTGTCAAAAAGTTGACAGGCGGACGTGTCAAGTTTTTTGGATGGTTGAGAATAAACATAAGGATGTAAGTATTGATGGCTGAGGGAAAGTGGAAATTTGGAAAACACAAAAGGGGGAAAATGAATGTGTTGCAATAAATAATAAAATATGAAAATATAAGTGGGAGAAAAAAGGGGGAGGGTTTTGGGGTACTTATAGAGTGAGTTCACGTTCCCCCGATGTGAAGCCCGGGAGGAAAGGTTACTCCAGGTGCTCTCTCCAGGTTGGACTACGCTCTGGTGTGGATCCCACCCCGGACTCTCATAGCGTCTTGGTGGGAGTGCACAAGGCCCTTGACCTACGTATGGTTGATATGACCCAGAAACAACAACTTTACTTGTCAGCTAGACTACATGAGTACAGTGGGAAAAAATGTGACGTTACTGGCCTACCTTTCCCGCACTGAACATACTGATCCATATCACAAAGCAAACTACCTGATGATACAGTTTTCCTTCTTTCTATGAACAGTTGAACCTGGAGCCGGAGCCCCCTGCTGAACTGGAATTGGTGAGGTTATTTGACTCCATTCAATTCCCTACATTGGACAGACTTATACTAGATAAACCCCTGACGATTGAAGAAATTACAGAAACCATACACTCTCTCCCTCCTAACAAAACTCCTGGGTTGGATGGATTGCTCACAGAATGGTATAAGACATGCGGAAGAATTAGCACAGAGACTGTATTCCCAGTTTGGGGGGGCATTTGACGAGTGGGTGCTTCCGGCCTGTATGTATAAGGCATTAATTCTAGTACTACCCAAACCCAAGAAAGACAGATTATTGTGTGGGTCCTATCGTCTCATTTTGCTGCTCAATAGTGATGTGAAGTTACTGGCTAAAATCTCAGCAAAAGATTACAAAAGGTTATTTTACATCTTGTTCACCTGGATCAAACTGGGTTCATGCCTGGAAAGAGTACAAATGACAACATTCGTCGGCTGTATCTGAATATACACAGGGCAGCCACTGACCGGCAGAGTGGCCTGGTACTATCCTTGGATGCGCTGAAGGCTTTTGACACAGTCAGTTGGTCCTTTCTTTGGGAAACCATGCATCAAATGGGTTTCAGTCTTCAATACATCCAATGGGTTTGCCTACTTTATACTAAACCTAGGGCAAGGGCCTGTACCAACAGAGATATCTCAGACATATTTTCCCTGCAAAGGGGAACAAGACAGGGCTGCCCACTCTCGCCCTTTCTGTTTGCTCTGGCAATAGAGCCCCTTGCTTTGGCAGTGAAACAAATGGCAACGGTGGGGGGCATCCGCTACGGTGATATTTCTTCCTGTACAGGGATGATGCCCTGATCTATTTGGATGGCACAAAGGACTCCTTTGTGTCCCTAATGGGGGTAGTGGAGGAATTTGGAAGGGTCTCAGGTTATGTGTTAGTTGGGATAAATCTGTTGCTTTCCCGTTTGGTCCCATTTTAGATTATGCATACTTACTCAAGTCCAACTGACACTTCAATCCACCAAGTATTTGGGGATCCATATACAGTACATGTAAACCCGTTGACTTATGAATCTTTTAATATCACCCCCATAGGTTTGCATATGGAGACTAGACTGCATACTTGGTCTTCCATGCCCCTCAATCTAATAGGCCGAGTGAACATCTTTAAAATGATTTACTTACCAAAGTTCTTATGTGTTTAGGGCTTCACTGGTTTTCTTGCCAAAGAGACTTTTTCGTAAACTAGATTCCATTCTGTGTAATTTTCTATGGCAGAGAGCGCAACCTCTTATAGCTAAAGCATCTCTTCAAGCATCCAAACTTGATGGTGGATTGGCCTGTCCGAACCTCTGGGCATTATTTTCTAGCATCACAACTCACCTATGTATATGACTGGTTCCTGGAGCCTTATCTAGATTCCTCTACCTCTCTGTCATCTGCCTTTTTGGGTTCTAGTGCTTCTGTTGTGGAGGCACTGCACATGTCCACGCCTAAACGCTGCTCTCGTGAGTCCCTGGTAGACATCAGCTGGCTGGCCTGGCATGAGGGCAATAGGGTATTGGGGAGGATGGAGGGTGTGTCTCCCAACGTCCCTCTGTGGCATAACTCCAACTTCTCTGAGCTCCTGGGCCACCTGGACTCCAAATGGTGGACTCACTTAGATATTACCCGAATTGCTCACATTTTGTAATTAACTCTTTTTAAATATTTGTTATTACGCCATGCCATCTGAGGGCAGTTTGGGGGTTTGACTCAGGAGCTCTCAGAACTACCACTGGGGATGCTACTGTCCTACCCAGATATCACTAAACTGGTCACTACAATCTACTCTCGTTTTCAGTCAGCTGGGAGCAACCCCTTCCAAATTTCTCAGAGGCTGTCTGAGGAGGTATGGGACGAGGCCTTAGAGGTCTGTTTCCAGGACCTTATTGGTACAAATGATAGATATACCCAATTCAAGTTTATACATCAATTACATTACACTGCTGTGAAATTAGCTCATATGGGCTTTGCCACTGCTGCTTCCTATCGTAGGTGTGGTACTATGTATGCCGACTATTTACTTATGTTTTGGTCTTGCTCTGTCTTATCTTCATACTGGAAAGCTATATTTTCCTTTTTTGAGAACACCTTATATATACCTGTCCCACAAACTCCAGAGGTTGGATTACTGGGGGTGTTAAACAACTTTATACACCGGACTCCTGCTCAAATTCTAGTGCGTATATTACTGTTCTAAGCTAGGAGATTGATCTTTCTGTGATGGAAGGATACTTTTGCTCCAGATGTACAACTGTTCTATCGTATGGTGAATAAAATTCTACCTATATTCAAACATATCTACAATAGTAGGGCTTGTCCTAAAAAGTTTTTTAAGGTCTGGTAACCCTGGCTTGATATAGCGGACTCCTTCTGGAAAGACACTCCATTGTCTCAGCAGTAATAAGTTGCCAATTGAGAGGTTATATCTGCATATTTGCAAATTGGTATATTTATTTTGCTGCTTGTTCTGTTAAGTGCTCCCCTGTCAATCAGGAAAAGGTGAGGGAGGGAGGTTGGTGAGGATTTCGAATGATCAATTGTGTGCGTGCTTGAGTTGAATGGTTGGTGATTGTTTCAAGTTCCTGTAAGTGATATTAATGATCAATGCTTCGGGTCCGGCTGGATCTGACTGTGGCACCTTTGCCAATTACTTCAGGTTATCCTCCCCCATTTGGGGGTCACAGGATAATGTTATTATTGCAACATATTGTTGGCCATGTTTGGCTGTATGTTCCATGTATTCAATTATTAATGTACTTTTCATTATACCTGGTTATAAATCCTACTTTTGAAAAAAAAAAAGAGGACCCGGTATGTATTAACACTCAATAAGCTCTGCGAAAGCGCCACTGGATATGTGCATGCCTTCTGCATGTATGAAGGCAGAGACTCCCAGCTCCAGCCCCCTGAGTGTTCAACCTACATTGATACAAATGAAAAAAATGTCTGGGAGCTGGCATTCCCATAGTTCCAAAAGGGGTATCACATCTACCTAAATAAGTATACCAGTCTGCCCCCTTTTGCCACCTGTACCATGAGAAAACCTTGGCCTGGTGCAGCAAGAACAAACAGGAAGGGATTCCCACATCATCTCGTCACCACAAGGCTACAAAAGGAGAATCAGCAAGTCTGAGGAATGAGGAAGTGTTGGCCTTGAAGTGGAGGGATAGGATAGATGTTTACATCCTGTCCACCATCCACAATGACATCTCGGTGGAACTTCACGGAAGATGTGGTCCCTTTCAAAAGCATGGGTGTATCCACGATTATAATCAGTTCATGGGGGATGAATTTAAACGATCAAATGCTACAGCCCTATTTATCAACACAAAAGTCATTCTTCTGGTATAACAAACTTGCAATTTACTTTTTCCATTTGCCCATTTTTAATGAATATGTTACCTATCAAACACTTCAACGGAAAGAACCAGCACCTTCCTCAAATTTGTCAAAGAAATTGTCATTGCCCTGGTTTAACAGCAAGGATCCCCCCCCCATAAAGCATTTCACCAACAGAAACTGCAAGAAGACGTCCAAAAATATGAGTGTCCGGCACAGGAGTTAGGAAATTCACCAGTTTCATTGTCCCCAATGTCCCTCCCAATTAGGCCTATGCATCGATGAATGCTTCAGACGTTATCACACTTCCCTACAATATTAGCCCATGTTTCTACACAGCCTGCCATTTCCCCATTTTCAATATCTGTGCTGATTATTTGCTTGCTGCCTCAACCAATTACACTACTGCTTTCCATGTGAACTGATACTGACCTGTTTATCGACTATGCCTATGCCTGACCTCTGCATTGTTTATCCACCCCGTTTCTGCCTTCCACCTGAACTGACCCTGGACTGTTTATCAACTATGCCTCTGCCTGCCGTCCAAATTATCAACCACGTTTCTGCCTTTTACCTGCACTGACCTCAGCCTTTTAATCGACTATGTTTTTTTGCCTGCCGCTTGGACTGATCTTTTGCCGAAGAACAAGAAAGGTGCGCCTCTAAGTGCAGTAGTGTATAAAACAAATGTATTAAACAAGATTAAAACTACTCACAATGGTAGTGTGCAGGTGCACATTGCAGTGTCAGCCACTGCTGGCTATAGTTGTCCTTGGTCTGTCTGGAATGGCTGCTGGGATGAGGCCCTGGTCTGCCTGGCGGTGGTGGGCTGGGGGGGGGCGGCGTCGGTGGTTCCCGGCATCTCCTCCTCTGGCTCCGGTGGATTTTGGCGCGAACGACCGTTCGGGCGTTCGTTCGGTCCGTGCAGATGCAGGTGGTCCTCTTCGTCCAATGGGCAGCTGGAAACGGCGACGCGTTGCGGGGCTCGGCCCCTTCTTCAGGCCGTGAATGTTTGTCAATGGTGGTGGGGGGGATTTTAAGGAGTACAAGGTGGGAGGGGTTAATTTTCAAGCTCCACCTCATTGGATAGTTAGTGCTGATGGATGGCTGGCAACCGTGGGGGGAGGGATGGTGCAAAATGGCAAATATATATAAATATATATAAAAAATGTTACAGTGAGAGCTATGAGACCATATAAAATACAATGTAAAATATAAAATACCATATAAAATACCATATAAATTATCATATAAAACTGTTTAAACACGTTTTTGGAACATTCCAGCGTTTTTTACAACATTAAAATACGATATTAGTCAATTAATAATTCTAGTTAAAACGCCTTAAGTGATGGCAGGTAAGAACTGGTATTTTTACGGATTATATAAAATATAAAATGATATAAAATTGTTGTAAGATTATTATAATGAGATACCACATCCCTATATATTGCATAAAATTTCTCTAAAAAAGAGTAGATGATGTGAACCATATATGGGATATACAAAATATATATATAAATGAAATTATCGATAATGACTAGAATATGCAACCCATATGCGGACATATATACATTAAGGAAATTATGGAGGCACTGGTGCGGGGGTGCCAAGGTACAAAGGGGGCAGCAGGGATTATGGGTGAAGCAGATGAAACTCAGCTGAGGGCATGTTTAGCTGTTGATGGTATAGGATGGGGGATCCCCTAAGGCGTCCGGCATGTGTTGTGAGTTAAAAAGAGATTTAAAAAGATTTAAAAGAGATTTGGGGCTGTCGGGACCTGCTGTAGTTCTTCAGGCTGGACGGTCAGAGGTGGATGCTGTTGAGGTGTTAGTTCATCAGATGAAGACGTTACTGTCAATTTCCTCATTGAGTCCTCCTGGTGATAAAATATCTAAATTATATATCCAATACATCTCCTGTTGGCATAGTTTTTTATACCGTTCTGCTGGTGGTAGGGTATTGGGTATGGCTTCAATTATCCATACTTTGAGTTCAGCTGATGACTGGTTGTGGTGTGTCAGGAAGTGTCTGGGCACACTATGGTTATCTTTGCCTCCTTCCACAAATCTGCGATGTTCGCCAAATCTCTGTCTTAGGGGTCCGATGGTACGACCCACATAGTATAGATTGCAGGGGCATGAAAGGCAGTATATGACAAAGTCTGTGGAACAATTAAAAATTGGGAGATCTGGTATGTTTTGCCTTTGATGGTGAAATGTTTCTGCCCATGGTTCACATGTTTACAGGTCAGGCATAGTGTTTTCTTGCACTGGTACATGCCCACCAATGGGACGAGGCAAAGCTGGTTAGGGCCTTTTTTGGGAGGTGCTTTCAGCTTGCTGGGAGCTATCTTGCTTTTGATGTTCCTGGCTCTTTGGTAGGTTACACTGGGGCGGGGTGGCAGGATGGTTTTTAGATGTGGGTCTTCCAAAAGTATAGGCCAGTGTTTGTTGATGACTCCTTCCATTTTCTTGTGCTGGTTGTGAAACTGGGTGGTGAATCTGATGGAGTTGGTGTTTTGTTGACGGGCGGCATGGGCGGTGGTGGAGGGGAGAGTGGCACAATCTCCATGGGCTTTTGCGACCAGGTCAGACGGGAAACCCTTCTGGATGAATTGGCTCTTTGGTATATTTTTGATCCACCTTGGGTGGTGGCAACTTTGAAAGTGTAGGTATGAATTCCCGGCTGTTGGTTTGGTATAATTCTTAGCCATAATGGTGGATCCTTGGTGGAACAGGGTCAGGTCCAGGAAGGCAATCTCATCGACGGCGTTGGAGGAGGTAAATGATAGGCCAAACTTGTTGTTATTGCAGTAGTCAGTGAACTGCTGTACTGATGTGTCTGTACCGTCCCAAATGATTAAAATATCGTCTATATATCGACCGTAAAATATTATGTGGGCGGCAAACGGGTTGTTGTGCCAAATGTGGGTGAGCTCCCAATGGCCCATGGTTAGGTTGGCGTAGCTCGGTGCAAAATTCGCGCCCATCGTGGTGCCCATTAGTTGGAGAAAAAACTGGCCATTAAACTCAAAATAGTTATGTGTGAGGCAGAATTCAACTGCCTGCACTATAAACTCTGTTTGTTCTGGATGGATATTTTCACTGCTGGATAAGAAATGGGATATGGCTCTGATGCTAACGGCATGTGGTATTGATGTATATAGGGAGTTGACATCCAATGCGATCCATCTGTATATGGATTCCCATTTGTAGTGGTGGATTTTCTCCATGAGGTCGGTTCCATCTCTAATGTAGGCCGGTAAGTCCTGGGCTAGGGGTTGTAGAAATGTGTCAGCATATTGTGAAAACGGGTTGGTGATACTACCCATGGCTGCTACAATTGGTCTGCCAGGAGGGTGCTCGCTATTCTTGTGGATTTTTGGTGTATGATAAAAATAGGGTGTAAATAAAAGATGTTATTAAAAAATTGAAATTCCTGTTTGGTGAGGATGCCCCGTTCCTTTGCTTTTGTGGTCAAATTACGTGCTTCAAAAGTATATTGTTCTGTGGGGTCGCTACGTAGTATTTGATAGGTGGTTTTGTCATTGAGGAGTCTGTAGGCTTCTTCGAGATAGTGGCTTTTGTCTTGGATGACGATGCCTCCTCCCTTGTCTGCAGTTTTTACGATGATATCAGAGTCATCAGTCAGTGCTCGTAGTGCAGTCTTCTCAGCAGGGGTAAGGTTGGAGGGTTGGTGGTCCTTTTTAGATGCATGAGTATTGCATATTTTGATTAGTTCTGAGTACACTACCTGGTAGTAGGTTTGTATATAAGGTCCTTTGCTGCTGGTGGGGTTGAAGACGGATTTGGGTCGAAAGGCTGTGTGTTGTATGTGGGGGGATTCTGGTATGTCTTGATGGTAAGTGAAGGGTTCAGTATTGTCATCAAGGTATAGCTCCTCTAGTATGTGTAATGCTTCCGTCTCCTGGTGGTTGAATTCTGGTACTGTAGGCGATGTGGAAGGAGGAAGATCTGGTGATGGATGTTTTTTTGATTTTATTTCAAAATGTCTTTTTAATGTAAGATTTCTGATAACTGCATTAAGATTCTTGAATAGGGTGAAGGGGTTGGGGTGACTTGTGGGAGCGAAGTTCAACCCTTTTTGGAGCAATGATCTTTCTGCCGGAGTTAGCGTGTGGGAGGAGAGGTTGAATATTTTAACGGTGTCCTTTGTTTCACCCTCTTTGGGCTTCCCCTTGTTTCTATGTGTTCTTCTTCCCCCTCGCTTACCTCTGACCCTAACTTTCTTTTCCTGGGTAGCGTGGGGGGATACTCTAAAAAATCAGCCGTGGTGGTGATGGGTGTTTTAGCCTCTGTGGCTCCAGAATGGCGTGTAACCGTGTCTGTGGTATTTGGCTCCTTGGCTCTCGGTGTATCCTGGGTGGTTTTGGTATCCGGAGGAGGGTGGTAGGCGGTTTTTTCCTTGCAGGGATTAAGGGCTGCAGGGTGTGGCTGGGTCCTCGTTGGATTGTTTTGTGCAGGTGCCCCATTGGCTTTTTTCCTTTCGGATTTCTGTTCTTGCTCTTTATTCAATATGGTGGTACCTGTGGATGGCTCTTTTACTTTTGGTTGTTGTAGGTTGGGTTTGGATAGGGTCGTAGTTGATGGTACGGTACTTGGGCGCTTGCCCGTATGGCTGGAGGATTTTGAGTGGACTCTTGTTGTGGGTGGGTGGTGGCTCGGTGGTCTGGCTGTGGCTAGTCGGCGAGGTGTGACTGGTTGACCAGGCTGGTTCCGTGGTTGTGGTTGTTTGGTAGGTGGGTGGTGTGTCTTGCGTGTGCGAAAGGGGTCGGTGCCCAGAAGAGGGGGTGGATAGGTGGAATGTCGTTCTGTGCTCCGGTCATTTGGTATGGGTTTCCGGGTTCTGTTGTGTTTCTGCTTTTTCCAATTGAAGACCTTATTCAAGTTGTAGTCATCAAGGTCTCTGCTGACCTTTCCCATTTTAATGCTGATGGTGGAATCTTCTTTCTTTTTGTTACGGTTTTTCAGAATGTGGTACCATTTGGTGGGTAAATGTTTGGTGAGTGTGGTTAGCAACTGGATCTGTTCTTTTAGTTCCTGGATGGTCTGTTGGTACTTATGCTCTCTCTGTTTGATGATAAGTTGCATCCATTTTTGGGTGCAAAACTCTGCTAGCCGGGACCACTCTATGGCTAGTTCAGGGGACAGGAAGGGACAAGTTTTTTTGATTCTGAGACCTCTAGGTGTGATGTGGCGTGTGAGGTATTCTAGCAGGAAGAACTTGTCCCACCAATTATGGTTAATGGTATCTATAGTGTATTCTATTTTCTGAACACCTTGGTGCATTTGGCTGTGAGTTCTGGGGATAAATGTACATTTGTTGCAAAAAAACCTGTGGGGAATAATTTGTACAGCTCATCTAGGATTTCATACTTGATGACTTCAATATTGTGTATGAACTCCATGGTTATATGGTGGTATATACAAATAACCCTGTGATAATCAATAACAATAGTACATTAGACGTCAGACCAGAGAGTAAAAATGCAAAAATGCATGGGGATGGTACGTACTTGATAATACCTGGGTCTGAGGGTGACCCAACAAACACTTTGTGTGATGCAGCTGCGCAGGTTGGTTACACATAGAACAAGAGAAAACGGAGTTGGCAGCGCAAGCACGGGAGTGAGGGTTGGGGGAGCCCCGACAGATTGAGGCTGCGGGCTCTTGGGGGGGGGGACCCTCGGTTAGTCACCTGGTGGTTGGGCAGGTTGAGGGATGGTCAAGTGACCTGGAGGAACAGAAGGCAATGTTCAACAAGTCTATATGTACAAAGGTATGTACACAAGTCCGTGCGTACAAAATTCCTGGTATAGTCTATTGCTGGGATGGTGGAAATCACTGTGACACTGGTAGGCTGCACCACTAAGAAGTAACCGGACTCCTGTGGGTAACAAAGAACAAGAAAGGTGCGCCTCTAAGTGCAGTAGTGTATAAAACACATTTATTAAACAAGATTAAAACTACTCACAATGGTAGTGTGCAGGTGCGCCTTGCAGTGTCAGCCACTGCTGAGAGAGCATAAGTACCAACAGACCATCCAGGAACTAAAAGAACAGATCCAGTTGCTAACCACACTCCCCAACCATTTACCCACCAAATGGTACCACATTCTGAAAAACCGTAACAAAAAGAAAGAAGATTCCACCATCAGCATTGAAATGGGAAAGGTCAGCAGAGACCTTGATGACTACAACTTGAATAAGGTCTTCAATTGGAAAAAGCAGAAACACAACAGAACCCGGAAACCCATACCAAATGACCGGAGCACAGAACGACATTCCACCTATCCACCCCCTCTTCTGGGCACCGACCCCTTTCGCACACGCAAGACACACCACCCACCTACCAAACAACCACAGAACCAGCCTGGTCAACCAGTCACACCTCGCCGACTAGCCACAGCCAGACCACCGAGCCACCACCCACCCACAACCAGAGTCCACTCAAAATCCTCCAGCCATACGGGCAAGCGCCCAAGTACCGTACCATCAACTATGGCCCTATCCAAACCCAACCTACAACAACCAAAAGTAAAAGAGCCATCCACAGGTCCCACCATATTGAATAAAGAGCAAGAACAGAAATCCGAAAGGAAAAAAGCCAATGGGGCACCTGCACAAAACAATCCAACGAGGACCCAGCCACACCCTGCAGCCCTTAATCCCTGCAAGGAAAAAAACGCCTACCACCCTCCTCTGGATACCAAAACCACCCAGGATACACCGAGAGCCAAGGAGCCAAATACCACAGACACGGTTACACGCCATTCTGGAGCCACAGAGGCTAAAACACCCATCACCACCACGGCTGATTTTTTAGAGTATCCCCCCACGCTACCCAGGAAAAGAAAGTTAGGGTCAGAGGTAAGCGAGGGTGAAGAAGAACACATAGAAACAAGGGGAAGCCCAAGGAGGGTGAAACAAAGGACACCGTTAAAATATTCAACCTCTCCTCCCACACGCTAACTCCGGCAGAAAGATCATTGCTCCAAAAAGGGTTGAACTTCGCTCCCACAAGTCACCCCAACCCCTTCACCCTATTCAAGGATCTTAATGCATTTATCAGAAATCTTACATTAAAAAGACATTTTGAAATAAAATCAAAAAAACATCCATCACCAGATCTTCCTCCTTCCACATCGCCTACAGTACCAGAATTCAACCACCAGGAGACGGAAGCATTACAAATACTAGAGGAGCTATACCTTGATGACAATACTGAACCCTTCACTTACCATCAAGACATACCAGAATCCCCCCACATACAACACACCGCCTTTCGACCCAAATCCGTCTTCAACCCCACCAGCAGCAAAGGACCTTATATACAAACCTACTACCAGGTAGTGTACTCAGAACTAATCAAAATGTGCAATACTCATGCATCTAAAAAGGACCACCAACCCTCCAACCTTACCCCTGCTGAGAAGACTGCACTACGAGCACTGACTGATGACTCTGATATCATCATAAAAACTGCAGACAAGGGAGGAGGCATCGTCATCCAAGACAAAAGCCACTATCTCGAAGAAGCCTACAGACTCCTCAATGACAAAACCACCTATCAAATACTACGTAGCGACCCCACAGAACAATATACTTTTGAAGCACGTAATTTGACCACAAAAGCAAAGGAACGGGGCATCCTCACCAAACAAGAATTTAAATTTTTTAATAACATCTTTTATCATACACCCTATTTTTATCATATACCAAAAATCCACAAGAATAGCGAGCACCCTCCTGGCAGACCAATTGTAGCAGCCATGGGTAGTATCACCAACCCGTTTTCACAATATGCTGACACATTTCTACAACCCCTAGCCCAGGACTTACCGGCCTACATTAGAGATGGAACCGACCTCATGGAGAAAATCCACCACTACAAATGGGAATCCACATACAGATGGATCGCATTGGATGTCAACTCCCTATATACATCAATACCACATGCCGTTGGCATCAGAGCCATATCCCATTTCTTATCCAGCAGTGAAAATATCCATCCAGAACAAGCAGAGTTTATAGTGCAGGCAGTTGAATTCTGCCTCACACATAACTATTTTGAGTTTAATGGCCAGTTTTTTCTCCAACTAATGGGCACCGCGATGGGCGCAAATTTTGCACCGAGCTACGCCAACCTAACCATGGGCCATTGGGAGCTCACCCACATTTGGCACAACAACCCGTTTGCCGCCCACATAATATTTTACGGTCGATATATAGACGATGTTTTAATCATTTGGGATGGTACAGACACATCAGTACAGCAGTTCACTGACTACTGCAATAACAACAAGTTTGGCCTATCATTTACCTCCTCCAACGCCGTCGATGAGATTGCCTTCCTGGACCTGACCCTGTTCCACCAAGGATCCACCATTATGGCTAAGAATTATACCAAACCAACAGCCGGGAATTCATACCTACACTTTCAAAGTTGCCACCACCCAAGGTGGATCAAAAATATACCAAAGAGCCAATTCTGTAGGCTCAGGAGGAACTGCACACTAGACAGTGACTACCATCTTCTCAGCAAACCCTTAACTGAAAAATTCATCCAGAAGGGTTTCCCGCCTGACCTGGTCGCAAAAGCCCACGGAGATTGTGCCACTCTCCCCTCCACCACCGCCCATGCCGCCCGTCAACAAAACACCAACTCCATCAGATTCACCACCCAGTTTCACAACCAGCACAAGAAAATGGAAGGAGTCATCAACAAACACTGGCCTATACTTTTGGAAGACCCACATCTAAAAACCATCCTGCCACCCCGCCCCAGTGTAACCTACCGAAGAGCCAGGAACATCAAAAGCAAGATAGCTCCCAGCAAGCTGAAAGCACCTCCCAAAAAAGGCCCTAACCAGCTTTGCCTCGTCCCATTGGTGGGCATGTACCAGTGCAAGAAAACACTATGCCTGACCTGTAAACATGTGAACCATGGGCAGAAACATTTCACCATCAAAGGCAAAACATACCAGATCTCCCAATTTTTAATTGTTCCATGGACTTTGTCATATACTGCCTTTCATGCCCCTGCAATCTATACTATGTGGGTCGTACCATCAGACCCCTAAGACAGAGATTTGGCGAACATCGCAGATTTGTGGAAGGAGGCAAAGATAACCATAGTGTGCCCAGACACTTCCTGACACACCACGACCAGTCATCAGCTGAACTCCGACAGCCCTGGACGACATTAAGAAGTCCGACCTACCAGTCTCCACCTACGACAACTCCACAATCAAGTAGTCTACTTCTGCAATGACAGTTAAAGGAGTAACTCAGGAGGACCACTATTTTCTAGATTTACTATATAGGTTATGTAGAGGACAACCGTATCAAAAAATATGGCAAGACGACCACCATCCCATAACCCATACCGAAGTTAATAGGTATGAAACTCAAGTCGACTACTGACCAGCACCACACAGTCCTTCACAGACCCGTGTGATACCAATAGAAACGGAGGAAGGTGTTTAGACGCTACAAGCGGTTTAGAGA
>BLSH010559290.1:2832095-2892645 GCA_018402905.1 Glandirana rugosa
CTTTGTCAGCAGCCCGCCACAACAAACAGCACAACCAGCCGATAGACAAGGTCTTAGCAGGAGGCAGCATTTCAGCAACATGGTGCAAGAGTATGTGGGCACACGCCTACACGTACTGCCTGATGGGTCTGCCCCATTCAACTTCTGGGTCTCCAAATTGGCCACATGGTCTGAGCTTGCCCTTTATGCCTTGGAGGTGCTGGCCTGCCCTGCAGCCAGTGTATTGTCGGAACGTGTGTTTAGCACGGCAGGGGGCGTTATCACAGACAAGCGGAGCCGCTTGTCCACATCCAACGTGGACAAGCTTACCTTTATTAAAATGAATCAGGCATGGATCCCACAAGACTTGTCTGTACCTTGTGCAGAATAAACATTTAGACCGGACTCACACAGCCATTCATATACTTCTTTTTTTGAATAGGCCTCAATACAAAAAAGAAACGTGTTGGCTACCTCCTCCTACTCCTCTACCACCGCCACTTCCACCTACACTGCCACGGTCACGGCCTAGTCAACCTCTAGGCTCCTACTCCACATCCACCCCCCTTCCCATTTTTTAATTTGATTTTAATTTATTTTCCCTATCCCAATTTTTTTGTAGGGCACTTGCCCTAGTTTGAAGATGATTTTAGAACAGTTATATGGCTTCTACCGTCACTTAATACTTTTCAGACACAGTTTGAAGATGATCCACATTCACCTCCATTTTTGCATTTTTTATGTTTTTATTTTTTTAAAAATATTTAAAGTTATTTCCCTGTCCCCATTTTTTTGTAGGGCACTTGCCCTACCCTTACCCCCATTTTACTTCCTTTTGCAGCCCTCTAGGGTTTTCCAGGACTTTGTTACAGCCATTTTTGTGCCTAAAAGTTCGGGTCCCCATTGATTTCAATGGGGTTCGTTGTCCGTGCGATCGTTTGGGTTCCGTCCGGACCCGGACTTTGTCCCGAAGTTCGGACGGACCAGCAGAACCCGAACTTCCAGAGGTTCGCTCAACTCTACTCGTGGCGAATCCGCCGCTCAGACCACTTTTATCAGATGCAGAATCGCCGCCTGAAAAAAAAATGCCAGGGTTATGGTAGTTATCTGCTACCAAAGCAATGGTATTCCACTAAAAAAAGGCCGCAGTCATATGACGGTGGAGGTCCGGAAGTGGTTAAATAACAAACATGTTATACTTATCTGCTCTGTGCAGTTAATTGCACAAAGCAGGCCCGATCCTTCTCTTATTGGGTCCCCTGCCAGCACTCCTGGCCCCTCCCTCCTGCCAAGTGCCCCCAGAGCAAACAGCTTACTGTGGGGGTTCCCAAGCAGCGGCTTGGCTCTGCCCCCTCTCTCTTCTCATTGGCTCGCTGGCTGTGGCTGACCGAAGCAGGAGCCATTGGCTCAGCCAATGAGGAGGGAGAGTCCCTGGAGAGCCAAGGCTCTCGTGTTAATTGCTATATAGCGATGGGGCACAGGTAAGTATTAAGGGGGGGGCTGGGGGGCTGCTGCACAAAGAAGGTTTTGTTTTCTTCATGCATAAAATGCATAAAGGTAAAAAGACCTGGAGCCTTTACAACCACTTGAAGTTTCATATATATTCCCATTAAAGGAAATAAATTGATGAAACAGGATTGTTGCTTGCACATACTTAGATCATTACAGTAAATAACACCTTACTTTATTTCCTTGGCTGTGTTTTGCAAATTAACATTCTTATCTCTTTTAGCAATTTAACCCCATTGAAGTTAACATTTTGTTCAGAAACAGGATAGGATTTGGATTGATTGATTGATGCTGTATTTAATTACAATGAATCATTGCTTTACTCTATGCAAACATGCTCAGGGTAAAGCCCAAGGGGCAAATATTGATTTGTATTTTAATGTCAAGTTAGCTGTTCAGTTGGCAGAAAAAGAGTTTCCTGATTTAGATTGAAAATGTATTTTCATCTAATCTTCCTGTGAATTCCTTGTTACCATATTCCATAACCATAACTTTTAATTAAATAAGTTTTTTTTTACATAGTTTCGCTAAGCATATAGTAGTAAATGGGCAGCAGTCACTTTCCTACTTTTAAAATATTTTTTGTATTTATATGATTGAATGTTTATACTACCTATCTATATACATTTATTTTGTATTGCGGCTTTAACTTTTGTCTACTTTTCAATAAAAAATTTGAATTACAAAAAAAAAAAATATTTTTTGTAAAAAACATTTTGAAAGGTTGTAGGTTAATCAGGATACCCCAAAAATGTGAGGAAATGTCAGGAAAAAAAATCACGAGCTTACCTCCGCAAATATTCTTCCAAAATTCTTTGCACTAGGTCAGGGGTCTCCAAACTATGGCCCTCCACTTGTTCAGGAACTGCAATTCCCATAGTGCATAGTCCTGCCTGTGAATGGCAGAGTTTTACAATGCCTCGTGGGATGTGTATTTCTGCAACAGCTGGAGGGCCATAGTTTGGAGATCCCTGCTCTAGATCAACCTTTCTCAACCAGGGTTCTGTGGAATGCCAGGTTTCCTACAGAGGTTGCTAGGAGTTCGTTGAACAAAAAGCAATTTCTACTGCTCAGATAAACAACCACTGACATTTGATAGTTTTAGCTATCTGTTGAAGGGGGGAATCTTAGCACTAATCACATATGTAAGAAACACTTTTCCCGCTGACCATCTTGCTAATGTAGAATATATAGATTCCTGTTGACTGTGTTTGGGTTCTCTTCTGCCACCAGCTGGCAGATCTAGTGGTCTTCTTTTAAGTTGTTTCGGATATTGCTCGATGTATATGTGTTTTTGTATTCTACATACCGTATATTTCATGTTTATATTCATTTCATTTTGTCCACGTCTTTGATGTGAATTATCACCCTCCCTGGGTGGTTTCTTCTTTTCTTGTCTTTTTTAAATGCATTAATAAATATCAATCTTTTATACATGATACTTTGTTTTTGGTGAGTTGGTCTCCCCAGTTAAAATCCCAGAGGGGGTTGTTTTTGTGCATCTTGCCAATGTAGATTAGTATTGTAGATGTAATGATAGCTGTAGATATAGTTATTAGCAGGGGTTACCTAAGACCAGAAAGTTATTTCAAGGGTTCCTGAGCATTAAAAATGTTGAGAAAGGCTTCACTAGTTTCTGGTTGCAAAATGGCAGGGTCGGTTCTTGTGCCTTATCCAGTTCCTCTCAAGGCCCTCACCTACTCCCAGGAAAGTAACTCAGAGTGCCTTCCTCCCATTATTGCATGCCAGGTTACAATCCTTTGGGTTACTCCGGGACACTTCGGGGAAACTCTCAAGACATTTAGGGAACCCAAATATTTATTATCTGTACACAGATGATTGATTACATGGACACAATTCAACAGTGGATAATTGGCCTGACATATATTTACATAGTTTGTAAGGTTGAAAAAGATACAGGCCCATCCAGTTTAACCTATGTGTGCGTATACAAGTGTGAATTTTATTCTCTAACAATTCCTATAGCCCTGTATTTTCTGCTTCCTGAGGAAGACAACTAAAAGTTTTCGGCTGGGTTCACACCAATGAGAATTGGATGCGGATTTGTCCGCATCCAATTTGCATGTCAGGAGATTGTGACCGGCTCTCTATGGAGCCAGTTCAGGCATCTCTGTTGCAGCTCTGGTGCGAATTGCACAGGAGTCCTGTGAGTTTTCTGGTCCGTTTCAGGTCCAAATTCAGCCAAAAATTCGGCCTGAAATCGGACCTGAAACGGTGAATGGAGATGCACGGGACCCCTGCTGTGAGCCACTCCGTTCCTCAGTGTGAACCTAGCCTTTGAAGTTGTCGACACTGCAAAGAGTTCCCTGGACAGCTTGGCTGTAAAGAGTGAATCTGAACCCAAAATACAAAAGAAACAGATGATATTACAGCCTAGAGAAAAGCCATAGTTCCTTACTTAATAAAGCCAGGTCACCTATTACACCTATGATCATCATGTTTCCATTCCATGCTTTTATCTTTCCTCCTCATACTAATTGATGGTTAGCTGCTAATGCTCCCTTTTTCTGTACTGTCCTTTTTCCAGCTTTGCTGCTTTCATTACATCTGACAGTATATTTTACCCCAGAAGACATGTTAGATTCATGTTAGATGACCAATGTTTTAATTTTTTTCAAGCGTTTTGGTACTTTAAAATGTTACCTTATTTTCTATGAAAATTCTGTATACTTTTTTTTTTTTTTTAACAATTTGTCACTTACTTGCTCAGTGACTAAAGTTTGGCAGCAATCAGCTTGGCTAGTGATAATCACTTCTCATTGACTCTGTGCACTAGCTACAAATTGCTTCTACGGGATTTGTAGCAATGTTCTAGAACATAAAGTGATGCAACACTTCAGGAGTTGTAGTTTGCTTGTTGAATTGAGGAAAGGGTAGGGGAATAGGGGGTGGGACTTTGATTGAAGCTTTGTAATAGCCTGGTAATCTATCTATATCCATCAATGCTACAATATGACCACTAGAGAAGAAAAAACAAGGGGGGGGCGCACCGACCTAGGGGGATTGGACCCCTTGAGGAAGAGGGTTCGCCCTGGAAACACGTCAGCCTGGCCATACGAACACTGTCCAGCCCCCCTGCTGAGGTGGAGATCCGAAGGTGCCTTGGAGGCATTGCGTCCACTTTTCCATCTTGTCGTGCCCTTTACATTGCTCTGTTTGTGAGTATATTTTAATCAAATTATTTTTAATAAATCTTTTAAATGGTATTGCACTAGGTCGGTGAGCCTCTCTCTTGTATTTTCTTCTCTAGTGCTTTTGGATGTCCATGATCCTGAGGGGGGCTGCAAGACTATTGAGTATGGAAAGATACTCACATCTATAGAGATTTTTTCATTTCTTTGCCATTATTGCATGTCTCTTGGTTGATGAACCTGAGCGCAGGAGGATTGAGGTTTGCTTTACTATATGACCACCACATTCTTCATTAAAAGTCCCACCCTCCTGCCCTATTGCATAATTGTGCAACTTATATATTTTATATTTAGTGATGGAAGCCACAGCCTTACCAAGCTATTACAAAGCTTAAATTAAAGTCCCACCCCCTGTTCCCCTACCCTTTCCTCAATATGATTAGAGATGGAAGTTTCTGGTGATGTCCAACAGGCCCACTAGTTTACCACTAATGTCTGCCCCTTTTATGGCCCTATTACTACTTATTCCAGGTTACCCCCAATATCAGTGTTATTTGTTTATTTTTTATACTCTATTTTATCAATTCCGATACAATTTTATATATACCACCCACCATGGCTGGTTGCTAGGGGTGTGCGGATGGTCGGGGCCCCGGTCTCATCATGCTCGGGGGCTACGACGCACACTGCGGGCTCCCCCGGCCCTCCCTTATCAGAGGGGCGGGCATGACGTTGACGTGTATGCGCCGTCTTTGTTAACGGTACGATGCGTGCGGGGTCTACCATGCTCGTGGACTACATGGGAGGTAGTGATGATGCCACTTGCTGTGCGCTCTGCACCGGCATGAGGGCGCCTCCTCCTCCTTCCGCCCACGTGTGTAACATTGGCGGCACATGGTGGCGGCGGCACCTATATATGGGCACCATTCTTGAGCGGGGTGACCACCAGAACTCGGCAACACTGCAACACTAGATGATTCCTGATTGCACCTTACATCCAGGGACACACAACCCTACCTCTGCATCACAACACTTGTGCTTTTCCTATGCCTCACTTTCCCTTCCCCTCCACCCTTTGTCAGTTCACCCTTATGGTTGTTATTTCCTTGCTTTCCCCTATTACACTCCCCCCCACATTTCCTCACAGGTTCAGTTGATCAATCACATGATCATCCTTTCACAGATTTCCCAATTCACAGTTTTTTTCCATTGGTCCCGTCCTGGTGTCCAGTCCTGCTCTGCTGTTTGCCTGTGTGGGGTGCCGCTGCTCCACCTGCCGACACAGCCGCTGACCATGATGTTCCCGGTTGACCCACCGCCCCCGACGCCGCACTGCTGGTGTACGACCCATGTGAGTATTTCCTATGCAGACTCTGGAGGGGGCTGCTCATTGTGAGATACAGGCCCCACCACTCTACACTAGGATAATACTCAGACTTAAGCTGATCAATTTTTGTTGCAGACCACAACACGCTTGCTCCTGATGAGTGGCCCTATAGCCACGAAACACGTTGAGCTACTCTATGTCATGTTACTGCTACTACCATGCGCTATTGAATCCCTACTTTATAATTATATGGATTACTCTGGGGCACCACCCCATGGAATTTTAGGACATGGGCTGTGCAGCTTGCTATTGTTTTACTCAATCATTGTATGGGTATTTATATGAAATTGATGGATGAGGAACGTGTATCATGTATTGTATGATTATTTAATTGATGATCATGTGTTGCCATTTGAGTCACCTGTATGTAAATATATGATTATTTGTATAAATAAAAAAATTTACTACCTCAACCTATCTATATCCATCAATGCTACTATATGACCACCACATTCTTCATTAAAAGTCCCACCCTCCTGCCCTATTGCATAATTGTGCAACTTATATATATTTTTTTTAAAAAGGACCAAAAATGTTGGGAAAAAAAACAGTTTTTCTTGGTTTCTGTTATACAACTCTGCAAATAAATAATATTTCTTCATAAATTTAGGCCAACATGTATTCTACTGCATTTCTTTGGTAAAAAACCCAAATAGATTTATGTAATTTAGTCTGTGTAAAAGTTATAGAGTCTACAAACCATTGTATATACAGTATTTAAGAATTGATCAGTTCTAATATTCTGACTGCTTTTCTTGAGGTGCTAAAATGCCAGGACAGCACAAATGCCCCCATAATGACCTTGGAAAGTAGACAGCACAGACCATGCTGAGTTTTTGTTTGACATTGTAATTTTTTGCCATCATTTTTTTTAAATTTGCTGAAAATAAATAAATATGTTTTTTTCACAAAGTTGTCATTTTATCAAGTTATTTCTCTCACACACAGCATATACATACTTACAATTACACCGCAAAACACATTCTGCTACTCCTTCTGAGTATGGTTATACCACATACCAGATGTCTGCACAGCCTAGATGCAAAGAGGGGCCCAAAATCCAAGAAGTACCTTCAAGCTTTTTGGAGGCATAAATTATGCATCTTGTTTCTTAACTGATCACATTTTGGAGGCCCTGGAGCACCAGGAGAGTTGAAACACCCAAAAAATGACTGCATTTTGGAAAGAAAACATCCCAAGGTATTATCTAGGAGTCTTTTGAAAATGTCATTCTTTTGCAACAAGCTTTTAGAAAATGCAGAATGAAAATGTATTTTTTTACACAAACTTGTCAATTAATAAGATATTTCTTATACGGCATGGGCATATGTATAATTACACCCCAAAACATAATCTACTACTTCTCTCGATTATGGCGATACCACATGTGTAAGACTTTTTAACAGCCTAGACACATAGGGAGGCTCAAAATCCAAGGAGCACCTTCAGGCTTTCTAGGGGCTTAAACTACACATTCTGCTACTTGTTCCACGTATGGGGATTGTCATGATTTAGCCTGCAGTTTTCCTGCCTGTCTAATTCCTTACCACCTTGCTGCAGTGTTTCTCCTAGTCCTCTGATTCCTTCATGTGTTGTTGGCTTGTGCGCTCACCTATGGGCATCACCTGCTATTCTCTGGGTTTATATTTCCTTCCCTTCAATCACTTACTGGTACGCCTCCCAGTTTGTTTCCCTATATATACACATGTGCTCAGTCCAGCCCGCACTGCCTGAGCAACTTCATAGTTCTCGGAGCTCCCGTCAGCTTACTACTCAATGTATCCTGTCTGACTACCCCGGCCTTAACGTTCCTGTTGGAGCAAAATCTGCTTGGCATTATGGACAGGGCACTCAAGGCGGAGGACTTCCTTTCCTCTCAAGGCCGCTTAATGCAGACACCATTCTTGCCATGCCACAGAGCACACAAGAGGAGGGGGAGGATTCTGGCAGTTTTGGAGGCATTGAAGCAGAGCAAGACATATGTCAAACCTTAACAGAGGGTTTTCCATTCCCAGAACCCTTGGGAGTAGTACGTGGCTGGAATGAGGCAATTCCAGATATTGTATCCCTCAGTGACCCAGAGGAATCTGCTTCTCATGCCTCCGCAAACTTGCGGTGCATGGGCTCCCTCATTCTTCAAAACCTACAAAAGGTCCCAAGAATACGTGGCATCAAGGAGAAGGATCACTATTGGTTGGTGACCCTCCTTGGCCACCCTTACAAGGGGAAAGTTTTGGATTTCATCCCGTCCCCACAGAGGGTGCAGAAGATGGAATCTCTTGAGGACACCTTAAACAGAAGTTTATAGTAACGCCTTTCCCAACTCTGGTAGGCTACTGGTAGGTTACAGTCTGGTGGAAAACGTAGTTTTGAGGCTTCCGTTGGTCAAGAGAGCAGCGGTGGAGAAGGGGGCCACCTCAGTGATTGCTTTTAAAACATTTTTAGTCCTCGGCGCCCAAGGCTGTCAGCTTCCACATCTCATCGGCAGCATCTGCATCATATGATGGGAGATTATCTAGGGGCAAAAACAGACATGGAGAGCTTTCCAGTTGACAATCCACTGGGTTACTGGGTCATGAGAATAGACCACTGGCCAGAACTTGCCCAGTATGCAATTGAGCTGCTGGGCTGTCCTGCATCCAGCATGCTTTCCGAACGGGCATTCAGACTCTGTGTACTGGCTGACCTTTATCAAAATGAATCAGTCCTGGATTGGCAGCAGCTCTCAAGCCCCTGATGCTAATGTCGCTGATTAAGTACTTTCTGGATCTGGAATCTATGAAAGACTGCCTAGCTTTGTGGGTGTTGATTTCATCTGGAAGAGTTTTTTTGGTGTAGGTTTCATGGGCACAATTAACACCCAAGGACCAATTTTTCTGCACCTGTTTGACAGTTGCATATCATTTAAATTTTTGACAGCAATGGCAATTCTTGCTTTCATCAAGAGTACCTCTATAGAGTTATGGTGTGAAGACACCATCGACCCCAAAAGACCAATTTTTTCCGCACCTGTTTGACAGGTGCATATCATTTCAATTTTAACAGCAAGGCAAAAAAGCAAGTACCCCTTGTGGAGAGGCAACCCCATTTCACTGTGTGGATTAGCACTTTCACCCTGGTTTTTGAAATGACAGGCGTGCTGATTACACATCTGTGGGCTGGGTTCATAAACTTCCCTGGGATACAGCTCAGGACTCACACTTGGAGGCAGCTCTGCTCGGCAGACAGGAAGTCTGGCCTAGGAGGTCGGGAGGGTCCCAAGAGGAGACAGCTCCATGAGACAGGAGGTCTTGAGGAAACTAAGGCTGCAAGTGGCAGTTTGAGTGTGCATCCCTATAGGGTAGATGTGGCCCGTGATCAGTGGCGTAGCGTGGGTTGTCAGCGCCTTGGGCAAGGTAACTAATTCCAACTCACGGACTTACCTAATTTCAGCTAGCTCCGGTCTGGTCACATGATCCCCTGTGTTAGTCAGCTGTGGCTGAAGGGGAGAGGAGAGAGTGCTTGACAATGGCTGCTAAAGTCTGGAGTGGTGATATCATGCATGGGTTCCTATGTCCCATCTGTTGTTGGTGCTCATTCCTCTCCCCTGCATACACCACTGGCTCACACAGGGGATGACATGACCGGACAGCCTGAAAATAAGTGTTGCATCTTTTATACATAGGTTAGCCATCATAGGCGTTAGGAGTGGGGATTTTATAAAATTTCAGTTAATGGAAGCTACATATGTAAAATTCACACTATAATACTTGTTGCAGCACCGTGCAGTTGGAATCAAATCCCAGTAGGGTTTTGTAGTTAACTTTTTATATATATATAAATAAATCTAAAAGGCTAAATACAAAACTCTACTGGGTATTTATTTCAACTGCACGGTGCTGCAAAAAGTATTATAGTGGGAATTTGACATGTAGCTTCCATTAACTGAAATATTATAAAATAACTCTACTGGGTAGTGAGTCCCAAACACTGGTGCTGCAAGAGACCTCAACCTCATTGTGCAAATAAAGCAAATAAATAAATTAGACATTTTCATATAACAATTCATCAAATAAAATAATTCTAAGATAGCCCTACTGGGTAGTGAATCCAAACCACCAGTGTTGCAAGAACACACAATTGTGCAAATATATAAATAAACTAACAAATTTCTATAACAATCAATAAAAAGCATCCAAAAAACATGGCTATAAATGAACTTCATGGCTATGGATGAACTTTTTATTGATTATTATATAAAATGAGTTTGTTTATTTATTTGTATATTTGCACAATTGTGTGTTTTTGCAGCACTGGTGATTTGGATTGATTGAGAGAGAGGCTGAGACAAGGCTGAGAGAGACAGCTGAGCTGAGGGAAAGGGGGGCTGAAAGAGGGGAGATGAAAGAGACTGCTAGCTCTATCCCCATCTGCAGTCCCTCCTCTGTCCCAGTCTCTGTATGTACGGTACCTTCAATGCCAATCTCCTTGATCCAGCGGTGCTTTTATCCTTCCAGCAACTCCCTGGCATCATGCGCCTCCCGTCTGTCCTCTGGGTCTCCAGTTGTCCTGTTCTCCGGGCCTCATGTTACTGCAGAGAGGAAGTTGGAGCAGTCCATGCTCTGGAGGCACAGGACAGGAGATGCTGCTCCCGCTGCTTTTCACCTCTTGGGAAGTGGAGTGAAGATCAAGGAGGAAGGGGCCGCGGTGGAACTATTCTCCCGAGTCCCAGGCTCTCAGGCCTATCTGCCCTCAGCTCGACCCCTCGCTGATCACCTCCATGAGACTGATTCCCCAACCGCCTGCCTGCACCCCAAGAACGGCCGCTGTTGCTAGACAACGTGGACTCTCCGGCATCATAAGTTTGACAAGGGGCTTTTTCCCCATGCTAGTCGGTCCACACATCGAGGAAGTCAGTCCACACGCCGAGGGCATCAAGGAAGGAGGTGGGTGGAGAGGAGTCACTGCCTGTCTGAAGATCACACCAGTCCCTGCTGATGGGCACCGAAGAAGGAGGAGGTGGTGCCGAGGTGGGTGGAGACAGCAGTGCAGCAGAACTAAGCGCAGGCTTCGTTCCCAGCCTCACTGAGAAATTGAGAGTCTGTAATGTCACTGATTGCTAGACGCCAGGCGGGCCGGCCCTAGCAACCAGTTCTGAAGTGTAGGGAAATGCAAGTATTAGTTAGTAGATGGTGGGGGCAGTGACCTCAATTTCATTCCAGGACATTTTTTTGTCCTGGAATGAAAATGCCCAGGACCAGGGACAGAGATTGCAGGACAGGGACTGTTACAGTGCCCCTCTAAGTTTTGCGCCCCGGGGCGGTGTCGCCCTTCGCACCCCCCACGCTACGCCACTGCCCGTGACTGAGCAGCACAAAGCTGATACAAAAGTGTCATGTACCTGGGTGTCATTGATCCAGGATGTTCCTGGTCCCACAGCTGCAGCCTTACCTAATGTGCTACGGGGGAGCTCTAGAGTTCTTGCAATCTTCTCGCAGCCTGATGCACTGCCTTGGACTCACTAGCCCCCATCTGCTGCCAGCTGTGAACAATGTACAATCAAGCAGCCCATAAATAGCAGCACTTCCTGTTAATCAATGCCCGTTTGTTGGACTTGCTTCCTGGTTGTTTGATAACTCTGTAATTCTGATTTCTGACCATTTCTGACCTGCCCGACTACGGTTTCACCTGAATCCTCAGCGCACAAGTTCCACTTTAGACACTACCTACCACAGGTACTTTACATTACAAACGGGCCATTATGACAGTGAACCCTGCTGAGATTGTTCAGGCGATTTCACATCAAGGACAATTGATTGGACATGAACAGCATCTTGCTTCTCTGGATGTTAATCTAGATTAACTTTGTGCTATTCTTAAGTCTTGGTTGCCTGGTACCCCTGCACCTGTCCGGACTCCAGCTCCCACTCTTGCTCCAATCCAGCCCACCTCTTCTGTGCCACCCAAACTTCCCTTACCTGAAAAATTTGGTGGTGATACGGAGGACTGCAGAGGTTGTTGTTGTTGAGTTTTAATGTTACTCCTGCGCCAACAATGCTAAAAGAGAACTGCTTATAAATGTAACTAAAACACGTGAGAGTAACAGCAGCTCGCACTGGATACAAGGAAATTGTATAAAATGCTGTCAGAGATAGTGGAGCGCTATTGGTAAAATATCAGATAAAAAACATGCATACAGAGGGTAAACAGCGGCAGATAACTAAAGAGTAATGATTGGAGGTCAATGAGGGCAAATAATATAATTATAAGACCATTTCTTATACACATGCCTCAAGGCTGGGTACCTAGGAATAAATAAAACAGATAAAATAGCTTATGTATATAACACAGTATAATGATCCTGGGTGAATTCTGAGGTATATATTACTTTTGGAAAATAATTATATGTAGTCCTCATCCGCGAGAAAGTATGCATGCACCCAGACTGGAAACAGTGCAATAAAATAATCAAATATGAATACACATAAAGTTCAGTCTCAACATCATGAATATTGATAGATGTCTATGAACCAAGCTGGTATTGAAGAGTGTGCTTCCCTTCACCGGTGTATGAGTAGTGTAATAGATGAATTTTTCAGTGACTTTTGGTGTTATGGGTGACGCCCTTATAGATACTAGCCTCTTACCTGAGAAGTGCTAGTATATTAGCACATAAAGGTTTCTTTGTGTCGTGGGCATCACAATGACCTCTAGGGGTCTCCGGTGTGTGTTGTCTCAGCTATACAGTAGTGACTTGTGTTTCTTCCAGGGGGTGTCTCGGCTTTCTTTAAACGTTTTCCCTCATCATATGTAAAAGTATATAAAAAACCAAAAACACTCCTTCTGGTGTGATAACGTTTTGATAAAAACAGGTTTATTTAAAACTTTTGTATTAAAACTCACATTTTGTAGATAGAAAACTGATAAAATCTCCCACGAGCGCCGAGCTCGTTTCCTTTCAGCATTAACTTTTCCAACAACCTCTGCTACTGCCCTACGCGTTACGCCACGCTCCTCGTGACTTCTCCATTTGAAGGCTTACGACTCAAGGGAAGCTATGACAGAGTGGACCTCTTTTAATGTGTTTGGAGCGTCTAGTTTCTGGGAGGCCGAGCACAGGAAACTCTATCATATCTAGGAAATTCATCAGATCCTCCTCATCATACTGCACCTTAGAGGCGTATAGGTTCTTGTAGTATGCCACAAATAGGGAGCTGATCTGTTCTGGGTCAGTCTGTATGGTCCCCGTCTCGTCCCTAATCCTAGGTATATAAAATATGTTAGCACGCTCAGACGCTAGCCAGGCCAGAAGTCTGCCCGTTCGCTCTCCCTGCTCAAACAACCATTGGGATTGGGACAGTAGTATCTTCCTACTCACGGTGGCTCTCAGCAGTGAGAGGTCCCTATGTGCGGAGGTCAGGGCCTCATGCGTCACCCGATCGCCGGTCGCCACATACTGGGTGTGAAAAAGTCTCACACATGTGGCATACTCGGGGCGAGTAGCAGAATATATTTTGGGGGTTAATTTTTGCTATGTACATGCTGTGTTGGTATCTTATAAATTGACCACTTTGTGTACAAATAAAAGCGTTTTCATTTTTTTCCCACATTTTTGAAAGACTTGTGAAAAAAAATGAACCATTCAAAAGACTCATAATGCCTCACAGAATATACGTTGGGGTGTTTTTGTGTGTAATTACATTGTCCTGGTGCTCCAGGGCCTTCAAAAGTGTAATAGGTCGTGAAATTTCTGCTCCTAGAATGCATGACGGGCCAGGCTGTGAAAAAGTCTGACACGTGGTATCGCCATACTCGGGGCGAGTAGCAGAATGTATTTTGGGGTGTAATTGGAAGTATGCATATGCTGTGTGTGAGAAATAACTTGTTGTTATGACAATTTTGTGCAAAAAATAAATAAATAAATAAATAAATAATCATTTCTTAATTTTCCCAAGAATTGTGGGAAAAAAGTACAACTTCAAAAAACGTGCAATGCCTCTTACTAAATACCTTGGAATGTCTACTTTTCAAAATGGGGTAATTTGGGGGGTATTTGCACATTCCTGACATTTCAGGGCCTCAAGATTTGAGATAGGCCATCAGTGCATCAGGTGTGATCAATTTTCAATGATTGGCACCATAGCTTGTAGACGCTATAACTTTCACGCAGACCAAATAATATACACTTATTTGGGTTATTTTTTTACCAAATATAGGTAGCAGTATAGGTTTTGGCCCAAATTTATGAACAAAAATTACTTATTTGCAAAATTTTATCACAGAAACTAAAAAAAAAAAGTGTTTTTTTTTCAAAATTTTCACACTTTTTTCACTTATGTCGCAAAAAATAAAAAACCCAGAGGTTCTTAAATACCACCAAAAGAAAGCTCTATTTGTGTGAAAAAAATTATAAAAATGTTGTTTGGGTACAGTGTAGCAT
Organism: Glandirana rugosa; assembly: GCA_018402905.1. Taxonomy (NCBI): domain Eukaryota; kingdom Metazoa; phylum Chordata; class Amphibia; order Anura; family Ranidae; genus Glandirana; species Glandirana rugosa. The sequence continues at coordinate 2,846,542 of BLSH010559290.1, forward strand.
GAGAGAGTAATTGTCATTCAAAGTGTGAGAGCGCTGAAAGCTGAAAATTGGTCTGGGCAGGAAGGGGGTAAACGTCCTGTATTGAAGTGGTTAAGAGCCAGTACTCTGCTCCCTGTCAGGTGGGTTTCCTGCAGAAGGCAAATATGTGGGTGATGTCTCTGCAGGAAAGTGAAGACCAGGGATCTCTTAATTTTAGAATTTAATCCCCTGACATTCCAGGAGATGACTGTTAAATGGGCCATGGTCCCCATCTCATATGAGAGCAAAGTCTCTCATATACTGTATATGCCACTGCACCATCATAGCTGCCAGCACTGTAACATAAAAGCCAAAACATATAAACATTCCCCCCAACCCTCCCCGCACCACCCCCCAAACCTGAGTGTGCTTCGAGCCCAAAAACATCCATGGCAATTGCCAGAGGGGGACTAAGAACCATTAAGGCAACAAATAGTGGTCCATTTACAAAGTTCATCCGCATCCAGACGTAGGAGAACAAAAAATGTGGACGGATTACTGGGCCCCGCAGAACTAGGGACACAGATCACCCACAAACTTATAGTCATAACATAAAAAAACAGTAAAACTTGATAGCGGACACCCTTGATGCATTTAGGATGATTCCACTCCTGAAGAAAGCAAGTAGTCCTACAGTGGCTGATGCTCCACACATAGGGCAGTTTCCAGGCAGAAGCCCATAAAGAAGCATAGAGTAGAAGGGGTGTAGGTGCACTGCAAGCGATGCAGGAGTGTCTATGTCAGCCCTGGGGTAGCAAAAAAATGTGGAGTTACTCACTGTTCTGGCGTTGGCGCTGTCAGGGCCTAGTCTCAGTATGTAGGCCGAAGTGCAGTGAGTTTGGAGTGGAAAGGCCGAATGCCGCATAGAGGCACAGGCATCCAGGAGGTAAAAGAGGTAAGTAGTCAGTGTTCAAGTGTTTCATCACGTGGGTGGCACCGCTGCAGCTGTTCAGGTGTAAGGATCCGAGAGAAGGCTAGCCCCTAGGCAGGGTTTCCAGCCACTGGGAAGCCTCCTCAGGAGAGGTAAAGAACCAAACGGTTTCTCCGTCCTGCACCCGGAAGTGGGTAGGTAAGAGCATACTGTATTTGATACTCTGGTTCCGAAGGTTGAGCTTGACCTGGTCAAAGGAGCGGCGAAGTCGCTGGATGTCCACCGAGTAATTGGGAAAAATCATTATTTTTGCGGCTTCATATCTGAGGGTATCTGTCACGTACCTGGTGGATGAGTCTGTCTGGCTCGGGAGTGCAGGATGGCACGAGGGTCAGACTGGGTCACTGGTGTTGGTAGAAGTCAGTTGGTGCACTCGTGCACTAGAAGCGTGGTCATACAGGCCGGGTCGTTATGCTGGCTGGCAGTGTAGTACAGAAGGAGCAGGCGAATGGATGGTCGGGTTCAGGCGGGCATCAGAAGTACAGGAGGGTTAGGCAGAAGAGTGGTCGTAGGCAATCCAGGGGTCGGTACAGGCGTAAATCAGCAAAGTCAGGCAGGTCGGGTCACAGGAACAGATAATCAGAATACAGGTAGCTCAGGAACTCACACTAAATGCTGTAGATTAGACAGCACTTGCTGCAGGGCATGCACAGCTTTTAGCACTAAAAAAAGAGTCCAAAAAGAGCAGGATTTCTCTAACAGCATCCAGTTTCCTGGCCTCTCGGAGCACGCCATCTCGGTCCCTGAAGTTCAGCAGCTTCAGTATGAAGGTGCGTGGAGATGACCCGGGGAGGGGGGGCTTGGTGGCCTGCATTCTGTGAGTGCGCTCCACTTCACAGAATGTGAAGAATGGAGCCTGGGGTAGGAACGTGCTGAGCAGACGCTCCGTGAATGCCGTCGGGTCTGGGTTGTCCGCTTCGTGAGGCCCGCCATTTTCAGGTTATTCCTCCTGTTTCAGTTCTCCGCGTCCTCGGCCCTTGATTCCAGCACCTTCACCTTGGTAGTCAGGGTACGGAGAACCGACGTGTGCTCTGTGAGGACATCTTCCGAATCCCCCACCCGCATCTCCACCTCCGTCAGGCGGGACCGCACTTTGTCCATGTCTCTGCATATTAAATCCACCTTTACTTGCATGATGTCAATCTTGGATGTCAAGGTGGTCTCGCAGTCCATGATTGCTGACATAAGAGCTATAAAGTTCTCATTCTGTCTTGGCTCTTGCTCTCCCTCCTCTGTCTGCGTCACCATGTTGGTGGGTGTGACCAGCCTCGGAGGCCCGGCGGGAAGTTCTGGCAGCCAGGGGTTGTCTACCTCTCGCCATTACCGTCCCCCAGGCATCCACCACAGTTTGAGGTGGTTATGGTCGGGCATTCTGCAGGGTAGCAGACTAGAAGCAGTGGACTAGCTCAGAGCTCTCTCACTGAGCTGCTGCTCCAGTCGCCATCTTGGACACATCCGGTTAAATGGAGAATTAACCTCTTGTGGGCCTTTCTGTCACATGAACTGTTTGTCTTGACCCAAAAGACTTACTGGTTGTCTATTGGCTTCCGTGGCCATCCCTTCTACCTTACCTCATGAATACCATGAATTTGCAGATGTATTTTGCAAGCAAAAGGCAGATCTTTTACCTCCAAATCATTCCTTTGACTGTGAGATTAATCTAATTCCTGGAGCACCTCTTCCCAAAGGAAGGACATATCCCCTGTCATGGCCTGAACAAAGATTCATGGAAGAATACATTAAGGATAACTTGGAGAGAGGTTTTATCTGACCCTTTTCTTCTCCAGTAGGGGCAGGTTTTTTCTTTGTTGAAAAGAAAGATGGGGGTCTTCGACCATGCATACACTATCGAGGCTTTAATCAGATCACCGTAAAAGACTCCTATCCTTTACCTCTCATTCTAGAATTATTTGATGTGCTCAAAGGAGCCCTTATCTTCACTAAGCTGGACCTCCGAGGGGCTTATAATCTGATTTGAATTAGAGAGGGAGACGAGTGGAAGACTGCATTTAACACCTGCAATGGACATTTTGAATATCTTGTTATGCCCTTTGGACTCTGTAACGACCCTGCTGCCTTCCAAAATTTCATGAATGACATTTACCATGATTTCAGCAACAGTTTTGTGATTATCTACTTAGACAACATCTTAAAGAGGAAGTAAACAAAGATGGGGTTTACTTCCTCTATATACACCTGTAAATTAGAAGCATAATGGGCTACTATGCATCGCATAGTAACCCATTATGTGCCACTTACCTGCGAACGAGTCCAGTGATGTCCCCTGCACTGGCCGCATCCATCTTCTGCCCCTCTACCTTCCGGGTCAGCGACTCCGGCGCTGTAACTGGCCGGAGTCGCGTGACGTCACTACCGCGCATGCGCGCGGGACCCGCCAGTCACGGCACAGTGTCAGTGGAGAATCGTCACGGAGGTCGTTTCTTCTCTGCGCATGTGCCGAAATGACGTTGGCACATGCAGAACACTGCATATCTCTTGAACCGTACAGGTTTAGGAGATATGCAGGGTACCTACAGGTAAGCCTTGTTATAGGCTTAGCTGTAGGTTGAAGTGGTTGTCCAAGACCACTTTAATCTTTTCCAGGACTCATTTAGAGCACGTCACACATGTAAAGCAAGTATTACTGTGACTAAGACAGTGGTTCTCTACTCCTGTCCTCAGGACCCACCAACAGGCCATATTTTAAGTATTACCCTGGGGAGATGCAGACTAGAATACTGCAATACTGCAATCACTGAGCAGCAAATTATATCACCTGTGATGTATTTCAATTATCCTGCAAACCTGGCCTGTTAGTGGGTCCCGAGGACAGGAGTTGAGAACCACTGGACTAAGAGAAAACCACCTTTATGCTAAGATTGAGAAATGCAGCTTTCATCAAAACCGCATACCTTTCCTTGGATACATCATCAATGCTGTTGGGTTCCAAATGGACCCAGAAAAACTTTCTGCTGTCATGCAACCGACCACTTTAAGAGGGCTCCAAAGCTTTCTAGGGTTTACAAACTACTACAGGTGCTTCGTAGCATTGAAAATACGGCAGAACTAAACCAGCACCGCATCCCTGTAAAAATTGATAAACACAGGAAAAGAGAGATAGAAATTAATGGGACTTTAATGGTGCTGGTGTACCCCCTAACTGAAAAGACACAACCGACACTCATAATCGAAATATACAAAATGTAATAAGTTCATGTTAAAAACAGCAATGAATTAACTCCAGCAAAAGAGTGGAGTAATGACATGATAAACACATAGATCAAAAAATGACATCAAAAGTGTGACTTTACATTTCCCTTTAAAATACCACATTTAATTGATATACCAGTTCATGGACAAAACTGTATGTACATGGCCCGAGGATCTGACTTGCATAAAAAGCAAGAACAGGCTGAGGCCAAGGATAAGATGGTCAAAAAATACACATCCATGAATGGTTCAGTGATCCTGTCCTGTCATTACATTTTGCATTGCGCATTAGTCGGCACCTGATGTGAATCCAGAGAGGATGCCGGCTCATGCTCTGTAGCACACTCCGAGGCCTGTTTGCGCATCCATATGACGTCACGCACGGGCGACGCGCTCCGTGCTTTTGGCGCCAAAACCACTCTTATAGCGGTGAGACGCCTGCCCGGTCGGATTATGCGGCTCTCTATTGATCTAGCTGGTGCAGTGATATCGGGGAGGGTATCTTCTCAAAAATTCCCAAGGTATGGCATTCAAATTTTTGTGTATTTGAACCGCAATTGTGGTTCTTGTTTGTGCACTCTCCCAGGGAGGAGTATATATATTTTTTTATATGCATCAAGCCCCTTTTACAACATTATTTTCAGGGATACTGGGCAGTACTATCTGACTGCCCCTACGTCTGGGTTGTGGGTATAATCAATGGTCTGCTTGTCTGTGGCTTTGGACCGTTACTCCCACAGCATGGTGGCATATTCCTTCTGGACCCTAAGGGATATCTATGTGAGTTTTGGTATGTTTATTTTCATTTACCTTGTGATATATGCTCACTTATACATCTAGGGGGTTTTCCTCCTATTCTGCCCATCTCCCTTTCCTTTTCTTCTTTTGGTGCGTATGTAAGCCTATCCTCCCAATGACATTTCTGTAATATTCCTAGGTCTTTGCTTTTTGAAGCTAACCTTGGGCTGGATAATGTTTGGGGTTGTTTTTTGTAGGATCAAGCCCTCAATGCTTGGGCGGCTCATTAACACCAGCTATATTCCTACTTTACCAGCTGTATTCGTTTTATTAAACGGAATCGTCAAACTTAATCAGTGATCATTTGGTCTTCTATTACTTTAGCTGTGTGACTTATGCACAGCTTAATAGTGGCCCGTGATATAATATATTCTATTTGGGGTTATTTATTTTGGGTGTATTCTGGCCTCTCTAGCTGTCCCTTCTTCCCCGTTCTCTTTGGACCCCCAGTTTTGATGGCTTCTAAATATCTGTTTCATTGAGAACAACTGCATATGTGCTTTTATAGGTTTGGCAAGAAATCAGTGATCCAATCAATCTGGTCCAGAGGTGCTGCACTCATCTTCTCAGCCTCAAAATTCTTTTGTTGAGCTTTGTTTGGAAGTCTCTGTTGCTCACATGTTCGTTCCTTCTTAACAGGTATTTAAATAGTAGTGAGCTACATGAAATTCCTAGAGTCACTATATGATGTTGTAATAACAAATCTGTTGTATTCTTGTACAAGAATGTTGTAACTAATTTGTATAGATATTTTTGCAATTGCATTATTGTTTGTGACTGTCGTATTTATCATTATAGTGACTATATCCCAATCCTCCCTATGATTCCCTGAAGAAGCCCTTTCCAGGGTGAAACGCGTTGGACAGGACAGGGTCACTGAACTATTCATGGATGTGTATTTTTTGACCATCTTATCCTTGGCCTCAGCCTGTTCTTGCTTTGTATGCAGTCAGATCCTTGGGCTGCTAGGCCCCCAGGGGGGTCCACTGGGGAGGGGGCCCTGTCATGTACCTGGGTGTCATTGAACCGGGATGTTCCTGGATGTTCCTGGTCCCACAGCTGCAGCCTTACCTGTTGTGCCATGGGGGAGCTCTAGAGTTCTCGCAATGTTCTCCAAGCCTGATGCACTGCCTTGGACTCACAAGCCCCACCTGCTGCCAGCTGCGGAAAATGTACAATCAAGCAGCCCATAAATAGCAGCACTTCCTGTTACTCAATGCCTGTTTGTTGGACTTGCTTCCTGGGTGTTTGATAACTCTGTAATTCTGATTCCCATGTATTGAACTTCTGCCTGAATTCTTGACTATTCTCCAGCCTGCTGATTTGGTACTTCATCACCAGCTCATGTATGACCTCTGCCCGCCTGACCAGAGGCGGGCAGAGGTACCGATTTTGTACTGCTTTGCCTGATCTGTTGCTGACCTGCCGAACTACGTTTTCACCTGAATCCTCAGCGCACAAGTTCCACTTCGGACACTACCTACCACAGGTACCCTACAGAGTGTCAGAGACTGTGTGTATTGCTGTGTGAGCAAAGAGATGTGTGCTGTGTCTCAGCCTTAAGAAGCCAGTATGCCAACATTTTTTTCGGAGGAACTGTGCATCTGTTACTACAAAAATGCATGTTGTTGCCTGTAGCAACAAAGTCAATGTCGATCGTGAGACCTATGGTGGATGGTTGAATGATCCTGATAAGAGTTATGGGTGGTGGGCTCAAGAGGGGTCATTACAGCCAGTTTGAGAGTGCTGGAAAAGTTATGCAGGGAGAGTGCGGTCTCCCATAGCAACCAGTGAAGTGTCAGCTGGATGGTGGGGCTGCTATGAAGAGGTGGCTCACTATTCCAACAAAGAGGGCCAGGATGCCCGAGAGTCTTTCATTTCACCCTGTAATCACATGGGGAAAGAGCAGGAGTGAGCAACAGGCTGACCTGAAGTTCAAGAGGAGAGTGGTTGCCCTTAGCAACGGCTGTGATTTCAAGTCTGCAGACTGAGTAAGAAAGACTGACTAGGTGACTGTGCACACGGGTGTGGAAGTAACCCCCAAATGGGAGATCCCGTTTATGCTAAAAAGGACTTGCCTTACTGCAGTGCTCTGTTCAGTGGGGAGGCAAGTGTTAAAATCGAAAATGACACTTGTGAAAATGCAAAGCTTGATGTCTGGAATGAAACTCTGCTCACGGTGGTGAGGGTGGGGTACTGCAACATGGTGTGGTTAAAAATGTATTTCCACAATGCAGTTTATACCAAAGTGATGTGTTTAATGTGTCCGCTGCTAAGCCACTCTGTCCTGTGTCTCCTTGCACAGTTGGAGAGGCGTTGCATAGTACCTCTCATGGGAGTTCAACCAGTGCAGACTGGGATGGTATGGCCAGACGGATATTAGCATGTGGAAAGATCTTTCTGTTAGTAAAGGTGTAGTGGACACTATTGCTGCTGTGCCAGGAGAGGTGTCTGCAGAACAGCTTATAGGCCAAGGTGCATTGGCTATTGCAGAGATTAACCCTCTCATGACTGAAGGTCTGAGCGAGTGTAAACGCACAGCGGAAATTGTGTCCACCATGCATGAAGGGAAAAATGTGTATTTTTTAACAGACATGCTTAAAGCGGTAGTAAACCCCCCACTACTGTTTTTACTTACAGGTAAGCCTATAATAAGGCTTACCTATAGGTAAAATGAATATCTCCTAAACCTACATGGTTTAGGAGATATTCGCCCTGCATGCAGCCACTGACATTAGCGGCGCATGCGCTCTGATGATCCGGTGGAGGCTGCCGGAAAATCAGAGCTGGCTGCCGGAACAAAGAGCTCCCGCACGCATGCACGGGAGTGACGTCACACAGCTCCGGCCACTCACAGCGCCGGAGCCGCGTACCCGGAAGAGAGAAGAGGACCATCATGTCAGCGCCCTTAGCTCTGACCGACTCGGGCATCTGGGGCCTCGTTCTAAGGTAAGTATTTCATAGTATGTTAGTATGCTATGCATACTAACATATTATGCTATATTATGCTATTGTCTTTTTTATTTTTTCAAGTGTGTTTACTACCGCTTTAACCTCTTGCCGACCGCCGATCGGCATCTGACGGCGACAAGGCGTCATATGACGGCGGCTGCGAGATCGCGCCCAGTGAGCGCGCGCTCAATGTGTCCGGGGAGGGCCAGGGAGCGGGTGCGGCGGCTTCGATTGCCGCCAGCTACCCGCGATGCCCCCCCCCGGAGTGAAAGGACGGAGGTCCGTGTAAGTAAACACGGACCTCCGTTCTGTAAGGGGGGGAGGGCTGTGATCACAGCCTTCCTCTACACGGAAGCTGTGATCGCTTCCCTTCCCCTGCTAGGGCAGTCCCCCCACAGTTAGAAAATGCCCAGGGAACACAGTTAACCCTTAGAGCTCCCCCTGCAGGTTAACCCCTTCACTGCCAATGGCATTTACACAGTAATCAGTGCATTTTTATAGCTTTGATCGCTGTATAAATGCCAATGGTCCCAAAAAAGTGTCAAAATGGTCCAACATGTCCGCTGAAATATCGCAGTGCCGCTAAAAATCGCAGATCGCCGCCATTACTAGCAAAAAAATAAAGAAAAATAAAAACCCATAAAATGAATTCTCATCATCCGTAAACGGGACCACTTTTGCGCAAACCAATCAATAAACGCTGATTGCGATTTTTTTATCGCAAATATGAGGAAGAATATAAATTGGCCAAAACCGATGAAAAAAATGTTTTTTTATATTTTTTTTTTGATTTGTATTTTAGCAAAAAGTAAGAAATTTGTTTTTTTTTTGCAAAATTGTCACTCTTCTTTTATTTATAGCGGCGATCAGAAATGACGTAGCGGTGATCAAATACCACCAAAAGAAAGCTCTATTTGTGGGAAAAAAAGGACGCAAATTTCGTTTGGGTACAACGTCGCACGACCGCGCAATTTTCAGTTAAAGTGACGCAGTGCCGAATTGCAAAAAGGGCTTTGGTTCTAAAGGGAGAAATCCTTCCGGGGCTGAAGTGGTTAAAGAAATGCTAGCATCGTGGATTATACAGCCAGTGTATATCTTTCCATCCTCTCCTACGTTTGGAGAACTTGTACCACAGGATACTACTGATTGGAGTGGTAAATCTTGGAATCATTTCATTTATTGCAATGTTTTGTGTTGATGTGGAAAGTTATCTCACAGTGTGCTGGATCGCTTCATACAGAGGGTGTGTATGAGAGGCACTCTGAAGCCCTGTTGGACAGGTCAGAAGTATTGAAAATACCAGCGGTACAGAAATTGTAAAAGGGACTGGTGTTGGACAACAGGGGGTGATGTAAAACTGTGGGAAGGTCCCATAGAGGGTAACTGCTTGCCTGTGTGTGGTCCCTCCTCAGACACTGTCCTAACAGGTGATGGGAGAAGAGTACCTGGTGGCTTTGAACTGAATAATGTTGAGAAAGCGGTTTCCAAGGGTAACCACACAGGTAGTAGAAAAACAGATCGTGCTGGGTAAGCCTGAGTCAGGTAGTCAGAGAAGTCAGTCCCTGGCAGATGTTGTAGAAGTAGACCCCCTACAGTCCTGTTAGAGTATGTCTGGGGGAGGGGAAGAGATCAGTGGGGCCCCAAAGTTTAGGAAAATATGTTTGTGGAAGCACACCCGGAAAAAGGTGTGGGTGGAGTGCTCCCCTTTAGGAAGATCAGAAAGGTTTGGACCCCTGGGGGTTGTAGTTGGCACAAAGGTGCCAATGTGAAGGGTAGTGTATTTTTCCCTCCGGTGCAAAATGGGGGTGGGGGGGTATGTGGAGAGGCAACCCCAATTCACTGTGTGGATTAGCAACTTCACCCTGGTTTTTGTAAAGACAGGCGTGCTGATTACACATCTGTGGGCTGGGTCCATAAACTTGCCTGGGATAGAGCTCGGGCTCACACTTGGAGACAGCTCCGCCCAGCAGACAGGAAGTCTGGCCTAGGAGGTCGGGAGGGTCCCAGGAGGAGATGGCTTCATGACAGACAGGAGGTCTTGAGAAGTCTAAGGCTGCATGTGGCAGTTTTGGCGTGCATCTCTGCAGGAGGCAGATTTGGCCTGCGACCAAGCAACACAAAGCTGATAGAAAAGTAAGCTATAGGAGGGAGCTTGACTAAAACGGAAACTTGAGTGAGTCAGAAGGCTGAAGTGTGCTGTGACGTTATGTGAGGCGAGATAGTGGACGGGCGATATCTGTCGCCTCACATGCGTTCACTTGGACTGGACCTCAAAGAGTCAGGCCCATGGTTGGCCAGCCACCGGGGCATAGCTGGTTCCGGCTCAGAGTTTCTGGTCCACCAAAGCCCCCTTCAGCTGCTTTAAATGATCAGGAGGAGAACTCAGTTTTGCTCTGGCCTGGGACTCGGTATCACTACAATGAGAGAGCTACACCTTGGGAGTTGGTTGCTCTAAGGACTCAAAAAGAAAAGGTTTGTGTTTGTTTTGTTTTGAGGTGTCTGAGATAAGCCCGACACCATATAGAGAGGTATCCTGCTCTGTATAGTTTAGCCCTGGATGGCAAAGAGTTGTTTTGCTATTTTGTTTGTTTTATGACTTGCAACCTTTTATCAATAAAACTGGCAACCCGCCAGACTTTTAAGAAAGTTTGCCTTCAAGCTGCCTTTTTCCCAGGAAAGGTGATCCCCACAAGCTAATCTCCCAGATGTGGTGGATTCAGAGGGCAACTTTCCAACATGGAGGAGATATTAAACGCCTTGCTATAGGCGACTGCGGCCCAGCGGGAGACCAACCTCCAAGTCGCACAAGCCGCTGCAGCACAGCAGGAGGAAAGTCGCTGACAGCATGAAGCCCAGCAGGAGATCAACCGCCAGCTGGTGGAGGCTCTCATGGAGTTAAAAAAGGGGTCCACGTCTCCCATGGCACTGGAACCAAAGTTGGTACGCGCCTCTTACCACCTGCAGAAGATGAGACCTGCGGATGATGTAGAGGCGTACCTCACCACTTTTGAGAGAGTCGCTGTGTGGGAAGGATGGCAAAAAGGACAATGGTCGGGACTGCTAGCACCTTTTCTGACAGGTGAGCCCCAAAAGGCCTATTTTGATTTGGAACCTGAAAAGGCCCAGGACTATGAATCTCTAAAAACGGAGATACTCGCACGCCTGGTTGTCACCAGTCAGGGCTCAACGGGTGCATCAGTGGACCTACCGCATGGACCAGACACTCCGTTCCCAAATGTTTGACTTGATCCATCTCACAAGGAAGTGGTTACAGCAAGAGACTTTGCCAGGCCCTGTGTGGTCATGGACCGATATCTGCGTGCACTCCCTGCTACTTTGGGTCAGCCATGGGGACGCCAAAACGGTAACTCAACTGGTGGACCTCATGGAGAGATACAGTGCTGCTGAGGACTTTATGCACCCGTCTGCACCCCACTCTAATGTATCTAGGGGTGAAAGATTGCCCGGCGGACCTGGTAAGACTGTTCCAGGGTTCAAGGGCGTGGTGAGGAAGTTTGATAAGACTGCTACGGCTAAAGAGACTATGGGCTCTAGACCTGGAGACTGGCCAAAGAAGCAAGGAAGGTCTTGGGGACCCTTGAGAGGACTGGGTATAGAGCACATACAGTGCTACCGATGTCATGCATTAGGACATATTGCTGCCAACTGTCCCCTAAATCATGAACCAATGCAGTGTGATAATGCTTATATGAAAAGACGCATATCTCTTTTTACACAGGTTGCATGTACTGCATCATGTCAGGGTCGCATGGAAAAGCAAATGCGTGTGATTTCTGTTGATGGGAAGCCAGTCACTGCACTGCTTGATTTGGGTAGTGTTGTGATTTTAGTCAACAGCAAGTGTGTAAATCCTGCAAAATAACAATTACAATCGGGGTCATTTGCATCCATGGGGGACACTCGGGACTTCCAGACTGCGGTGGTTGAGATTGACACCCCTTGGGACGGCGTGACACATTCAGTGGGGATGGTACCTTCCCTGCTTCATGAGGTCCTGGTGGGGAGGGATTTTCCCCATTTTTGGAGGTTATGGATTAGGATACTAATTGGGTGGTGTATTTGCCCTCCATGGCTCTTAAAAACAATTTGGTGGGTGGTAAAACATGGTGAGGATGAGGTAGAACAGCTGGTGGTTCCCAAACCCTACCGCAGGATGGTGCTAGACCTGACCCATGGTCATATAATGGGGGAATCTGGGTATGGAGAAGACCAGGGAGAGAATAACCCAGAGATTCCTATGGCCCGGGCTGTATACAGATGTCAGAGAGTACTGTGAGTCATGCCTCGAGTGTCAAATGTCTGCAGCATCACCCAATTTTCGCAGTCTGCTTGTTCCCCTACCCATCATTGAATTGCCTTTTGAGAGAATTGGCATGAATTGGGCGGGGCCAGTAGTAAAGTCTGCCCAGGGCCACCAGCACATTCTGGTAATACTGGACTACGCGACACGCTATCCTGAAGCCATACCCTTGCGGAATACCTCTGCTAAGACTATCGCCAAGGAATTGGTCCAGGTGTTTAGTCGCATGGGGATCCCAAAGTGCCACTTTGCAGGAAGACTAAGGGGACCCCCCCAGGCATGATATTTTTTTTTTTAGAACATCTTTTTATTATTTTCTAATATAAAGTACAAGGTTACCCATGCAGGGGTGTGGCCAGTAGCCTAGAGGTACATGAGAAATAAAGAAAAGAGAAACACACAAAATAAAACAAAAAGAACCCCCCTCACCCCTTACCCAACAATTAAGTTCTGATCTGTCCCTTGACTGAGGGAGGGGTCAAGTCCATCAATTGTGCGCCTTAGCTATGGAAGGCTATATACTGCCTTAGTAATCAAGGAATATATGTGAACATTGAGTGCGATGTTCCTATGGGTGCATAGATTCAGTGTGGGTCAAGGCTCCAGTGCATCAATCAGCCAACGGGACCATACTTTTTTATATTTGAGAGGACAACCTCTGTTGGCGTATGTAGTCCGATAAAGAGGCAGGTGTTTATCAATGAGGGTCTTCCAGGACGATAAAGTCAGAGGAGATGTATTCCTCCAGTTCATGGTGATTGCTATGTGGGCATAGAAGAGGAGTAGAGAGAGAAGGGTACGTTTGGCTGCACCATTGGTTAATTGCTCTATCAGACCCAGTAGGCAGTATCTTGGATCTTGTGTCACCGTGATTTTAGTTTTCTGGGTAATTGCTGATACTATGTCTTGCCAGGAAGTCTCAATAACTGGGCACAGCCAGAAGATGTGAAAGAAATCTCCTTTAGTATTAGAGCATTTCCAGCACTCCGGTGAGTGCATCGCAGACATTCTGTGTAGCCTGTGTGGGGTGAGGTAGGCCCTATTTAATATCTTGAATTATATCAGTTTATCATTGGAGGAGATCAAAGCTGCCAAAGGGAAGTCCCAGATCTCCATTCAGTCCTCATCATCCAAACCCGGTACGTCCCGAGTCCACTTTTCACGCAGGGAAGACAGTTAGGGGCTGCATGCCGCCGATAAGTAGGCATGGAACCGGGATGTCAGTTTCCTAAGATCTGGAGCTCTTGCTATGGCTTCTAATTCTGGGTATGAAAAGGTAACTGACTGGCCCAAGAACTGACATTTGAAGGTATGGGCAATTTGTAGATATCGAAAGCAGTAGTGGTCTGGCAAATTATATTTACTTTTTAGGAGAGGGAAGGGTGACAAGTTAGAATTGGTGATTATGTGTTCAAGTTTTACAAGTTTGTATCTCTCCCAGGCCTCTGGATCTGGTATAGAGTAGAAATGGGACATGTTGGGATTAAGCCATAGTGGAGTGCGCGGGGATACATTGGTTACCGGCAAGAGTTGCCATTTGCTAGCCACTTTCCACGTCCTTAACGTGGTGCGCATGGATGGGGTGAGGGGCTGCTGGGACTTAATACCCCTATAAAGTAGAGACTGGAGTGCCTGCAAAGAAGGGAGTATTGCCGCCTCCAGGACTATTGCTGAGTTAGTGAGGTCAGGTTGCAGCCACCAATATGCTGTGACCAGCTGGGAGGCAAGGAAACATTAGAAGCAATCTGGCATGGTCAGGCCCCCCCTGCCTAGTGGTCTCATGAGGGTGGAGAATTTATAGCGGGGTTGTTTAAGATTCCATAAAAAGGTCTTGAAAATTTGATTGAAGGAGTTGAAAAAACTGCAGAATCCACTGCAGTGAATTCCTGAAAATATATGTGAGTTTTGGAAGGATCTTCATTTTGAGAAGATTAATCCGACCAAATAGAGATAAGGGTAGGTTGCTCCATGCAAAAATAAATGATGCCGTGCAGCATTCATAAATAAATACACCAACCAATAATGTAATATGTGTTCAAATATCAATTTCCAAACTAAATAAAAATTAACAAATATAAATAATTGTTGCAAAATTATGAAACCATCCAGTGCAGTCCTTAAAAGTGCTCGGTGCTCCACATAAAGTGCAAAAAGTGCTTTTCTTGGTGCTCAGTGCCAGCCCCCTCTCGTGGCCCCACTCACCAGACAAAGTGGACCCCCAGCTTTTCAGTCTGGGGGGGTCACAATAAGCTTGTTCCGGGTGATGGTCAGAAAAGAGATGACAATAAGGAAATCCAAGACCCGATCCTATTGGGCTGCAGGCTGCAAGCTTCAACTCCTCCACACACAATGCTCAAAAAAGAGAAACAGCCTCCATAGTGAAGTATTGTTTGTGTGATTTATTGCGCAATTAAAAGAATAACACTTACAGGAAAGACTGATGATCTCCCGCCTGACAGCAAATTCTATAGGGTAGGGTATATTCTATAGGGTAGGTGCGGCGTCTGGCTCCGGCGTGCGTTCCACCACGAACAGACGTGACGTCAGAGTACGGAAAGCCAGAAATGTACTGTCTGACGTCACGTCCCTTCACTATGGAGGCTGTTTCTCTTTTTTGAGCATTGTGTGTGGAGGAGTTGAAGCTTCATCACCCGGAACAAGCTTATTGTGACCCCCCCAGACTGAAAAGCTGGGGGTCCACTTTGTCTGGTGAGTGGGGCCACGAGAGGGAGCTGGCACTGAGCACCAAGAAAAGCACTTTTTGCACTTTATGTGGAGCACCGAGCACTTTTAAGGACTGCACTAGATGGTTTCATAATTTATTTATATTTGTTAATTTTTATTTAGTTTGGAAATTGATATTTGAACACATATCACATTATTGGTTGGTGTATTTATTTATGAATGCTGCACAGCATCATTTATTTTTGTATGTTTGATTATATTACACATTTTAGGGTGGCACAGTTTTTATTTTGATTTCATATTTAAAGGCACCTCTTATGTGTTACTTATGCAACCGCAGCCCCCTAACATAGGCTGATCCCTGAGTACCTGGTGAGGGCTCGGGGAATTTAGTGTATGTAATAAGAGTTATTGATCTGTAGCGCAGATTTATTATTTCTTCATTTAGGTTGCTCCATGCCTTCAGTCTAGCCTCAATATCTGTCAGCACTGGTTCCAAGTTATTACGTATCATTTCTAGCAATTACAATCCCCAGATAAGTGAACTTATCCACCCAGCACAGGGAGAGGTCAGCTGGGACGAAGTCCCTTGCTTCCTGGTCCACTGAAAAGAGTTGTGACTTCTGCCAGTTAACCCTCAGGCCTGTGAACATAGAGAAAGTATTCATGAGCCGGAGGGCACCCTCTAGAGAGGAACCGGCATCATTAAGGAACAGTTGCAAATCATCCGCATTAAGTGCCACCCTCTCCTCCAGCCACCCCACCCTAAGGCCACGGATGTCAGGGGAACTCCTTATGGCTTTGGCAATGGGTTCCATGGCTAGGGCAAAGAGAGCAGGAGAGAGAGGGCAGCCCTGCCTGGTGCACACTGTTTAGGATTCTTGTTGGCTTTAAGAATAAGTATGATGTGTGCCTCTTTCATGGATGGTGGGAGGGGTCCCTCTTTTAAACATGTTTGCAATAGGCATGCCAATCTTGGAGTGAGGGTGTCAATGTTAGATCTTCATTCATCATTCATTGGGTAGGCCATCAGGCCCTGCAGCGTTTTCGGTCTGGAAAGAGCGTATGGCTCCCACAACTTCATCAGGGGTACTATCTGTGACTAGGAGGTCTCTCTGCGCATCTGAGAGCCAATCAAGGGCTACGGAGTCGAGAGTGTGGGCCATACGAGTGACATCAAAGTCCTGTGGCAGGGAAGAGGTGTACAGCTTCCTAAAATAGCTAGTAAATGTTGTCAATATGTCCTGATGGGAGGTGATAACCACGCCCCCTGCGTTGAAGAGCTCAGGGATAACAGTAAGAGGGTTGTCATGGTGGGACATCATAGCTAGCAGCTTGCTGTTTTTATCCCCAAATTCAAAAAATTCCTGTTTGCGTAACTGTATGCCCAACCTGGTCAGTTCTGCTACATGTCCTCTGTGGAAGGCGATGGTGAGTACCGGGCAGATGCAGCAGACGCTGCATTGTATAGTGAGTCTGTCTCCACCTCCAGTTCTGACCTGATCATGGCTGTTTTAGAGATATATTGGCCCCTAGTATGAGCCTTAAAGGCGTCCCATATAAACTCGGGAGAAGCTGTACCCTCATTTGCCTCCCAGAATTCTATGGCTGTTTTATGTGGGATCCAGCATGGCCGCAACCGGCACAGGGCCCCGTCTCTAACCCTCTGGGTTTTGATTAGTAATTTTAGGGGATAATGATCAGACAGTCCTAGGGGGAGGTATCGTGCATCTAGAATCTCCCCGAGGAGGACCGGGTTTGCAAAAGCAAGATCTATGCGTGAAGAGGTTTTAAAGGTGGCGGAGAAGCAGGAGTAAGCACGGTCCCAAGGGTGTAACCTCCTCCATGCCTCTGTTAGTCCACCTGCTTGGGCCCATATGCTCAGGTCAGGCTTGAAAGTGGATGATAAGCTTGGTCTGTCTAAGTCCCGTGAGAGGGTAGCATTGAAGTCCCCTATGATCAGGATTTTTGCAGGGCACTATGGGGCCAGCTTCTACAACAAAGTATACAATGATTGCACATTGCTAGTGGGTGGTAAGTATACATTAATGAAGACATATCTTTGGCCATGGATGGTAAGTACTAATGTTATATATTTCCCATTGGGATCGGTGGGGATTGCTTCCACTACACTGGGCAGGCTTTTACTTATCAACACCGACACCCACCGGGAATAAGAGAAATATGTGGCGTGATACATTTTTTTAACCCAGGGCCGCTTTAAAGATTGTACTTTGCTGCCCATCAGATGTGTCTCCTGGAGCATACCCATGTGGGGCCTGTGCACCTTAAGATATTGAAAGAGTGTGGAGCTTTTAAAATTATTATTGAGCCCTCTGACATTCCAAGAAAGGACAGAGAGCTCCTCAAAAGTAGTGGGCGCCATAGTAATGTGACATGTATGAGAGGATCTTATAGTGGGACCTGTTTGGGCATCTGTGCAATGTATAGAAAATGCCACAGCAATAATGACATTTTTTCCTTTAGAAATGTCATTATTGCTGTGGTATTTTCTATGCATTGCACAGATGCCCCACTTTACAGGCAGACTAAGGGGACCCCCCAGGCATGATATTTAAGGAATATTTCATTTTGATTGTTTCACTTTAAGCATCAGTACTGCTCTTCTAAAAAGTATCATTTAAAATTTTTTTTTTAACATTGATACATGTCCCCTAGGGCAGTGTTTCTCAACCCTGTCCTCAAGTACCCCCAACAGGCCATGTTTGCAGGTTTTCCTTTACCTTGTACAGCTGCTTTCAATCAGAGTCAATGGCTTGGTATTTTGGACAGCTATTTTATCTAAGAGAAATTCCCAAAACATGGCCTGTTGGGGGTACTTGAGGACAGGGTTGAGAACCACTGCCCTAGGGCAACGCTCAGCTCCCCATACACATTTTAGGCCTATAACTTGCATATAAGCATTTGAAATGAGGATTTTTCATGTTTGTGTCACATAGGCTTTAATAGGGTTCGCATCTTTGCTAGAACTTTCCTGACACAAGCATGACAGAATATACGTATGGGTAGGCACTGCCCCTGACCTATTTCAGGACCAGTTATACTATATAAGCAAGTCTCCTCCCTCAGGCAGCATTCTCCTTTTTTTCCCTCACTGCTCAGCCGGTTATGCTGCTGCTAAGAGCAGAAAAGTTTTCTTTTCCCTCACCTTGCCGGATTATCTGTCCAAGCTGCAGAGGTTCATGCCTCTCTTGTAGTGATGCTCCCCGCTGTATGGGCTGTAATAACTCCTATATAGGGGAGGCCACCCCCTCAGGATCCAGGAAGAGGTGAGTTGCAGGCAGCTGGTCTCTAGGAATAGCTCCTTCATCATGTCTCCATGGATGGACATTCAGAGGACTTCCTGTTGGCCATTAGGTGTGGAGTTGGTAAGGCACCACATGGTGCGCAAAAGCTATAGTATGCAGCTACTGTTATGTGGTTAGGAGTTTCTGCAGGTATGCGATTAACCTGCACCACTAAGCAGAGATCACATTGGTGAGACTGCTGGTTTTTCCATAGTGTTAGTCAGTTTGCTAAGGCTTCCCGGGCTGTGGTTTGTGTCTGCAGTACTACTAATGACTGGGCTGATAGCAGGTGTTGCGGTGCTGAGCTGAGCTGAACCTTTCCTATGAACTCAGCAAGGCCTGACTCTGCAGGCTTGATTTACTGTGTATTATGATCTAATGCTTGGTTGTGGTATTAACCTTGGCAGTACATTTGTCTAAGGTAGGTTAACCTACTATTGCTAATTTTATGAGGTCTGTTAACTCTTACTGCTTTGCACATGATTTATATTGATGTTACAGCACTAATAACTGTTATGCATTTACTGACTGCTATGCATTACGTGCTAGTTCTGATGCCTAGATCCTTTGACTGTTAGTATCAATCTGTGTTGCTGCGGCCTGAAATGCTTTAGACCTCATTTACACTTGCAGGGGGTCTGTTTGCTGCTGGTCATTGGGGACTACTTGGGAGCTGCGACTGGCTGCGAGTAGCTGAGTGGCGGGCCCATGGATCTCGGTGGCTTGGTCAGATGGCCCCTTCCATAGTGGTGAATGGCGATCTGACCCTGCAATGAGCTGCAGATGAATGTGGTCTGGGTCTACTTGGGGTCCACAGCCACATCACCCTGAATGCACCCGATCGCATCTGATCTGGGAGGCTAAGCAGGGCCAGGCCTGGTTAGTATCTGGATGGGAGACCACCTGGGAACACCAGGGGTTGTAGAATGCAGGTGGATGTGCGAGTAGCTGCTTGTAGTGGTTTACTGCTAGCAATACCTCCCAGATCTAGTCTAGTCTATCTAGTCTTTCTGCCTGTGAGCCATGAACGATCAACTTGGATAGAGACCAGCCATGTTCACTAACATGGGCAGGTAAGTACAACTGAAGCTAAAAAAAAGTGCACAATATGGGCATAAGGGATTGCAAAGCTCCCCAGTTCTCAGAACCACTTTCCAAGAGGAGAAGCAACCTGATCCTTCAACAGGGACAGGCCCTCTTTAGCCCTGAAGCAGTCACTATGGAGTTAACTGCCAGAAGAGGCAAACTGTCATGAAACCACAGTACAATTCATGTCTTGTCTGTTGCCTACCTTGCTGCATGTGTCCGATTCAAGGCCGTTCCTCCCTCGCCTGTGTGCTTTAGTAGCCCTCCTCAGCTGAGCTCCACCCCAGGCCCTAATTAGGAACATTATATAACACCTGGCAGTGCAAGTCTGCCTGCTCCAGAGGTCCCTATTCCCATACCAGCCGGAACTCAGCAGCATTAGCAGCAGTCACAACCTTAGCGGTGAACTTCGCAACCCTTGGTACGATTCGCACCCCAGTGCCACCAGGTGTTGTGACAGTTTGATAGGCCATGGACCCGGCTGATGTGCCGCTACCCGCTGATGAGTTGCTGCAGGACATAGTCCGCAGACTTGAGACCCAGGAAACTAGTCAGACCCAGGTGATGCGATTCCTTCTGTGGGAGAAGAGTGACCCCGTGGTTTCTAGTCTGTCTAGTTTCCTAAAACTCTTTCGGAACATCTTTAAAGAACCAGGTCATGCCTCCTCAGTGGCCAGCGGCATTTTACGCCTCTGCCAGGAGTCTTTTTCTGTGGGCCAGTATGCTCTCCATTTTTTGGATTTTTTTTATTCTGTCTGCTGAGATGAACTGGAACAATGAGGCCTTAGTTGCAACCTTTTTACAGGGCCTCTCTGACAGAGTGAAGGACGAATTAGCGGGTAGAACCATACCCGCTGATCTGGATGACGCGATCTCCCTGTGTAACCAGATCGACATTTGCTTCCAGGAGAGGACCGTAGAAAAGAGACGCCAGCACCCCTTGGCCCCTAGTCAGCCTGAGCTCTCTTTTATGTGACCCATGGAGCATCCCCTGCCAGCTGGGGAACCTATGCAGCTGGGCCGGACCAGGTTATCTCCCGAGGAACGTGCTAGGCATAGAACTCTGGGCCTGTGTCTCTACTGTGGGGGCAAAGGCCATATTCATGACACTTGCTCGGTGCGTCTGGGAAACGCTCGGGTCTAATACATCTGGAAGGTGGAGTATTGGACCCAGAAACTTCACCTTCGCATCTACTCCTGTCAGTGTTCCTGTATGTTGGTGCTTTTCCTCATTCAGTTTTGGCATATTTGGATCAGGAGCTGCCGGCAACTTTATGGACTGGAATACTGCATCCTCCTTGAAGCTTACCCTTTTGCCCCTCGCCACTCCATTGGTGGTCTCAGCGATCAATGGCACTGTTCTTCAAGGAAGGCCTATCCGCTTCCAGACCCTTCCGGTTAAGATGTCGGTTGGAGTACTCCACCAGGAGGAGATATTCTTCCATGTCCTACCTAAGGCCTCAACCCCCATTGTATTGGGCTTTCCCTGGTTACAGCTCCATTTCTCACACATTGAGTGGACTTCTGGGCAGATACTGCTTTGGGGTTCCTTCTGTTTCTCATCCTGCCTACTCAAGATTGCTCCTAAAGAGAGACTTCCTGTTGCCACCACCTCAGTTTCTGCTCTTCCCGCTGCATATAGCGATTTCCAGGATGCCTTCTGCAAGAAATCAGCTGAAGTGCTTCCTCCTTACAGATCCTTTGACTGTGCCAATGACCTTGTTCCAGGAGCGACTCTGCCCAGGGGTCGTACCTATCCTCTGTCCATCCCTGAGACCGATGTTAGAGTATGTTGCTGAAAACCTAGAGAAAGGGTTCATTTAGAAGTCCTCATGACCGGAGGGAACAGGATTCTTTTTCGTTGCCAAAAAGGATGGCACATTAAGACCTTGCATTGACTATCGAGGGTTAACCACTTGCCGACCGTCCACCGTGGATTGACGGCAGCAAAGTGGCTCGTTATCGCAAACCGCAGTGAGATCACGGATCGTGAGCGTGTGCGCGCCGCTGGAGGCACGCTCGCATGCTCACTGTGTTCCGGGGGAGCCAGGGAGCAGGTAGGATGGACTCGATGTCCACCGGCTACCCGCGATCGCTCCCCACAGTGACAGGACGGGGGTCCATGTATGTAAACACACGGATCTCCGTTCTGACAGGGGGAAGGAATGTGATCGTAGGCTCCCTGTGTATGGGAGCCGCTATCACTCACCTCCCCCACTCAGCCCAGCCCCATACAGTTAGAACATACACACTTAGAGCTCCCCCTGCAGGTTAACCCCTTCCCTGTCAGTGACATTTATACGGTAATTAGTGCATTTTCATAGCACTGATTGCTGTATAAATGCCAATGGTCCCAAAAAAGTGTCAAAATGGTCTGACATGCCCGTCGCAATATTGCAGTCCCGCTAAAAATCGCAGATCGCCGCCATTACTAGTAAAAAATTAAAAAAAAATAAAAACCCCATAAATTAATTCTCATCATTCGTAAACGCAGAAACTTTTGTGCAAACCAGTCAATATACGCCGATTGAGATTTCTTTTACCAAAAATATGAGGAAGAATTATAAATTGGCCAAAACCAATGAAAAAATGTGTTTTTTTATATATATTTTTTGGATTCGTATTTTAGCAAAAAGGAAGAGATATTTTTTTTTTTTTAGCAAACTTGTTGCTCTTGTTTTGTTTATAGCGGTGATCAGAAATGACACAGAGGTGATCAAATACCACCAAAAGGAAGATGTATTTGTGGGGAAAAAAAGGATGTAAAAAAAAGGACACAAAAGTGCTCTGGTCCTAAAGTGGGAAATCCTTTCGGGCTGAAGTGGTTAAATGCGGTGACAATCAAGAACCAATACCCCTTACCCCTAATTTCCCAGCTATTCGACAGATTGAAAGGCACCTCCATCTTTACCAAGTTGGACCTCAGGGGTGCCTACAATCTGATCCGGATAAGGGAAGGCGACGAATGGAAAACAACGTTTAACACAAGAGATGGGCATTATGAATACCTGGTTATGCCCTTTGGGCTGTGTAACGCTCCAGCTGTATTTCAAAACTTTGTCAGTGAGGTCTTCAGGGATTTGCTGTATCAATTTGTGGTCATCTATCTGGATGACATTTTAATCTTTTCTGAAAATCTGCTTGTCCACAGAAACCATTTCTGGGCTGTACTCCAGTGCTTTAGGGAAAATAACCTGTATGCCAAGCTGGAGAAATGTCCTTTTGAATGTTCTGAGGTCCTGTTTCTGGGATGCTCTGTTTCCAGTTTGGGTCCTCGTATGGATCCCGAAAAGGTCTCGACCATTACCAACTGGCCTCTTCCTGCCAGCCTCAAAGCCACACAGCGATTTCTTGGGTTCTCCAATTATTATAGGCAGTTTATTAGGAACTACTTCTATTGCTGCACCTGTTATTGCCTTGACTAAGAAAGGTGCAAAGGCCAAGGAATGGCCTCCTGAAACTGTCACTGCGCTCCATGATCTGAAACAAGCCAGTGTTTCTGGTCCTCTCTTGAGGAGACCTAATCCTGGGGACCCATTTTTTATTGAAGTGGACGTGTCCTCTACTGGAGTAGGAACGGCGCTTCTTCAATTATCTGAGAATAAACGACAACCTTGTGCATTTTTCCCAAAAAAAGTTACGCTATTGGCGACCGGGAGCTTCCTGCAATTAAATTGGCGTTAGAGGAATGGCGTCATCTTCTGGAGGGTTCCCCTCATTCCATAACGATCTTCACTGATCATAAAAATTTACAGTGCTTACAGAATGCTAAACGACTGAATCCCAGACAGGCCAGGTGGAGTCTGTTCTTTGCCCGTTTCAATTCCACGATCACGTACAAACCTGGTTCCTGCAACACTCTCTAGGTCTTTTGACACGCTGGATGAGGAGCCCACCTCTGAACCTGAGCCAATCATTCCGACCAGGTGTGTTCTTGCCCATTCCACCACTCTGGAGTCTAAAAATCCTCCTGGCAAGACCTTCGTCCCCATGGAACTAGGAACCTAAATTCCTTCAATGGGGACATGATTTCAAGGTGTCAGGCCATGCTGGGTTCCTCCGATCCCTTCAGCTCACCAGTTGCTACTACTGGTGACCTACTCTCCGTTCGGATGCCAAAGGCATGCCATGTTTGAGCCCAGTCTAAGTCCTCCACACAAGCTCCTGCCAGTCTGCTGATGCCCTTGCGAAATTCTGAAGGAGTCCTGGACTCACTTTGCTATGGATTTCATCACCGATTTTCCGCCGTCTGAAAAGAATGAAGTCATTTGGGTGGTAATCGATCGGTTCTCTAAGATGGCTCATTTTGTTCCCCTTCCTGGTCTCCCTTCTGCTCCTGCTTTGGCCCCCATCTTTGTTCAATAAATCCTCCGCCTCCATGGGGTTCCTTTGCATATTGTTTCAGACAGGGGGATTCAATTTACATCCCACTTCAGGAGAGCTCTTTGCAAGTCCCTCAATATTGTCTTGGATTTTTCTTCTTCTTACCACCCTCAATCCAATGGACAGACTGAGAGGGTTAATCAGGAGTTAGAAGTCTTCCTCCGCACCTTAGTCTCTGCTCATCATGATGACTGGTCCTCTCTACTTCCATGGGCAGAATTTTCTCACAATAATCATGTTAACACCAGTTCTCAGAAGACCCCCTTTTTCACAGTTTATGGAAGACACCCTCAGCTTCCTCTTCCTATGACCTGTTCTCTGGATATTCAAGCTTTGGGTACTGTTCAGCAATCATTCAATACCTAATGAACATATGTTAAACAAAAAACACAATCCTGCGCTAGAGTCCTTGGTATATGCTGGACAACGTTATGCAGCTGACAGACAGGTCCGGTATAACCAATAAATATAAAGTCCTAATATACTGCAGCGCAAAGTCCAAACCAATGAAATATAAAGTGCTACTATACTGCAGTGCAAAGTCCAACCATGTGCTGAAGGAAATAAGTATTGACACTCATAAGCTGTGAGTATCATTTGGAGTGCAGCCCGTCACCATTGTCACCACCACACTTGGCACCCTTACCGGAACAGGATGACCCTCTATTATGGAAGGTCAGAGTAAGCCTGGTTTAAACTCCAGATATGGTAGTCCCTCCGGCTCGCACAGACACCCTCAGCAAGTCAACCTCTCCTTCTGCTGCTTTCCAATATGGCTCAACAACATGGTCCCATGTGGCAAGCAAGCACGATCATATAATAAAGCATAAACAGCCCATAGTGCAGATAATATGTTGGTGAAATAAAAACAGCGTCCTATATGTTGATTCCGGCGTCCAGCCACATAGATGGCGCCCGTTCGTCCACTTCCTAGTCACGTGTGTCAAACGTCAAAACGTCCCTTGGCTCCACCCAACGCATTTTGCCATAAGACTGAAGTCGTCAGGGGTGTGGCCACCAAGGCAGACATTGACACTTGTACCCAGACAATGAGGAAGTGGATTGCGTTACGGGGAGACCGGTGATTAACCACTTCAGCCCCGGAAGGATTTCCAGCTTTAGGACCGGAGCCCTTTTTGCGATTCGGCGCTGCGTCGCTTTAACTGACAATTGCGCGGTCGTGCGACGTTGTACCCAAACGAAATTTGCGTCCTTTTTTCCCCACAAATAGAGCTTTCTTTTGGTGGTATTTGATCCCCTCTGCGTCCTTTCTGATCGTCGTTATAAACAAAAGAAGAGCGACAATTTTGCAAAAAAACCCAAATTTCTTACTTTTTGCTAAAATACAAATCCAAAAAAAAATATAAAAAAACATTTTTTTTCACCGTTTTTGGCCAATTTATATTCTTCCTCATATTTGCGATAAAAAAATCGCAATCGGCGTTTATTGATTGGTTTGCGCAAAAGTGGCCGCGTTTATGGATGATGAGAATTCATTTTTGGGGTTTTTATTTATTTTTTATTTTTTACTAGTAATGGCGGCGATCTGCGATTTTTAGCGGTACTGAGATATTGGGGCGGACATGTCGGAACGTTTTGACACTTTTTTGGGACCATTGGCATTTATACAGCGATCAGTGCTATAAAAATGCACTGATTACTGTGTAAATGCCATTGGCAGTGAAGGGGTTAACCTGCAGGGGGAGCTCTAAGGGTTAACTATGTTCCCTGGGCGTGTTCTAACTGGGGGGGGACTGCCCTAACAAGAGAAGGGAAGTGGTCACAGCCTCCATGTACAGGAAGGGTGTGATCACAGCCCTTCCCCCTTCACAGAACGGAGGTCTGTGTTTACATACACGGACCTCCGTTCCTTCACTCCGGGGGGGGCAACGCGGGTAGCCGGCGGCAATCGAAGCCGCCGCACCCGCTCCCTGCCCCCTCCCCAACACAGTGAGCGCGCGCCTCCGGCGGCGCGCGCTCACTAGGCTCTGTATCGCGGCCGCCGTCGTATGACAGCGTTTCGCGTTACAGAGCCACTCTGTCGCTGTCATTTGCCGATCAGCCGTCGGCAAGCGGTTAAACCAGCCACACCGGAAGAAGATCACGCGGACCTGAGAGCATGCTACAAAGTAATATAACATGCATCTGATTCCGCAACTAGCGGGAAAAAAACTAGTAACAAAGTAATTAGCAAAAAGGTTACTAAACCATAATTAAATGAAACATACGCATATATTATGCAAATTATATTTAGCACAATGGACCTGGAAGACGGAAGAACAACGCCACCCAGAGCCTAACAAACCGGAACCAGGCACAGGACGTAAACAAATATTCCATAAAATACTGCCGGACACATATATGGACAACAAATACACGAAAGCACATGTATACGATATATATTGCATATCTAAATAGCACATTAGAAATATCTAAAAATGAAATTATTAAAAGTAGATGATAAAATACAATAATAAATGAACGAAAAAAGGTATTCGCAATCGCATAATAACTTTCAGTCATGCATTATTTATGAAGGCATTTACGTCCCATTCTATGTTAAGCCCATGGGGGCATAAGACCGTAGGGTATATATCCAGAAGGTTTCCCAGTCTGGATAACTCCCTCTTGGTGTTATTGCCCCTTCATGATGGTACATAATGGTCAATAGCTAACACCTTAGTACCCGAAGGGTCCCTCCTATGATGAGTATCATAGTGTTTTGAAACACTGCGATTAGGGAATCCCTTACGGATGTTAGCCAGATGTTCGCCAACTCTAACCTGAAAGCTCCGTATAGTGCGTCCAACATAATATAAACCGCTTGGACAAATTAATAAATAAACAACATTTTTAGTGTTGCACGAGATAAAAGACTTAATTTGATAAGGTCTGCCATCGTGGATGGAAGAAAACGAAGTACATTTTGACTTGACACTGTTAACCCTACAGACCTTGCACCTCCTACACGGATAGAAGCCTTTCATGTTCTGAAAGAACATGGTTTTCTTACTAGGAGGCTCTATTACATTGGGTGCAACTGATAATCTTAAAGGGGCTACACCCTTAAATTGTATAGTAGGCCTCTCCTCTAGGAGAGGCGCCAAGACCCGGTCATTCTTTAGTATTCCCCAGTGCTTATTAATGATTCGATTAACTAGTTGGTATTGATTTGAAAAGGTGGTTAACATGGGGCAATTGAAATTACTATCAGTGCGTCTCTGTCTAGGGGCCAAGAGAAGCTGCCAATCCATATTCATTGCTCCATCAAAAGCCCCATCAATCACACCTGGATCATAACCCTTCTTCAGGAATTTGCCTCTAAGGCTCTCTTGCTCCCCAACTTGGTTCAAATTTTCCCAGGCCAGGAGGAGGAAACAAAAGATTAATAGAACAAAAAGAGGGTCCCGAGGGGGGCGGAGGATCCGCAATAAAAAGACCCAGAATGTAGAGAGTCCTGGAATTTTTAATCTTAGTCACCATAACCTTTCGGATGATGAGATACTAGTTCTTAATCGAGGTTTGAAGTGTGCACCTTCTAGATCCCTGGACAAATTTGGGACGTATACAAATTTGTCCGAAAATTTAATGTAAAAAGATATTTATCTAGTAGCCCAACTAGAGTGACTTCTAGTCAGGGATATTATCAACACACAGGCCTTGCCAATGCCTCATTATTTAACCCTCCAGGTAATATACCATCATCTCTGGCAGTGTTTAGGGATATGGTCTTGAAAGATGTAGAGGCTATTAAACTTAAGAAAAATTATCCAGACCATAAGTTTGAGAAGGGTTTAAAATCTTTGAAAGAACGGAATGATATAGTGGTTAGGCCAGCTGATAAGGGAGGGGGCATAGTAGTTCTAGATCGCTCCGCTTATCAGAGTGAAATGGAGAGACTCTTATCTGATGGTGATACGTATAGGGTCCTGCCTAATAATCCTACTGCTAAATTCAAACGTGAACTTAAGAAATTGATTGATTATGGATTTAATGAGGGTATTATTTCTAAAAAGGAGAAGTCCTTTCTAATACCGGCAGCACCTAGGCTGCGGGTGATTTATTACTTACCCAAAATCCATAAAAGTATGACTGACCCCCCTGGAAGGCCCATTGTAAGTGGGATTGTTTCGATCACTTCCAGGGTGGGTCGGTATATTGACACCTTTTTACAACCTTTGGTGTCTAAAACTCCGTCCTTTCTTAACCACTTCAGCCCCGGAAGGATTTCCAGCTTTAGGACCGGAGCACTTTTTGCGATTCGGCGCTGCGTCGTTTTAACTGACAATTGCGCGGTCGTGCGTCGTTGTACCCAAACAAAATTTGCGTCCTTTTTTTCCCACAAATAGAGCTTTCTTTTGGTGGTATTTGATCACCTCTGCGTCATTTCTGATCGCCGCTATAAACAAAAGAAGAGCGACAATTTTGCAAAAAAACCCAAATTTCTTACTTTTTGCTAAAATACAAATCCAAAAAAAATATAAAAAAACATTTTTTTTCATCGGTTTCGGCCGATTTATATTCTTCCTCATATTTGTGATAAAAAAAACGCAATCGGCGTTTATTGATTGGTTTGCGCAAAAGTGGTTGCGTTTACGGATGATGAGAATTAATTTCTGGGGTTTTTATTTTTTTTATTTTTTACTAGTAATGGCGGTGATCTGTGATTTTTAGCGGTACTGCGATATTTCAGCGGACATGTCGGAACATTTTGACACTTTTTTGGGACCATTGGCATTTATACAGCGATCAGTGCTATAAAAATGCACTGATTACTGTGTAAATGCCATTGTCAGTGAAGGGGTTAGCCTGCAGGGGGCGCTCTAAGGGTTAACTGTGTTCTCTGGGCGTGTTCTAACTGTGGGGGGACTGCCCTAACAGGAGAAGGGAAGTGATCACACCTTCCGTGTAGAGGAAGGCTGTGATCACAGCCCTTCCCCCTCTCACAGAACGGAGGTCCGTGTTTACTTACACGGTCCTCCATTCTTTCACTCCGGGGGGGGGCATCGCGGGTGACCGGCGGAGATCACCCACTCCCTGGCCCTCCCCGGACACAGTGAGCGCGCAGGCGCGCCTCCGGCGGCGCGCGTGCGCTCACTGGGCTCGATCTCGCGGCTGCCATCGTATGATGGCGTTTTGCGTTATCGAGCCACACTGTCGCCGTCAATTGCCGACCAGCAGTCGGCAAGCGGTTAAGGACACTACACAGGTTATCAATTTCTTGAATGAATTCAAATGGAGGGAGGGCATAATTCTGGCCACTGCCGATGTGTCCTCCCTATATACTATTATTTCCCATGCCCATGGCACGGAGGCAGTTGACAAATTTCTCTGGGAGGATGGTAGTTTACGTTCTAAACAGATTGATTTCATCATGTCATTCCTAGACTATGCCATGAAACATAATTTTTTCTTGTATGGCGGTGTCCACTATTTACAGATCAGGGGCGTGGCCATGGGGGCTAAATATGCCCCCAGTATGGCCAATCTATTTATGGCCAAGTGGGAGGAGGACGTCGTCTATGCATAACGAAGACCTGAGCTGTTGGCTTGGCTCAGGTATATAGACGATGTCCTCCTCCTATGGGAAGGTGATGTGCAGTCTCTGGACTCTTTTATAGCCACCTTGAATGTAAATGATAGGGGTATCAAACGCCAACATGAAGTGAGTACAAACAGGATCCATTTTTTGGATCTCAATATTGAGGTAAAGGATGGTAACCTCGTCACCTCTACTCACTTCAAAGAGACGGATAGAAATGGATTCATTGAGATGGGAAGTTGCCATCACCCCTCTTGGCTTAAAGCCATTCCGAAGGGACAATTTATCCGCCTCTGGAGAAATTGTACGGATGTGGACACATTCAGGGAGGAGTCCATCTCCCTTAGAGGCAAATTCCTGGAGAAGGGTTATGATCCAGGTGTGATTGATGGGGCTTTTGATGGAGCAATGAATACGGATCGGCAGCTTCTCTTGGCCCCTAGACAGAGACGCACTGATAGTAATTTCAATTGCCCCATGATAACCACCTTTTCAAATCAATACCAACTAGTTAATCGAATCATTAATAAGCACTGGGGAATACTAAAGAATGACCTGGTCTTGGCGCCTCTCCTAGAGGAGAGGCCTACTATACTATTTAAGGGTGTAGCCCCTTTAAGATTATCAGTTGCACCCAATGTGATAGAGCCTCCTAGTAAGAAAACCATGTTCTTTCAGAACATGAAAGGCTTCTATCCGTGTAGGAGGTGCAAGGTCTGTAGGGTTAACAGTGTCAAGTCAAAATGTACTTCGTTTTCTTCCATCCACGATGGCAGAACTTATCAAATTAAGTCTTTTATCTCGTGCAACACTAAAAATGTTGTTTATTTATTAATTTGTCCATGCGGTTTATATTATGTTGGACGCACTATACGGAGCTTTCAGGTTAGAGTTGGCGAACATCTGGCTAACATCCATAAGGGATTCCCTAATCACAGTGTTTCAAAACACTATGATACTCATCATAGGAGGGACCCTTTGGGTACTAAGGTGTTAGCTATTGACCATTATGTACCATCATGGAGGGGCAATAACACCAAGAGAGAGTTATCCAGATGGGAAACCTTCTGGATATATACCCTACGGTCTTATGCCCCCCATGGGCTTAACATAGAATGGGACGTAAACGCCTTCATAAATAATGCATGACTGAAAGTTATTATGCGATTGCAAATACCTTTTTTCGTTCATTTATTATTGTATTTTATCATCTACTTTTAATAATTTCATTTTTAGATATTTCTAATGTGCTATTTAGATATGCAATATATATTGTGTACATGTGCTTTCGTGTATTTGTTGGTCCATATATGTGTCCGGCAGTATTTTATGGAATATTTGTTTACGTCCTGTGCATGGTTCCGGTTTGTTAGCCTCTGAGTTGCGTTGTTGTTCCGTCTTCCAGGTCCATTGTGCTAAATATAATTTGCATAATATATGCGTATGTTTCATTTAATTATGGTTTAGTAACCTTTTTGCTAATTACTTTGTTACTAGTTTTTTTCCCGCTAGTTGCGGGATCAGATGCATGTTATATTACTTTGTAGCATGCTCTCAGGTCCGTGTGATCTTCTTCCGGTGTGGCTGGTTTAATCACCGGTCTCCCCGTAACGCAATCCACTTCCTCATTGTCTGGGTACAAGAGTCAACGTCTGCCTTGGTGGCCACACCCCTGACGATGTCACTCTTATGGCGAAACGCGTTGGGTGGAGCCAAGGGACGTTTTGCCGTTTGAGACACGTGACTAGGAAGTGGACGAACGGGCGCCATCTTTGTGGCTGGACACCGGAATCAACATACAGGACGCTGTTTCTATTTCACCAACATATTGTCTGCACAATGGGCTGTTTATGCTTTATTATATGATCGTGCTTGCTTGCCACATGGGACCATGTTGTTGAGCCGTATAGGAAAGCAGCAGAAGGAGAGGTTGACTTGCTGAGGGCGTCTGTGCAAGCCGGAGGGACTACCATATCTGGAGTTTAAACCAGGCTTACTCTGACCTTCCATAATATAGAGTCATCCTGTTCCGGTAAGGGTGCCAAGTGTGGTGGTGTCACTGGTGACGGGCTGCACTCCAACTGATACTCACAGCTTATGAGTGTGAATACTTATTTCCTTCAGCACATAGTTGGACTTTGCACTGCAGTATAGTAGCACTTTATATTTCATTGGTTTGAACTTTGCGCTGCAGTATATTAGCACTTTATAATCATTAAATATCATTTGGGGTGAGGTTCATGATTCCCTCAGGGCAGCGGCTGATAAGTTTTTAAGGGTTTTGCCAACCGTCGCAGGTGTAAACCGCCTTCTCTACAGGTTGGAGACAAGGTCTGGCTTTCCACCAGGAACATCAAACTCTGGGTTCCTTCTTTGGCTTCTTTCCTTCAGGCCTGAAAAACGGGGCAGAGCCTCTGAAATGTAGCTACCAACCCCATCCAGCTCTTTTTGGTCCTCTCTGCTTGCTGTTACATGGTCATGTGACTCCCCTGGAGTGATGCTGCCGCTACCCAGAAGTTCTGGCTGTTCCGGTTCTCACAGCGCTGTCTGTGAGTCCCAGCAGCTGCTGCGGTGTCTGCCTACCTCTACACTCCGCACATTTGGGGGTGTTACAGGCTACCTAGGCCCTGCTAATTCCATCTGCTCCCCACCACCCTGGATATACAGTACATCCAAACTACACCAGCAGTCCTCCAGACCCACTCCTCCACCGTTGTCCTAGGGTTGTCATGACATACTGCCAGCAAGATTTTAACATGTAAGTTGATGCAATAAATTACTTGGTGTTTTTACTCAACTCTAACCTGGCGCCCTTTTCTTTTCTCCAATTCATCTGCTGTTAAGGGTTACCCTGCCTCCCTAGGAGCTGCTGATCAGTTGTTGTCTACACACTTACAACTATTGATTTTCCAACATATTGGACTATATGGACCAATTTGTCCTCGGTTTATGCATGTTTATTGTTTCATTGTTTTATTGTTTGTTCTTACCTCATTTTCCATTGTCTTCCAACTAACTGAGTTACTGCATTTGCTCACAGTGTGCGCCGGCACATCAGCCTTGAGCTGGTATTGTATGACCAGAGGATAGCCAAAAAGACAAAGTAACAAAGCTTGAATGGCAGGTTAAACCTGGGATAAACTATAGAGGGTAATGGAAGGATCCATAATAATTGATCTTCTGCAAAGTTTCTCCACCCATAGTCGCCCAGTAGGTGTTGGCCGAAAGAATTATATGTAAATTCAGGAGTGGTGCCACAGGGGCACACGGGAGTGGCGCTTCTGCCTAGCGGCGCTGAGGTCTGGGTGTGAGGCTCAAACATACCACTTCGGGTAGAGAAGTGGGCTGTTTTCCCTACGTTATGGAACAGGACTCAGGGCCTTACCTAAATTAACATTGGGTTCAGGATCTGGGGGTCCTGTGCATTTATGAGGCCATTGGAATGTTCGTTCCTCTCCTCCAACTCATTTCATTCCCTCTATGACTCCTTAGAGCAAGTAATGCTGGAGACAAATGTTACCACATCTGGTTCATCTGTAAACCATTTGTCCAAAGAACTTGTTAAGGAGTGTGCTCTGCATTGTTCTTAGTCAAAAGCAGACTTGGGCATTAGGCATAAAGAAGGATCCGAGATTGTCAAATGGAACCATGGCAAGCAAGAACTCAAGCCATCAGGTGAGATGGCAGGTTGGCATTAGACCCAGCAGATGGGGGTATACACACTTCGGTAAACCCATGTTCCTGCGAGCACCTCGCTTGGCTGTTTGAGAGTTTCACTACAAATTAGTTGGACAGCCTTTAGCCTTGCCACATAGTCAGGGCAGTTTCAGGACATTACGTCCAGTAGTGGCTGTCTTGCAAAGCAAGGGCTACAGACATTCTTTGTTCAGGCACAGCCTGCTGACTCAACATTCTTCAGGTATGACAAAAAGCTAGTTCAGACAATAATCAAACTTGGAGGAGTCATTAACAGGAGAAGACCACCTAATCTCATTTCAATAATGACATTCCTGGAGACAGTTGGGAAACTCAGAAGAGTACGGTAGACTTACCCTCAGGGAAAGCAACAGTGTTAGTATCTCCCTTGAACAAACCAGAGCTCTTCCCAAGCTGTGGCATCCCATGGTCCCAAAAGGCCAGAGAAAAGTATGTAGTAATCCAGATGATCCGAGGTCTCACTGGAGGGTTGAGAACTTATTAACAGGTTCGGTAGTATTGGAAGCCTTGCTTCCCGCACCAGGAGCAAGTGACTCCAAAGGGGAGACCATGATGTGGCCAAGCCAGTTAAATCTTTTCAGCTTTATCAGCTACCTGGCATACCAATCTATTTACTTTATTGGGTAGTCATGCCAAGGGAGAACAAGATGTCCAAGATCAGAGTTGCAATTGTTCACAATTTGAAGTCGTTCTGAAATTGCAACAAATAGAGCCTTAGCTATGCTCTAAACAGTCAGCAGAAAAGTAAGATCGTATCTTCACTGTCAAGAAGGGAGGCAAACCAGTCAGCTTCCGTCAGAGACATCTTCCGTTCAGATTGCCAACCTCTTTGGGGTCTGGTTTCATAGAACTTGCGGTCAAACACCACAAGATACAAAGCTGTTGGTTGTCAAAGGATGGTCTCTAAACCAACAAGCAGTCCAAGTTATCTACAACAAAGAAGGCTATCAGGATTTCAACCTGACAGTAACCTTGACGGCTTCCCAGAGATGGAAGCGGTAGAACTACCGATACTCAACTGGGGCGGCAGATTAGCCAATAAGTATATCCTGCAAACTCAGTGGCACCAGGCTTATAAGGATCCACATTTGTCCAGTAGTTATGAGGACAATAATTGCCCAGTGGCCTGCAGGCCATGATATCCTCAGGTATAGTCTAGAATTCAGGATCCTTCCATTCAGATTCCTGAGGTTCAAAACCGCACACAGCGTGGCCATCTGTATCAGCCAATTTTAGCCAAGTTATATCTAGCTGCTGGAGACCAAGAAGTGAGGGTTCACCTAGAGGTCTCACCTTTAGTGTTCAAAACCCTGTTGAAACCAGGGCGCCTGCTCCTAGTTCGTAAGAAACCTTGCAGAGTTTAAGAAGGGAATCCTCTCTCCCCTGCTGTAAGTATTGAATGGTATGTAAGTAGACCTAGATAGGGAATTAAGTGCATGTCTTGGTAAACCAATTCCGAAAAAAAAAAAAAAAAGAAAATGCGTGCAGTTTCTTTCCCCTGGGGCCTTCGGAATAGTGAAGAACATTTTTGGGGATTGGAAGTGCAATCGCTGTAGATCCGAGGGGATATGCAGGAAAATAAAAAAACAGCATTTTTACTTGTACATGATTGGATGATAAAATCAGCAGAGCTTCCCCTGATTTCAGATCTTCCCCTCAGATTTACAGCGACTGCACTTCCAAGTGCACTTGCAGTGCACTTGTAGTGCAGAGTGGATTTGCCTTTAGTAAATCAATCCCGTTGTCTCACTCTCCATCCTTTTGAATTGGACTTCTTCAATTTGGCCAGTAACAATAATGCAGTGTTTTGTATGACTAATATGTACAGAAGAAGGATCTCCGATATCCATGCGGCAAGCTGTAAACTACCTTGTTGCTACCATTATCAGACACACTAGCTATTCTCTTCTTCAGTGCTATGCAAAGGTGGCATCTAGGTTGGGACACCACTGCTCCAGCATGTTCAAACCAAAATGTCTGAATAATCACAAGCATTCAAATTTGGATGTGAGGGTGTAAAAAAAAATATATACAGTCAGGTCCATAAATATTGGGACATCTACCCAATTCTAATCTTTTTGGTTCTATGCACCACCACAATGGATTTGAAATGAAATGAACAAGATGTGCTTTAACTGCAAACTTTCAGCTTTAATTTGAGGGTATTTACATCCAAATCAGGTGAAAGGTGTAGGAATT
Source organism: Glandirana rugosa (assembly GCA_018402905.1). Lineage (NCBI taxonomy): Eukaryota > Metazoa > Chordata > Amphibia > Anura > Ranidae > Glandirana > Glandirana rugosa. Next base: position 2,881,692 of record BLSH010559290.1, read on the forward strand.
ACAACAGTTTGTATATGTGCCTCCCACTTTTTAAGGGACCAAAAGTAATGGGACAGATTAACATAATATCATCATAAATCAAACTTTTACTTTTTAATACATTGGTTGCAAATCCTTTGCAGTCAATTACAGCCTGAAGTCTGGAACGCATAGACATCACCAGACGCTGGGCTTCATCCCTGGTGATGCTCTGCCAGGCCTCTACTACAACTGTCTTCAGTTCCTGCTTGTTCTTGGGGCATTTTCCCTTCAGTTTTGTCTTCAGCAAGTCAAATGCATGCTCAATCTGATTCAGGTCAGGTGATTGACTTGGCCATTGCATAACATTCCACTTCTTTCCCTTAAAAAACTCTTTGGTTGCTTTAGCAGTATGCTTCGGGTCATTGTCCATCTGTACTGTGAAGTGCCGTCCAATGAGTTCTGAAGCATTTGGCTGAATATGAGCAGATAATATTGCCCCGAAACACTTCAGAATTCATCTTGCTGCTTTTGTCAGCAGTCACATCATCAATAAATACAATAGAACCATTTCCATTGGCAGCCATACATGCCCACACCATGACACTACCACCACCATACTTCACTGATGAGGTGGTATGCTTTGGATCATGAGCAGTTCCTTTCCTTCTCCATACACTTCTCTTCCCATCACTCTGGTACAAGTTGATCTTGGTCTCATCTGTCCATAGGATGTTGTTCCAGAACTGTGAAGGCTTTTTTAGATGTTGTTTGGCAAACTCTAATCTGGCTTTCCTGTTTTTGAGGCTCACCCATGGTTACATCTTGTGGTGAACCCTCTGTATTCACTCTGGTGAAGTCTTCTCCTGATTGTTGACTTTGACGCACATACACCTACCTCCTGGAGAGTGTTCTTGATCTGGCCAACTGTTGTGAAGGGTGTTTTCTTCACCAGGGAAAGAATTCTTCAGTCATCCACCACAGTTGTTTTCCGTGGTCTTCCGGGTCTTTTGGTGCATTCTTTCTTTTTAAGGATGTTCCAAACAGTTGATTTGGCCACACCTAATGTATTTTGCTATCTCTCTGATGGGTTTGTTTTGTTTTTTTCAGCCTAATGATGGCTTGCTTCACTGATAGTGACAGCTCTTTGGATCTCATATTGAGAGTTGACAGCAACATATTCCAAATGCAAATAGCACACTTGAAATGAACTCTGGACCTTTTATCTGCTCCTTATGAATGGGATAATGAGGGAATAACACACACCTGACCATGGAACAGCTGAGCAGCCAATTGTCCCATTACTTTTGATCCTTTAAAAAGTGGGAGGCACATATACAAACTGTTGTAATTCCTACACCGTTCACCTGATTTGGATGTAAATACCCTCAAATTAAAGCTGAAAGTCTGCAGTTAAAGCACATCTTGTTCGTTTCATTTCAAATCCATTGTGGTGGTGTATAGAGCCAAAAAGATTAGAATTGTGTAGATGTCCCAATATTTATGGACCTGACTGTGTGTGTAGGTCTCTTCATCAGAGAACAAATGAGGTGCTCTACAGGCCTAACAGCATCAGAAGAGGACACTGATTGTCCATTAAGTCAATGACACGGTTGCTGATCAAGGTAGCTCAAACAGTTTAGATGGCAAGGATAAATCCATCGATCGAGTGCAGAGACCGCTTTAACAGACGGATTGTGCATACATTAACAGAACTCAGGGAGTATCCCCAGAATTAATATGTAAATGGCGACCTAGTCTACATTCAACATGTTTGCTCTCATGATTGTGTCAGGAAATTGGAAAATTTTATACTTACCTGACGACAATTTTCCTTTCCTGATGCAAAGCATGACAGCATATAGGTCCCTCCCTTGGGGACTTCGCAATGATAATAAATTACGAGAATGCTGCCTGAGGGAGGAGACTTACTGAACCTCTCCTGAAATAGGACAGGGGGTGGAGCCTACCCATATGTATAAGCTTTGCATCAGTAAAGGAAAATTACCATCGGGTAAGTAAAAAATTTTCAGTTTTGCAATAGGCGTATGCCTAATAGTCAACGTCACATTTTATATGTATGATTGTGTTCAGTTCTGTAGCCTAGTGGTTTACACTCCTTCCTTAAAAGAAACAGACCACGGGTTCAAATCCCATAGATGGTATCCCCTACTTAAAGCTTACATTTTAATCAGCAGCATATGCTGAAGATAGGAGAATCCCTAATAGCTAATGCCACATCAGTTTGGCTGATTCCATAATATTATCTCTTTAACCACTTCAATACTGGGCACTTAAACCCCCTTCCTTCCCGGACCAATTTTCAGCTTTCAGCGCTGTTGCAGTTTGAATGACAATTGCGCGGTCATGCGACATTGTACCAATATGAAATTTTTATCATTTTTTTCACACAAATAGAGATTTCTTTTGGTGGTATTTAATCACCCCTGGGTTTTTTATTTTTTTGTGCTATAAATGAAAAAAGACTGAAAATTTTCAAAAACAATGCATTTTTCTTTGTTTCTGTTATACAATTTTGCAAATAAGTAATTTCTCTTCATAAATTTTGACCAAAAATGATACTGCTACATTTCTTTGGTAAAAATAACCCAAATCTGAGTTTATTTGGTGTTGGCGGACAGACAGATGTTTTGGGGACTGTGACAGATTTGACGGGGACAGACAGATGTTTTGTGTATGGTGACAGATGTGACGGGGACAGACAGATGTTTTGGGGACTGTGACAGATGTGACGGGGACATACAGATGTTTTGGGGACTGTGGCAGATGTTTTGTGTATGGTGACAGATGTGATTGGGGACATACAGATGTTTTGGGGACTGTTTTATGGGGACACTGATGTGTATGGGGACAGGGGTATCAGTGGTGCTTGGTGCACTGTGTGGGGGGAGATCTGTGAGAGCTCTCTGCATGAAATCATCATCATGCAGAGAGCTGTCATACTGCTGCAAATTCCCCCCTCCCCCCCCCCTGCACTGAGCTCTCATTAAGCTCGGCGGGGGGAGAACTGTAACAGACGTTCGTCTCTGTTTACAATGTGACGGCTGTGATTGGACACAGCCGTCACATGATCGGGAGGGCCAATCACTGCGCCCATATCCCGATCTCTGCTCAGCTGGATCCTGTGATCACAATGATCACAGGATCCAGCCGCGGCCGCGCTCCCGTTCTGCAGGACGTTCATACACATCCTGTCAGAACGGGGAAGCTCCCACCTGGCCGTATATACACAGTGGCCGGGTGGGAGGTGGTTAAATGCATGCAATGATATGTAAGTTTTCAATAATATTATTGTGTGGAGTTTCAAAAACCATACACTAGTTAACGTGCAGGGTGTTAGTTTACGTTTTTTGTTAATTTGGTTTTAATTTGCTTGCGCACTGGAAAAATCAACATAGCTACCTTAGGTGGGTGGTAGGTTGGCTGGGATCTGAACTCATAACCTGAGTGTTTTGGAGACATCAGAGCACACCACCAAGCCATTGTGCTAAGTATGCTGAGACTTGCATAATAGTGTAGTATGATTAAAGAATGAGCATAAATAATTACTGCTTTATAGTCTCATAAAAAAAAATTAACATTAAAAAAAAAAAACAGATATGTAACTGTAAATGTTCAATACATGTAACTTTACAGAATAGCAGACATTACTCTGTAATATCCATTCATAACTGCATTCATTAGCAAAAAAGAAAACAAACTAGAAATACTAATTGTAATATAAATAAATAGATGCACACGAGCAAAATTATGCTCCCCCAGATCTTACTGATAGAATTGATCTGGAGCATTTGCTCCAAAGATTTGATCAACCAATGGGCTCAACCAGGGGCGTATCATGAAATTAGTGGGCCCGTGTGCAAGCCCACACCACACCGATCATCCCTGGCTGTCAAACAGGGAGAGATCATCCATGGGTGCAGTGTGGGTCAGAGCACAGTGGGCCCCCCACCGCTCAGGGCCCGTTTTCAGTGAACACCCTGCACCCATGGATAATACACCACTGGGCTCAACCTCTACAATGGATTTACCTTTGCAAAATAAAGAGAGGTCGGACAAATTCCCTGCATTTGGATTAAATCCTAATGTTTTGGTTTTTGTCAAACTTACCATGAATGAAATTAGAAGCATAAAAATCAAACATGACATCTGCACCAACCTTTCACTACAAGAACAACAAACACTTCACAATCTATCTCAGAACTCATTGATCACTATTAAACCCTTGGATAAAGGGGGGAATATAGTGATTATGAACAATGAGAAATATATGGAAATGTGCAACAAAATCTTGAACAATAAGCAGTGGTATTCACGTATCACCACAAGCAAAATTGACAGATTCCAACAGTAATTCTTTCAGCTTGTGGATACAGCATTTTATCACAACATTATATCCAAAGAAGGTTGGGAGTTTACTCGTACCACACTTCCCCGCACACCCACTTTTTACACACTCCCTAAATTGCATAAAAGTCTGTCACATCCACCAGGGAGGATGATCATTTCTGGTAATGGTTCCCTGACTGAAAACCTTAGCAAATTCTTACATCCTCATGTACTCAGAATTCCTAGCTATATAACAGTCACAATCCACTTATTACAATACATTGATGGACTACATGTACGAGCAGAGGCCCACTTGGTTGCCATCAATGTGGAGGCCTTATATAGCTCTATCCCACATGACAAAGGGCTAGTTGCATTAAACAGATTCTGTCCAAAAAAAGCCCTTATGAACGCAATTTCAATAACTTAATCTTTGATGCTTTGGAATTTGTTCTATGTCACAACCATTTTGTTTTCAATGGCTAATATTTCCTCCAGGTGCAGGACGTGGCAATGGGGGACATAGCCCCATTTTTTGACTGTGTAGTACTTTGGTTCCGCTATATAGACAATATTTTTATGGTGTGGCGCGGCTAAAATGAGATGCTACAGACCTTCATGCAACGTCTCAACAATAATTAATTTAACCTTACTTTCACGATGTCCCATGATGCATACAAGATTATGTTCTTAGATGTACAAATTTACAAAGACAAGGAGGGTCTCCTATCCAGCAGTTTATATAGGAAGCCTTACATGCCAGCAGCTTCCATCCTCAACCTCTTGTAAAATCTATCCCATTTGGTCAGTATATCCGAATCAGGCAGAACTGCTCAAGTGATGGTACATTCAAAAAAGAGGCAGACAAACTAAAAAAGAGACTTCTTGCACGTGGCTATTCGCATAAATGCCTTAAAATGGCATACAAGAGAGCCACGATGAAAACTCGTCATGAGCTGATATATATCCTACATCTCAAAATAATAAGAACTAATAAAGAATCATTAACCGTTTCTCCAACCAACATAAACAGGTAAAACGCATTGTCCAGAAGTATTGGCATGTTCTTATGCTGGACCCCACAGTGGATCCACTAATACCAGAAAATCCAGCATTTACCTTTAGACGGGTAAGATCCTTGAGAAACAAACTGGTTTCTAGCGAATTTAAAGGTGGGGCTAAAGACACTTGCAAAAGAGCTGGAACATACAAATGCGGGGGTTGCGGTTACTGTCAGTACATGGATACTTCTAAGTATCCCATACTTCCGAATAGAGCAAAATTTACACCACACCATTATGCCAACTGTAAAATCCAAGGAGTGGTGTATCTCCTTCCATGTGATTGTACCTGCTTCTATGTGGGGAAAACAAAAATGGAGTTCTAAAAGAGTTCTAAAATATTGCCATAAAATTAGCATGTAAACTTGCAACCCAGATCTACCACTAGGAAGACATGTCGCTCAGGTCCATGGTGGCATCTTTCCCAGAGTCAAATTTTTGATTCTGGATCGGGTACACCCTGGAATTAGAGAGGGAGACTGGAATAAAATTATACTGCAATGTGAACAACGTTGGATTTTTAGACTAAATGCCCCTTCACCCCCTGGTTTGAATGAAACAATTTAGTTCAAACCCTTCCCGGAGGGTTTTGTCTCTGGCAGACCAGTGTATGACTAATTCTATGGGCTTCATTTTCTTGTAAGGCTGCACTGTCTGTTTATCCCCCCTTCATCTTTTTTCTACAGTACATGATTGTTTTATAGGGTTGATTGTGACTTTATGTGATTCAATATGACACAGTGGGGTTGATTACTAAAACTGAAAAGTGCCAAATCTGGTGCAACTCTGCATAGAAAGCAATTAGCTTCTGGGTTTTTTGTCAAAGCCTAATTGAACAAGCTGAAGTTAGAAGCTGATTGGCTACAAAGCACAGCTGCACCAGATTTTGCACACTCCAGGTTTAGTAAATCAACCCCAGTGTGTCATGCTGATCCGGTGTCCTTATGATCAGGGCCGGCCAGCATAAGGCAGCTTAGGCATCTGCCATACGGCGCCAGGCCGCGCCAAACCCAGGCATCCCTCAGCAAGGGCTTATGCTGGCGTCAGCTTTACCTAGCTACCTTCATCTGCTTCTCTCCCTGCAGCCCGTGAAATGAACTACAATATCCTCTGGGCGGCAGAAGAAGTACTAAGCCAGCACAATTTCAGAGACAAGTTGAGTGAGACCAGGGGGAGGGGCAGATCATCGGGAATTGCACAGTAGGAACCCAGCTCAGCCACGGCTCCTGTACAGATCAGTACAATCACTGCTGAGGGGGGAGGAGCTGAGTGACACCAGCGGGAGGGGTCAGGTATGGGTGCTTTATGTCCACTAAGCCTGCAATAGATGGAAAACGTTGTGCAGGCTTAGTGGGTGGTGAAAGAATGGTGCTGTGCTGTGCTGTGTCCCCCTTCTCCTCAGGCTATCCCCTCCATGGACATTGTGCCTGGGCAGGAAGAAGCTGCACATAGACATAGGAGTGGCTGGCTGCAGTGTCTGACAGTCTCACTGAGCCCAGCCAGCTGCTCCTCCCACCTTCCTCCCTGCTGGGACTAGAGAAGAGAAAGAAGGATCTGTTGTGCCCCTCCCCCTCCGTGTCTGCCCCGCCCACACTCCTATCCCCAGTGTGCAGCCAGTATGAGAAAGAACATGTAGGCGGGAGGTTTGAAGTGAGAAGCAGCTTCAGCTGCATATGGTTGCATGATTTGTGCCCCTATGTGAGCCATCAGATACCACATCAGCCTTGGGTGAGTCTCCACCTCCCTCCCTTCTCTCCCCCATCTGTCTCCCCCCCAACTCTGTTCTTCCAGGAGCTTCACACACTTGGCAGGCTGATTTCCTGTCCAGGTAGCCCAGACTCACACTGGTTAGGACCAGGAATTTACAGAATGCATGATTTCACCTCTGAACTTAGATCAGCCCAGGAGGTGGAGAGTTCTGATGTAATTGCATGAGATGTGTTGCTCAGGGGGGTGATCATTATGGAATGTAGGTGACAGGTGGCACCAGCATTGGATAGGTGTGCACACAGATCACATGCAGTTTGTGAGCGTTGTCTCCTGTAGAAGTATGGCTTCCTTGCTTTATGTTGGGTCTGTCCTGATAATTGTGTCTATATACTTTTCTGCATACTTCTACAGGCTTGTATGCTGCAGAATGTGTTGAGCTCCCTGTGTGTTGTTTTTTTGCGCAGCACGTATGTACAGTGGGTACGGAAAGTATTCAGACCCCCTTAAAATTTTCACTCTTTGTTATATTGCAGCCTTTTGCTAAAATCATTTAAGTTCATTTATTTTCCTCATTAATGTACTATCCTGCAGATGTAGCAGTTAGAGGGAAGGCATTTACCACTAACAGGGGTGCTTAGAATGATCAGCTTTTATTTATGTAAAACCTTTATCCCTAAAGGAAAAAAAAAAACTGTTGCTGTAGCCGTTTAAATTGTTAGCTGGAGTTAATAAATCTAATAATGAATCCCAAATGAGGGTGGAGGGATGTATTGTGGAGGAGAAAGAGGGTGGTAGTAGGACGATGGGGGGCACCAAAATGCACCTTGGACAAAAATCCTTGCACTGGCCCTGCTTATAATCTCCTGATTTATTGACTCCTAACACTGCAATCTAGGGTTCCACCCACCAATCTGTTTATTTATTTATTTTTCAAATTTCAGTTTTTGATTTTCAATTCCCCTCCTTTTTTTTCCTCCTTTTTCTGTGGCCAACTTAGGCATTGGTTAGCTTTTTGACTTTATTCATTTTACATCTCCACTGCATTTCCACCTGGTTAGCCCCCTACCCGTATGGTGCTTTTTTCCCCGCCCTTTGCTTCCCTTCCAACGCAGCTGTCTTGGCAAGCTTTTGGTCTGGTGAAACAGGATGGTATTCCTGGTTGCCAAGGGACCAGTCGTGCATCAGTACGCGGGTGACGCATCACATGATGCCATCATGTGACTGCGGCTGTGGCGCTCTTGGGTGATGTCCTCTTCCCTGCGCCAGTGGGGAGATCAACCTACAGGTGATGTGCGACGCCTCATGGTGCGTTATCGGCCCAGAAGGCCGCTTCTGGCAGTGTTGGATGCCGTCCTCATGCGTGACTTTAGCCACGCCCCCCGGCGATCCAGGATAATCACTGGCTATACCCCTATAATCTGACACCATTACTTTTGTCATTAATACCATTATAGATGCGGTGGTTGGTCAAAGCCAGGTTACCCTGTCCATCTTTGTGTGACTTACCACATATAAACCCAGGGTTCCCCTACACTATGCAACAGGTATAATTGGGTAATATGTTTTGGGGTTACTAATTTGGGACAATGGTTCTGGTGAAAGCCACAACCCTCATTCTAACCAATCATTTGACATAATTTCATTTTTGATATTTTTTTTGATTGTTACAGACCCGTCCAGTTCACATCAAGGCCCATTTGTCCCTCTTATCTGTGTGGGCCCCTTATGGGGTACATGGGCGTGGTTTGGTTCCATGCTGGTGGTGATGCTCCCATTTGGTGGAAATGCAGTGGTACCCTACATCTGCTTTTAATATGCGATTCCCTTATACTGAATCATTAGTACATAGGGTCAGTATACCACTTATACGCATATGACCTATGTTTGACTATTGTATGATTTGTCATGTGTGTAATTGTATATTTTTGTAATTGTAGAAAAAAACTTTGAATTTTCTGGATTGTCATAACCTATCTCCGTTGAAGACTTCTACTATTGCTGTTGAAACGCGTTGGTATTTCTCCTGTCCCACAACTTATTGACAGTTGTTCAATAGGTTTCCAATTTTCATGGCTCTATGTAGCCACATGTGTTATATGTGTTTTTTTCAGTAATTCAGTATTAATTTTAATGTTACATTAATAAATGTTGTACTTTTTATACTACTTACTGTATTCTGGTCCATTAAAGTCCCACCCTTTGAGCATTTTTCTTGTGTATCATGTTTACTAGGGATGTGGGCAGGATATAGTTCACCCAGTTAGTCGACAGAAATTTATTTTTCAACTAAATGTAGAGCAACCATTACTTCCCCGCTTCCTTAGTAAAAGAACCCCTATGCGAACTTCCAAACCGCAGGCATTATTTATATTATGACCTACGTGTGTGGCAGTTTTTACATAGGGAAATTAAGCGCAGATTCTGACAAAGAATCTGCAACCATGTTACAGCAATTCAACCTGGAGATACCTCTTCACCTATAGGGGGGCATGGCTCTTGTAAGCGTAGGAAAAAATCCCAATTATGCTAAATTCTTTGCATTGGAGCATACATCCAGATCCATGAGACGGGGATCGGGAGCATCAAATTTTACACAGAGACTAGGTGGATTTAAGCCGTCTTTGCATTGGATAGGGCTTCTAGGCACTTTAGTCTGTCTGAATTTTTATAGGGCTTTAGGATATATGTCCTTATTTGGACTATATTGATTTAAGAATTGTCCCTTGAATAAATGTTCAGCCATTTTAATGTTTAATGTTGAATGTATAGAATATCTAATGTTTGGTACTACTGTACACTCATTTTCCCGTGATGGTTTTATAGCATAGCTGGCAAATGAGATCTTTAATTGTAGATATTTTGTAAGATGTATGTTTTTTTTTTCTTTTGTTTATGCAGGCTTTATAGTGATTGGAACATTCAGACTGACTAAAGTACCTAGAACTCCGGATGTATTTGTTGTTTTTATACTAAATATTGTTGTAGACTTAGCTCTAGCATCTTCTTTACAAAAAGCTTAACCATACCATGGACTTTGGAACCCCTACCATATCTGGAAGTAAAGCTTATTACCCCCTTGCCTAATATATTTCAAGCAAGCTATGCATCCTAGTAAATGAGTAAACACTATCTTTGTCAGACAAATTAGCGTCCTTTAAGATGGTCATGTTTAGAGTTGAGCGAACACCTGGACGTTCGGGTTCTGCTGGTCCGTCCGAACTTCGGGACAAAGTCCGGGTCCGGGTCCGGACGGAACCCGAACGATCGCACGGACAACGAACCCCATTGAAATCAATGGGGACCCGAACTTTTAGGCACAAAAATGGCTGTAGCAAAGTCCTGGAAAGCCCCAGAGGGCTGCAAAAGGAAGTAAAATGGGGGTAAGGGTAGGGCAAGTGCCCTACAAAAAAAATGGGGACAGGGAAATAACTTTAAATATTTAAAAAAAAATAAAAACAAAAAAACAGCAAAAATGGAGGTGAATGTGGATCATCTTCAAACTGTGTCTGAAAAGTATTAATTAACGGTAGAAACCATATAACTGTTCTAAAATCATCTTCAAACTAGGGAAAAAAATTTATAAATTTCAATAAAGGGACAGGGGTAAAAAAAACATCCCGTGAACGGGATGGGAATGGGGGTAAAATGAAGGAAAACGTCGGGAGACCCCGAAAGGTCCTGAAACGATGTCGGTAAAAACACGGATTTTCAAGCCCAGGGGTAACTAAAGTTACCCCAAGCAACAGGCACGCTAGCAAGCCCAAGGCAGGCCTGGGCCTGGGCCTGAAACAGGGCTTCAAGCCTGCCTGGTCGTCTTGGGCTTGCAGGTCCACAAGCGAGTTGAGATTTGTACTGGTAGAATTTCCTGCGATTAA
>BLSH010559290.1:2961288-2980861 GCA_018402905.1 Glandirana rugosa
CCGGATTCTAAGTTTCCCAAGATGCGAGATTTTGATGGGTTAGCTTCTCATCTGATACTGACTCAGGAGGACATTGCGTTTTTCCTTACCTATATACTTGATCCATCGGACCGGGGGTTCCCCGAGTTGTGTCTCGATTTAAATAGACAGAAAGATCTCTCAATTTTTCAGGGTATATCCCTAGGTATCGATTGACAAATGATAAGAAGGGTATGCTGTGAAACTAGGACTTTACTAAGGTTTATTGTTACTGAGACAGTTAGCTATGGATCATTTACTGTGTTAATTTGCTGAGTTTAACATGTATTGACAAGTATAGATTAACCAGTCAAAGCAGTTTCCTTTTTGAGTGATAATGCACCTGCTGAATTTAATTAGGCGAGTCATTGTTATTTGGAATCATTTCAGGATCAAAGTGTCGTATGGGAAGAATAGTAAACAGTTAGCTATGGATCCCTATATGGGACTTTTTAACTCTCTAGAAAGACAGATAAATTTAGCTCTGTGTTGAGCCCCTTGGGGGCCAGGCTACCTAGTTCATATATCCATTCCTTTTTGCGTTACAGGAGGACTCAGTCATAGTCTACTCTTCGATTGGGTAGTTTTAGAGCGTAGAACCCTTTGAATCTTAGGCCTGACCAGTGGCCTTGATGGTGAGTTCTAAAATGTTCGGCCAGGGGTGACTCGTCTGTTGGATTTCTCATGCTCGACAGATGTTCACCAATTCGTACTTTTAAGGCTCTTTTTGTTTTACCTATGTATATTTTGTTGCAGGGACACGTGATCATGTATAAGACACGTTCTGTTGAACAATTAATAAAATTGTTGATTTTATAGGTGTGTTTGTTGGTACTATCTACAAATTGGTCTGTCTTGTCCACATAGCGGCAGACGTGACATCTGCCGCACGGAAACATCACCTTGAGGGGGGGAAGAAGGCTGGTGAGCCAGTTTGTCTTCATAGGTCTCACAAACTCCGACTTCACCAGTTCGTCACTTAGATTTTTTGCTCGTCTTGCAGTCATGAGGGATCGCGGGCCAACTGCAGCATTTATTTGAGGGTATCTGGTCAAGATGTGCCAGTGTTTGATGAGTACTTCTTTCACCTTCTCCCATTGGCTTCCATATGTGGTGATTATTCGTAGTGGTTCATTTGTGTTTTTGGGTTCTTTGGTCTTGCCGATATTCTTTAAGAGAGTTTTTCTTTCTATTCTGGATACTTTTTTCAGTGATCGTTTCAGGGTTGCGTGAGAATAGTTTCAAGCTCTGAATCTCTTATACAGCCCCTGGGCTTCCTGATGGTATTCTTTATCTGCAGAGCAGTTCCTCCGTATTCGCAGGAACTGTCCTGTCGGTATACCCTTTATTAGCGGCTGTGGGTGATGGCTGGTTGCTTCTAAGAGTGTGTTGGCTGCAGTGGGTTTACGATAGGTGTTAGTGGTAAGTTGGTTGCCTTCAATCCTTATGTTGAGGTCCAGAAAGGAAATTTGATGTTCATCTTTCACATAAGTTAATTTTATGTTTCGCGTATCCTGATTTAATGCGTTTATGAATTCCATTAGTGTTTCACTCGATCCTTTCCAGATCATAAGTACATCATCAATGTACCTTAGCCAAAGGGAAACTTGGTCCCGGTACATTGATGAGTGGTAGACAATTTCTTCCTCCCATAAACCTAAGTGAAGACATGCGTAAGCTGGGGCCCAAGGGGCACCCATAGAGGTGCCTCTAATTTGTTGATAATATGTGTCCACAAATACGAAGCAGTTGTGGCCGAGGGCGAAATGTAATAGATCCATTAAGAACTTGTTTTGCGTGTCTGATTCAGGGTGGTGTACATCCAGAAAGTGAGCAGCCGTGGCCAGACCCCACTCGTGGGGTATAGACGTGTAAAGGGACTCCACGTCTATCCCCATGAGCAGGGCCCCCTCCGGGACAGTCACCTCCCGGATTTTACTCAATACATTCCCCGTATCTTGGACGTATGATGTCAGTCGGTGGACCAGGTCTTTCAAAAGGGAATCCAGATATTTACCCACTCGCTCGAGTGGGCCCTTGACTGCTGACACTATCGGTCTCCCTGGGGGTTCCGTGACTGATTTATGTATTTTCGGCAATACATATATGGTAGGAGTGTTAAACTCGTTCACTTTTAGATACTCAAATTCTTTTTTAGATTTCAGGTTGGTTTCCCGGGCCAGTGTAAGTTTGAAGTTCAATTCGCGAATGATTGCTGGAAAAGGGTTGGAGTCTAATCTTTTATAGGTGGTTTGATCCTTTAACTGTCGCTGTATCTCTTTTTCATATTCCTCAGCTGACCATAGTACCACATTACCACCTTTGTCGCTTCTTTTAATAACAATGTTAGATGCTTCTTTTAATTCTTTTAATGCTTGTCTCTCGTCAGTATCAAGATTGTCGGAAATTCCAATTTCTTCCCAGTTGATCTCTTTTAGATCTTCCTGGGCAAGATCCAAGAAGACTCCTAACCATTTGTTATTCTTGAAATTCGGCATTTTTGTTGATTTGATAATTAGATTGGGGGGTCTTATGTGAGGCTGTGTTTCCTCCTCGTTTATGTCACTTTCTTCATCGCTTTGGTCCATCAGGGAAATTAAGATGTCTCTGGCTTCCTTTTCATCGGTAGATAATTGAATGGTGTTCTCTTTATTGATTTCTGAGTTGGAGTGTACCAGTCTTGGATATACTTTTCTCAGGAAAAGTGAAATGTCTTTATAGACTTTGAATTCCTTCATTGTGTTTACCGGGGAGAAGGAGAGGCCTTTTGATAGTATTTTCACATGCCTTGTTTCCAGGACGAAATCCGTTAAATTAATTATAGTGTTGGTAGACTCAGTTTCTTTCTCTCTTCGATTAGTTAGGAGTTCTTTCTGCCTTTCAGTCAGTCCGTGTTCTTCTTGCGGTTCCTGGTGTTCGCTCTGGATGGTCCCTGATTGCCTTCTTTCTGAGTTTGAATATTTTTTCCTTTTCCTTTTCCGTTTCCTCTTCCATTTTTTAGTATTCCTCGAACGGTATTGGTGGTTGGGCTGTTTGTTTCTTGATCTAAAAAACCAACCGATTTTTCTTTTCCTTCCTCGCTGTCGGAGGCACTTGAATATTGTCTAGATTCTGACCGGGACCGAGTTCTATTTCTTCTTGAGCCACTTCTTCCTCTGGTTCTGGTTTTCTGGTTAGATCGAAGATCTCATCCTTGGCCCAGTTGTCTAGATCTCTTAGGAATTTAATGTGTTTTGTTTGCCGAAGGTTCTTTTGAGCCTTATTCACTTCTTTCTCTAGTTGTTCATTCTGTTTTTCAAATTCTTCTTTATCTTTGTATGGTTCTAGGTTCCTGGAACTCGCTTCTATTAATTCCTGGAGTTCTTGAGCTTGTATTTTTTCTTCTTCAACTATTAATCTCATCACTTGAATCCCGTGTTTTATGCATTCCTCCTTCCACTTTGCTAAGAATCTATTTGTATGAAGGTGTTCTGCGGGAATTTCTCGTTCTCTTAGACCTCGTGGGATTATTCCCTTAGTGATATATGATTCAAATGCAGAGATGTCCCATTTTCTATTTAGCTGCTTGATGGTTAATCTCTTGTGTTCTCTAAACAGTGTTTCAGTATTGACCTCCTCATCTGTCTTAGAGATTGTGTTGTCAGATGCAAAGGTCTGACGAATCTCTTCCTCCAGCTCGCCTCCCAACATAAATGCCATATTTAGTGTATGTCCGCTGTATGGACAGTTTGGTACAGGTTGATTTTAACAAGTGATAAATTACATTCAGGGAAATAAAACAGAGGAGAATTCTATAGAGTTTGGGTGATATTACATGTGGTAATTAAATATCTAATTCTTATAAACGTGTCCAGAAAGGTCGTAGAGATATGACCTAATTTAATACGAAGAAACGGGGGGAGGGGGAAAAACCGGGATTTAAGGACACGGATCTCAAAATCTTGGACAGATTGAGATCTAAATGAGTATGGCCAACTCACTCCAATCTCAAAGTGGGATTCACCTTAATGGACCTTGGCGAATATTGCACAACACATATTTGGGAGAGGACAGAGTTCTCCCTAAAGAGGTCCTTCTCCCCTTGGGGAATAAAGGGTTAACCCAGTGGACATATACTCAGGCACTTATGCCAATAAATTTTATTGAAAAAATGTAACAAACAACCACATGTAAACACTCAGTTAAAAGACAACGTTGTCTAATATAAAACACCCCGGGGTCATACACACAGCTTAAGGATTACATTTAAGTCTTGATATGCGAGCATGTGTCTGTTACTGGCAATGAATTCCAGGAAATCCTCTATAAGTGTTACAGCTCAATGAAGTGCTGATCACCCTAATGAGGAACCTCTGAGTCAAACAGTAATGGACTGCTCATAATACATATTATCATAGGACATTAAGCAAACCGAATGGATTAAGAAAAAGATAATGTCATTTAAATTAAATAGTTAACGCTTCAAAAGCTTCAAGAATCTTTTAAAAGATCACAGTGTCTGAATCCTCAGATATTGGGGCACTGGTCACCAGGCAATTACAGACAGGTGGCTTGATAGTCCCAATTGGGACGGACTCATGGTTTGAGGGTGGTCATCCGCCAGTATGCGGTCTCACATTGAGAGCTGGGGTGAATTCCAGAGGGGCGTGAGTCTACTTGAGGTCACTGGTTAGGAAAGCCGGTGATTGGCGGGTATCTTGAGGTTTCAAAGTAGCTCCTGTATCGCCGGTCCTCCGTGCGATAGGCGCATATCAGGTATACTTTGGTCGTGAAGCACTTCTGTGGCATGGACGTCTTTTGAGCGGTGAATGCACATACAGTGTAAGCATTGAGTTGCTCAGGTCCTGATCAGAAGTGTCAGCGTGTCTTCCGGCTGTTTGACCAGGTGCAGCTTGTCAGAAGGCCAAAGTATCGGAGTGCTTAGGGCAGCTGGTGTTCCCTCAAACGGGGAAAGACTTTAGGGGTGGGTGGGGGGTTGCAGGGGGCAGATACACCGACGCGTTTCATTCACCAGTATGTGAATTTCATCAGGGTGGAGGGGCTCATCGCTGGACATGGTTCTTTTATAAATTAACTCTCCATTCATTTCTTTGTAGTTGATGAGCTTGGTTCCGCCCAGCTCGTTGTCAGTGCTCCTAGTTTTAACCCTTACCAGGCAGATGAATTGAATCGCCTGGGTGTAAAGATTAGCCCTTGACACATTGACACATTTATTTACTTTACAACATTTATCAAGTATCAACCTTATGGCATCTAAGTTTGGGAGACAGCTGGAGGTAAATAGTGTTGAATCCACGTTCCATTCAATCCAATTTGGTTAACTTTTGTACCAGTTAAATGGGACTGGGAGATCACTGACAGCGGTTGTAAGTGGTATAGGCTATTCCATATATCAATATTGCCAAGGCATGTCTGTGATCTAGGGGCATATATTCACTCACTGAGCACATAGAGTCCTCATAACTTCAAAATTAAGTGGTTGTATGCGGCGAAGCATAGCAAACAGTTAGTTATGGATCTCTCTATCTAGAAAGGAAATACTGTTTTATTTGCAGTATCTTGATTTAAGAGATAGTTAGAGATAGAGAGTGCTGAGACCGCAGTCCATCTTATTCGAATTGATCGAATTTTATATAAGTCAAATAGGACCAATGGGTTATTTGACAGAGGTTATAGATTTTACATGTTTGTACCTATATCAGTGTTTAAAGGTATGTGTGTAGTGATTAGAGAAAGAGGTATGTATTCATTTGCTGAATTCAGCATGTATTGTCATACATAGAACAACCGATCAAAGCAGCTCACTTTTAAATGATGATGTATCTATTAAATTTAGCTAGACAAGTCATTATTCTTCATGATCACTTATTATTTCCAGGTCGAAGTGTCGGGTGAGAAGAATAATAAACAGTTAGCTATGGATCATTTACTGTGTTAATTTGCTGAGTTTAACATGTATTGACAAGTATAGATTAACCAGTCAAAGCAGTTTCCTTTTTGAGTGATAATGCACCTGCTGAATTTAATTAGGTGAGTCATTGTTATTCGGAATCATTTCAGGATCAAAGTGTCGTATGGGAAGAATAGTAAACAGTTAGCTATGGATCCCTATATATGGGGCTTTTTAACTCTCTAGAAAGACAGATAAATTTAGCTCTGTGTTGAGCCCCTTGGGGGCCAGGCTACCTAGTTTATATATCCATTCCTTTTCGCGTTGCAGGAGGACTTGGTCATAGTCTCCTCTTTGATTGGGTAGTTTTAGAGCGTAGAACCCTTTGAATCTTAGGCCTGACCAGTGGCCTTGATGGTGAGTTCTAAAATGTTCGGCCAGGGGTGACTCGTCCGTTGGATTTCTCATGCTCAACAGATGTTCACCAATTCGTACTTTTAAGGCTCTTTTTGTTTTACCTATGTATATTTTGTTGCAGGGACACGTGATCATGTATAAGACACGTTCTGTTGAAATATTCTGGATACTTTTTTCCGTGATCGTTTCAGGGTTGCGTGAGAATAGTTTCGAGCTCTGAATCTCTTATACAGCCCCCGGGCTTCCTGATGGTATTCTTTATCTGCAGAGCAGTTCCTCCATATTCGCAGGAACTGTCCTGTTGGTATACCCTTTATTAGCGACTGTGGGTGATGGCTGGTTGCTTCTAAGAGTGTGTTGGCTGCAGTGGGTTTACGATAGGTGTTAGTGGTAAGTTGGTTGCCTTCAATCCTTATGTTGAGGTCCAGAAAGGAAATTTGATGTTCATCTTTCACATAGGTTAATTTTATGTTTCGTGTATTCTGATTTAATGCGTTTATGAATTCCATTAGTGTTTCACTCGATCCTTTCCAGATCATAAGTACATCATCAATGTGCCTTAGCCAAAGGGAAACTTGGTCCCGGTACATTGATGAGTGGTAGACAATTTCTTCCTCCCATAATCCTAAGTGAAGACACGCGTAAGCTGGGGCCCGAAGCAGTTGTGGCCGAGGGTGAAATGTAATAGATCCATTAAGAACTTGTTTTGCGTGTCTGATTCAGGGTGGTGTACATCCAGAAAGTGAGCAGCCGCGGCCAGACCCCACTCGTGGGGTATAGACGTGTAAAGGGACTCCACGTCTATCCCCATGAGCAGGGCCCCCTCCGGGACAGTCACCTCCCGGATTTTACTCAATACATTCTCCGTATCTTGGACGTATGATGTCAGTCGGTGGACCAGGTCTTTCAAAAGGGAATCCAGATATTTACCCACTCGCTCGAGTGGGCCCTTGACTGCTGACACTATCGGTCTCCCTGGGGGTTCCGTGACTGATTTATGTATTTTCGGCAATACATATATGGTAGGAGTGTTAAACTCGTTCACTTTTAGATGCTCAAATTCTTTTTTAGATATCAGGTTGGTTTCCCGGGCCAGTGTAAGTTTGAAGTTCAATTCGCGAATGATTGCTGGAAAAGGGTTGGAGTCTAATCTTTTATAGGTGGTTTGATCCTTTAACTGTCGCTGTATCTCTTTTTCATATTCCTCAGCTGACCATAGTACCACATTACCACCTTTGTCGCTTCTTTGAATAACAATGTTAGATGCTTCTTTTAATTCTTTTAATGCTTGTCTCTCGTCAGTATCAAGATTGTCGGAAATTCCAATTTCTTCCCAGTTGATCTCTTTTAGATCTTCCTGGACAAGATCCAAGAAGACTCCTAACCATTTGTTCTTCTTGAAATTCGGCATTTTTGTTGATTTGATAATTAGATTGGAGGGTCCCTGATTGCCGTGCTGCGGGCCCCCACAGGAATGGCGAGAGTGGGAGGACGTCATATTGCCACGCTGCGTGCCCCCTGAATTGGACACAGCCGTCACGTGCTAAAGAGCCAATTTACCCTGATCAGGAATGGGCTGTGTCCGAGGGACATGCCTCATCCCTGATTTCTGCGCTGCGAGCCCCCCGGGGGCCCGCAGGAGCGGCGAGAGTGGGAGGACCTCATATGATATCCACCCGGGATGGTAGAGGGTCACTGTGTCAGTTTACAATGGCCCGGTATGGAAGTGGTTAAATATCGGATTGATAGTTCTAGAGATATTCCTACTTGAGAATTGATTAAAAATTGGCACAGTCGGTACACATTACTTTTTTATCTTTAACCTTCTTCCTTTCTTATATTTTTCTCTCTATTCTCTATTCTATTTTCTCTCTATTCTTACCTTTATATGGTATCTATTTTGGTTACCTAAAGTCTCTGTTGGACCCAATGTAAAATTTCTCTATAATAACTAGATGATAAATTCATCCTCTTTTGTTTGCTAAAAATACATGATTATTAGAACCCATATACACTTAAAGATATTTTACATTAATGTATTTTGGAAAGTTATTCTAAATAACTATTAATCCGATAGACACATATCTATTGGATCAACACTGTATTATTTGTTCTTATACTTATAAAGGTTACAATTCAATTGCAAATTTGAAACGCATCTATTCTTTTTTGAATTAACAATATATTTGTAAAAGTTACTGTATGCCTTGATGTACTATTTAATGAAATGCATTATTTGTACATTCTTTCTTTGAAAACTCTGATATAAAAATTATTGAAATTTTTTTTTTTAAAATGTAGTAATTCATTGAGGCCAGGAGATTTGGTGGCATGAAGATTGTAAATCTACCTAGTCTCCAAATGTGGCAGATTTTTGTCAACACTACCACCTCACTCATGTATAAGAATGTGTTTAAGCGCTGAAAATGTAATCACATGTAGATCAAAGTTGTGGAAAAGCCCCGTGTGATGACTAATTGGGGTCTCCATCTTCCGTTTCGAGATACATGGTCCCTTATGCACTGAAAAAAGGGATGCTTAGTTCCTCCAATGTAAAAGCTGCCGCATAGGCATTTCATTATATAAATGACACCCAGAGTTTGGAAGGCCTCTCCATGTTTTTTTTGGTGGGTATGGCCATTTGGGAGAAGAATTTCATGGCCCACAAGGACAAAGCAATAGAATTTACAAGTACCGCATGTAAATGTACTGGTTTATAAATTAGCCATTTTATCTTGCATTGTTTAGTATTTTTTTACTAAGTGATCCTTTAAATGTAATTTCTGGATGAGATTTCACATATATTTTTGTGGTAGAGTCACATAAAGAAGAGACACTTTTCCATTATCTGTCTCATTTGTTTGTGTTGTTTGTAATTATTCAAACTGATTTCATATCTGATTTAGGCTGTGTTTCAAATATTAAAGAGTTACGATTTTGCTTACTAGCCCGATTGTAGGCTTTCTTTAGACAGGTATGGCTATAGCCCTTATGATGAAGCCGTATGTACAGATTTATTGCTTCAATTTGAAAATCTTCTCCCCTACTGCATTTTCACCTTAAACAGGGAGAATGGCAGTAGTGGATGCTGAAGACTAGGGATTTGGAGTGAGAACTGAAAGCACAAAGCATTTTATTTCCAGCAGATGGTTTGCTGACTAAAAAACCCAGGAAACCTTCAGGATTAATAAAAATTTGAACATCGAAAAAAAAGTAATTGTTGACTGATGACTAGTCATGGTAAATTTTAAACTATAATTATTGTTGCTAATAATATCCAAAAAAGTTGAAAATTCATCATGGGTGCCTGACCAAATAAGTAAAATATTGCCTATAAAATGATTCCAGGTTATCACATGGTTTAAACTATCAACTATATCCTCACACACAAAAAGATGGTGCTCCTACCCCCCGCAGGTACAGATTGACGTACGATGGGGCAAAATGGGTCCCCATCACCAACCCCTGCACCTGAAAGTAGTGTTAGTTTTTGAAAACAAAAACATGTGTCAAAATAAATTTAAGGAAATCCAGAACAAAAGTATTTTACTTTAGAGCAGTCTGGCCTCGCTCCAAACAGTGACTATGAATCACTTTTGCATTGTATACATAGCACTCAACGTCAATTGCTACTAAAAAGCTACCTTTGGAGCGCAGACCTACTCCTACTTGAGCAGTAAGGAGGGTCTCTGCTGAACACGCACCTAACAACCCATCTTGCTCCCTGTTCCAGAAGACCAGTAGAGATAGACAGGAGACAGTGTCATCTACTGTCCAATCTTATAACTCCTCATCTCCAAAATAACCAGGATCCAACATTAACCAACTAGGGAAAGCTCCTATTTATCTAGGGGTTCACCCTACTTCCATCACGGATCATGACATTGCCCTCTCTTCCCTTACCCCTAAACCTCTATGGCTGAAGAGAAAAAGTAGGAGACAGAAGAAGCAAAAAACCAAGTCCCAGGTTGTTGGTACTGCCACACCAACCCCTGAGACAACACAAGCCCACTACCCTAAAAGTAATGCTGACCATCAGGTGAATTCCCTTTCCTGATTGGGAGACCAGGAGGTGTCTTCAATGGCAGCCTTTCCTTTTATCAATGTGTCTAGCAGTCTGAACTAGCTGATCCAGTACGGCCACAGACCTCTGGGAAATCAATTTCTGCCTACCTGATAGCACAGACATCCTATCCCTTGACTACTGACAATTCTTCCTCTGTTGTTGATATTCCCCCTGGTGATGGGAATACCCGTGTATCAGAGGACTCTTTTTTAGAGCCAGCCACATTATCTGGCCGATCGTTTCATATTCCATGGTGGGAATGAATGCTGTTTAAAATCTGGGAGAAGGTGAGCAGTATAAGAGACTGGTGGTGGATTTTTCAGCACATGCACTTTGGTTAGAAAAAATGTTTGCACAGAGGATCAGAAGTAAGTGATATCTTCTGATCCTCTGTGGGACTTTGTTTTATACTTTTTTGCAATATTATACTTTTTTGCAACATTTAACATTTGCACTATATTTCTTATGCTATTCACAGTGTGGGATATTTTAAATATTGTTTGTTGTATATTGGCACTTTGCACTTTATGAACAATGGACTTTTCTTTTGCACATATTTTTATTATGATTTATGGTTGATAGTAGCACAGCACTTTTGTTTGTAAATATTATTTTGAAGTTGAGTGAATAACGTTTAGGCCTCATACACAGGGACGTTTTTTGACGCCGGCGTTTTCTGGCATTTTTGCAGCTCTCCATGTTAGTCAATGGCCCCATAAAAACGACAACGTTTTTGAGCTGTAGATGGCGTCGGCGTCAGTGAGCTGAAACTAGAACCCACGGCCAGTGCGTTCTGAGGCTGTAACGTTTTGGCATTTTTTGACGCGGACGCCACAAAACGCCAACTAACGCCAACAAACGCCAACAAACGCCAACAAATGGCAACTAATATTGTACCGGCGTTAACCGGCATTTTTTGATGCCGACTTTTTAGGTTGAAAAATAGCAGAGGGATGATTTTTTTAAAAAAACGCCTATTGACGCCGACGCTCACTAACGCTCACTAACGCCGATGCATAACGCCCAAAAAAGCCGAGTTTTTTCCTTGACGTCGGGCCCGACGTTTTGTTTATTTTTTAAGAAACGTCCATGTGTATGAGGCCTTAGTGTTAGCAGCTGCTTTTTTCTTGCATTGATCAAGATATAACTTGGTGGTATACGCATTTATGGTTGAATATGTTTTTATTTAAGAATATCAAGAAAGGTACATAAGTACAGGTAATGCTTAAGAGTATATATAAGTTGTTCGGCGAGGAGCCGGTCAGATGAAACATATTACACACAGACTGAACAACAAAAAGAAATGTAAGACACAAGAATGCAGGAGCAGTCTGCGGAATAGTGATATGCAAAGCATAGAACTGAACAGTCCAAATTAATTAGTGAGATGGAACTTTCTTCTGAAAAAAAGTGGGGAAGAAGAAGTAAAATAGGAAAAAGGATGGAAGAAAAAGAAAAGGGGAGTGCAACAAAGGTGAAACGAGAGAAAAGAGTAGGGAGAAAGAAATAAGCAGAAAAAAGAAATTGAAGGGGAGACAAGGGACGGGGTGGCGAGCCCCCTCAACAATTCCATGTACCCCATTGCCACCGTCCTGTATAAGCGAGCGGTAGCAGTTACTTGGGGAATATTGGCAAAAGGTATAACTTTACGTATGCCATTAGATGGAGGATTCATAACTACACTCGCGATTTCAGTTCAGGGGATGAGGAATATTCCATCCAGATTGTCCACAATAATTTAAATTTATCCCATGTGTCTTTTTCTTGGGCATCAAATTCTTCCATTAGCATAATATCGTTTATCTCAACAACTCAGTTGGAAAAGGGGGGAAATGACCTGTCTCCCTGCTGTAAGAAAGAATCGCAGTAATTTCGATTTTTGCGACTTAATTGAACCTGGGAGAATAGACAGTAAGGTTATATGTGGGCTAGGGACTAAAAGGTCATCGTATAAGCCCGCGTATGTCTGAAATATTTGGGCTCAGAAGGTGCTGATGAGGGAGCATTCCCACCAAATATGGAGGAAGGTTCCTCGTTCCCTATTACATCGCCAACAAACGTCAGAGGAGTTGGGAAAGAAGTGACGCACCTTGGTGGGCACATAATACCACCTAGCTATTACCTTATAAGGAGACCGAGGATTTGTGCGTGAATAGAAAAGAGTTTTGCCAGTCCAGGTCAGGTATCTCAGTTCCCAGTGACTCAGACCAAATCCTAGTGTACTTAGGGAGGGTGTCGTTAAGGTTGGTTTGAATGATTTTGTATATATCAGATAGTGTATGGCGAGGAACCTCGGGCAAGGAGCATAAGTGTTCATAGTTAGTGAGTGGTCTGTGGATTTGTTTGGTGTTATGTAGGAGTCTAGAGAAGGAGTCGAGACGCAGTTTGGTCAGCCATGGAATCTGAGCTATCTCCATCAAGGGGCCCGTCACAAAGGACCCCGTAGAGCAATGAACGAATTGACGAGCCGTGGGCCAAGTAAGCCTGTCATAAGCTGCAAATCTCTGCATGCCTCTGTTGTCAGTCATCGCAGGATGATCAAACAAGGGAGAGAGAGGGCCCTGTTCTGTGGACAGAACGTATTTGTCTCGTCTCTTATACCACATCTGTAGAGCAGATATCGTTAAGGGAGAGAGAGTACTCAACTTCTTGTATTGCTGGGAGTAACCCCAAAGGAGGGCCCTGAGGTCTAAGGGCGACATGTCCTGTTCCACTGATACTGCAAGTTTAGTTGTCGGTCGAGGGAACCACTCTAGAATCCGAGAGAGAACCGAAGCCGCCTGCTATAGTTCAAAATGAGGGAGCCCCAGGCCTCCCTTCAACCTAGATTGGCAAAGGAGCTGATGTTTGAGTCTGGGGTGCTTTCCCTGCCAAACGTATTTAATGGATAGCGATCTGAGTGTATGAAAAAATGACTTTGGGAGGGTGATGGGGAGCGTCTGAAACAGATATAAGAATTTCGGGAGGACGTTCATTTTCAAAACATTTATGCGGCCAAACCAGGAGAGGTTTAAGTCCGCGCGTGACTCTAGTAAACGCCTTATTTTAGTCAAAAGAGGGCCATAATTAAGGGGTAAATATCTGTGAAACAAGTCGGGATAGCAGTCCCCAAGTACGTAATCGCCCTTGGTTTCCATTGAAACTGGTAGTCTACTTGAAGAAGGGATAGTAACGCAGGAGATAGTGAAATGTTTAGAGCCTCTGTTTTAGTGAGGTTTAATTTATAGTTGCTAAACTTCCCAAATCTATTAATTTCCTTCAGTATAGAAGGCAAACTAATAAGGGGTTGTGTGACGTATAGCAAGAGATCTGCGTATAGCGCAAGTTTATTGTGGGAAGAGGGAGTGTGGATACCGTGGATCGCTGTGTTCGCTCTCAGAGCTTGTGCCAGATGTTTGATGGTCAGGGCAAACAGAAGGGGTGACAAAGGGCACCCCTGTCTGATGCCATTGGAGATGTTTAGTGGGGAGGATTGGGTGCCGTTGACTAAAACCGTAGCTGTGGGTGATGAGTACAATGCCATAATCCTGCACACCATTTTGGGGCCGAGCCCTATTTGTGTTAACGTGTGATGTAGAAAGGGCCAACTGACTCTATCAAATGCTTTTTCTGCATCACACGAAAGAAGACAGGCCGGTATATTGTGTTGTTGCGCATGGGTAATCAAGTGCAACGTTTTGGTAGTGTTATCCCTGGCCTCCCGCCCTGGGACAAACCCCACCTGGTCTCCATGTATAAGGGAAGGTAATAAGGGTGATAAGCGTGTAGCTAAAATCTTGGTGTATAGTTTAAGGTCCAAATTCAGCAATAAAATATGCCTATAGTTGCTGCAAAGGGAAGGATCTTTCCTAGGTTTAGGAATGACCGCTATTTGCGCTCTAAGAAGGGAAGGGGGTGGGAGGCAAGATTTATTTATGGAATTGAAAGCCGTCATCAAAAGTGGGGCCAGTTGGGAGGCAAAGGTTTTAAAAAATCGAGCCGTGAAGCCATCTGGACCCGGGCTCTCCCATTCTTAAGCCCTTTAATGACTTGGGTGAATTCCGCGTCAGTGAGGGGTGCTTCAAGGTCTTGCACTGATTGAGATGGGAGAACAGGCAGAGCGGCTTCCTGTATGTAAGCCAGGAGCTCTGGGGAGTTCTGATGTGCTTGATATGCCGTTCCTATTAAAGTGTCCTGAGGGATGTTGTATAGATGTGAGTAATACGTACGGAACTCTTCCGATATATCAGAGTTAGCTTGAATTTTACCTTTAGTTGTGGAGATTAGGTGAGGGACATTAGATCGGGTCTCTCTAGGATTCAAGACACGGGCTAAGTGTCTGCCGTATTTGTTGGCTTGGGAGTAGCTTTGCCTTTATCCCTAGCTATCAGGGCTCGGTCAGAGAACATTCGTAGGAGATCTCTACGGGCATTAGTGAGATCCAATAAAGTGGCACTGTCAAGCGTACGTTTGTGTGAGTCTTCCAGGGTAGCGATTTTGGCAAAGAAGAGAGGAGATCTCATGAGATCTCGCTCTCTTCAAACGTGCTCCATGTTGGATGAAGGCTCCTCTTAAGACACACTTCAGGGCCTCCCATTTGATAAGGGGGATGTGTCGTCATTGGTATGGTCTAGTACGAAGTCCCCGATAGCTTTAGAGATGGCCTGGGTACAAACCGTATCCCTCAACAGGTTATCATTTAGTCTCCATGTGAACCCCCTCCTACCAAGAGGGGGGGACCCCAGGGAGAGGTGCACAGGAGCGTGGTCCGACCATAGCGTCATACCTATTGTGGCTTCTGGATTGCAATCTAGGAGGGAATGAGATATTAGAATATAGTCAATCCTACTATAGGAGGAGTGTGCTGTGGAATAATAGGTGAAGTCCCTGCCCGAGGGGTTCAAAACTCGCCATACATCTATTAACGACATGTCTGCCAACAGCCTACGGATTTTGGTCAATTATGCCGGAGATAGAGAGGACTTACCAGACGACGTATCTACACGGGGGATCAGCGCACAATTTAGGTCTCCACCTAGAAGAACATTGACGGCTCCGAACTTGCTAAGCTTGGTCTTCAGCGAGAGAAGGAACCCCAGTTGGTCCTGGTTAGGGAAATAAGCATTGACAATTGTGTATACAGTTTGCAAATGTTTCATCTTCAAGAAAATAAATCTACCCAATGGGTCAACTTGGGTATCTAAGACCTCGGGTGTGAAGGAGGAGTGAAATGCTATTGATACACCTTTCAAACGCACAGTAGGGTTGGGACCATGGAACCACTTAGAGTAGTGTTTGAGTGGTAGTTTTGGGATAGTGTCTGTTCTAAAGTGTGTTTCCTGCAAGAGCAGGATCTGGGTACGGTTTTTGTGGAAGTGATATAAGCTTTGGTTTCTTTTTTCGGGGGTGTTGAATCCTCTACAATTTAAGGAGGACATTTTCAGATAAGGATTGGCATGCATTCCCAGGGTTCTAAGTGATGGAGATAGTCATAAGGACAAGAATCTCGTAGGCTTATCAGGACAGTCCCTCTGATTTGCAAAGGAGTGAAGGAAATATCCAGAGGAAGACTCAGTTGAAGGTAGGACTAAAAGATTAAAAAGAAAAAACTATGGAAAAAGAGACCTTATGGGTCTACTATAACAATCATCTAAACACATTTCAAAAGGGGCCACCTTGTGCGCCCCCGACCCTAAAGTGGGGAACATGACTAGCGCACAGGGTGGTCCGCACGGATCAACCAAGCAACTAAAAACCATATAATCTAGTAATTGCGTGCGAGCAGATTACTTTCTGGAATGACCTATGGGGGCCAGTATAGTAATAACAGAGGAAAAACCAGCATGGTAGGAGGATGTGTGAGGGCCATGAAAAGACAGACCTCATCCACCAGGGGGAGTGTATCCCACCAGAAACAGTAAACTCAACAGGAGTAGGTATGTAAAACTTGCACCAAAACCAGTCATCATGAAAAAATAGGCCTCCGCTTAATATCCCTCCATGTTTAGCAAGGCAATAGTGAGTGTTCGAGGGGATACCATATTCCCATTCAACCTTCAGAGGCTTTGGACATTTTGGAACGGGATCTTTTCTTCTTTCCTCTTGAGCTTGGTTGCCATCCATGATCAATTGGCAGTCCAGCATTAGGAGCTAATAATGGCCAGTCCGGAATGGAGACCTGAGGCAGTTCAAAAGTTCCAAGCAGGTTAGGTAGATCACCCAGGGTGCGAAGGGTCGCCGATTTGCCTTCATGAGAGACAGCCAGCTGGAAGGGAAATCCCCAACGGTACTTAATTTGCTTCTCAGTAAGCAATGAGGTCAAGGGTTTCAACGCCCTCCGCATATCAAGAGTTAGTTTAGATAAATCTGGAAGGAGAATGACTCGAGAGTCATTAAATTGAATGCTATCCTGGGCACGGGCGGCTTTCAAGATATCTGCCTTTACTGCATAGAAGTGCACCCTGCAAATTACATCTCTGGGGTAATCTGGGTTAGGATTTTGTGGGCCCAGGGCTCTATGCACTCTGTCAAGTTCCAGCGGGTCGTCCTTAGGCCACTGTAAGAGCTCATTAAAGAGGGCTTTAGTTGCAGATGATAAATACGCGAGTGATACTGTTTTTGGTAGGCCCCGTATACGAATATTATTCCTGCGGGCCCTATTCTCTTGGTCGTCCTGGCAGAGGATGAGTTGCTGGATTTGGGTAGTGTGTGTGTTCAGTACCGCTTCATGAGTATTAACTGCTGCAATTGTATAGTCTAATGTATGCTCTATGTCTTCTAGCCTCCCTGTGACGTCTCTGTGGAGCTCAGATATCTCCTGCTTCTATGAGGATGCCAGCCTCCGCACGTAGGCCTCAAAATCATGGCGGGTAGGGAGCGCCTTTATGTAGGCCTCTGTGTCCCATGTGGAGCTTGAGCGATGGGAGTCCGGTGAGTGACATCCTGATCTCATTGATCCCTGTTCTGAGTCTGGTGGGGATCGGGCTCTCTGCCTGGTTCTCATCTGTGATGAGGAAGGAGGGGGACTCACTTGTTGTGGAGGCTGATGGCGTTCAGCAGGCAGGGACGACGCCATCTTGGAAGGGGAGACCCCCGCTCTGAGAAGCGCTCGTGCGGGCGAAGAATCTGCCGATTTCTCCGGGTGGAGGATGCTTTGGCGTCTTGTGCGAATCCCCCTTGTCTTTCCCCCTCATAGCAGGGCGATTGGCTGTGTTTAGCTGTGCTGCTGGCCGGTTTTAAGGCGATCCATGCGGGAGCCGAGGAGAGATGCGACCACTCACTCCATACGCCAGGCCACGCCCCCGGTATATTTATTTTTCTAATAATATTATGAATAATATTTAAAATATATGTTTTTGGTAGCTGAACATTGCAAGAGCTGGTGGTGTCCCCTTGCTGAATTGGGACTGTGTCCCCTTCCTGTTTGGCAGGTATGAGCACTGGGATGATGAAACCAGGTTTGCAGTTGCTGCCTATTGTGGGCGGTGCCTCCCTCTTAGTGCAGTAACCCCTGGTGTGATAGCTTGGCTCCGCTGCATAGGAATCACTATTCAGCAGTATATTAAAAAAACATTTTTTTTTAATATTTTTTTTTTTCGGTTACTTGATTACATTTTTTGCGCTGATTGGTCACAATTTCACTTTAGCCATCCAGATCCATCCAAAAAATTAATTGTTAGAAGAGGCAGGAGAGGGGAAAAGGTAGGCACAAGAGGAAAGGAGAAATTCTGAAAACTTTAAGGACATTTAACTTGTCCTCCCATTCTTTATTTAGTCAAGAGATTTCATTCCTAAATAGAGGACTTCATTTTGCTCCTGCCGCTGAACCTAATCCTTTCAATTTGTACAAAGATTTGAACAAGTCTATTAGACACCTTACGTTAAATCGGCACAATAACATCTTGGCATTAAAATACAACTCTGCTGATCCACTTCCTGAGAGCCCTGTATGCTTAGATGTTGTCAGGGCTGGACTTTTAGTAGCTCTCCTCTCAGTGCTCAGGCTGTTCAGCTGTCTGATAATTACCAGCCACTCATTGTTTCCACAATGACCCACCTGGTTACCATAACCTGCCTCATTAGTCCAGTCTACCGCCAGCCACTTTTGGCTATTTAAACTGCTGTGCTCATTCCTTTGGTGCCTTTGCCTTGGTCAACATATCCAATGTGTCTCTCTGCTGAGTTCTTGTTTAACTCTGTCTGGCTGACGTTTCTTCTGGTTCCTGATCTGTGGTTTCTGACTGCGCTGATTTCTGGCTCCCTGACGCTTGTCTAATTACCGGTTTTGGCTTCCTAACTCTTGCTTCTGTTTTAAATGCATTTTCTCTCTCTGCCTGATTCATGGCCCTGACAGATGTATCCTATTTAGATGATGAATCAAGTCAAGTATGCTTGGACTTTTTGGAAGCTATTTTTGTGGAAGGAGACAGCATGGATCTTTCTTGGCTTATCCAACAGGTCCCACCCTCACCCCCTATCCAACATACCCAATTTAGACAGGTTAATCCCATGCAATCCAAAGAGGTCCTCATTTACAGGCATTCTATCAGGCTGTCTATGCTGACTTCTTAAATAAGACATCTACTAGCAAGCAAAGATCATCCAACCACTAGAATTACGAGCCCTCAATGATATGTTAAGTAAACATGAGCTTATTATTAAGTCAGCAGATAAGGGAGGTGCATTGTGATACAGGATAGGGTGAACTATATGAAAGGAGCTCATTGTCTCTTATCTTACACCTTAAAGCAGAGTTCCACCCAGAAAACTTTTTTTTTACATCATTTAAGTCCTTTGCCTATATAGACTTACCTTTGAAGGAAAAAAAAATTATACTCACCCTAAGTCGCTTGTTGTTCGGGTTCGGTCCGGGGTTCTGCGGACGTCGAAGAGTTGTGCACCTCATTTTATCGTCTTGGGGCCTGGCTTGGGCTTGTTGTTCGCTGAATCCCACTCATATTAAAAAAAAAGGAAGTTTCCATTCAGATATATCCGTTTCCTGAATTTACTACATTTTTTTTTCAAAAGACCCACCTTGAGACGAAATTCCACATTCTATTCTCTGTTACTCGAGGAAAGTATATCAAGTGGGATAGGACATAGTGTTACGTGGAGGGAATAGACGACTGAATTATTATTCGAGTACAAATGAATTGTATAGTAACTCCCGAGCATTAAGATCACCAACCTACTAGAAACGAACG